>RPOG01000080.1:0-70544 GCA_008086565.1 Thalassoma bifasciatum
CACACACACACACACACACACACACACACGCACACACACACACACACACACACACACACACACACACACACACACACACACGCACACACACACACACAGTTAGAAGTCCATGAAGTGAGTGCAGTCAGAGTCAGGCAGAATGAGCCGCCCTGTGGAGGAATGTTCGACAGATCAGAGTCTCTGACTGTCTTCAGCTTTTCATCTCATTCATAACTTTCACTTATTCCAATACGTACATTTTCTGAGCTGATCATTTTGACTGTTTTATTTTCATCATTTTAAATTTAAATTTGAAAGGAAACAGGGCATTGGGTTAGAGAGAAAAAGTTACTTTATTGTCTAACAGTTGATTTGTAGTCATAGTATTTTTGTTACATTAAGTTTGAAGGTATGTCAGCAGGAAGTGGCAACCTCTGGTCTGAAAATATAAGACAATGCCGAAGTGCTGAAAAGTGTGTGTGTGTGTGTGTGTGTGTGTGTGCAGTTTTCAGCACCAATATTAGCATGTTTACAGCCTGGTACAAAAATTCTCTCCTGTCTGGGTCACTAATTTTGAAAATGGCGGCATAGACTATGTAAAACATGGACATGGTGTCTATGATGCCACCTGTCTGTTACTGCAGCCCCATTCAAGCAGCTGGCGCGGCCATGTCAGAATTGGGACGAGTGCCCAAACTCACAGCCATTGGGTGCCCGTTGGTCATGTGATCTAAGCTATGGCTCTGACTGGGCAAGCAGTCGATCAATATTTCACAGCGGGTAATTTTTTTTCTAACTCGGCTGTTAGGAAGATATTAAAATCAGGTCACATGACAGACAGGCAACCAATCGCTGTGAGTTTGGGCACCCGTAACCCGTCTCAATTCCAATTTGGCTGTGCCAGCCAGTTTGCTTCAAAACCAAGCGGCAACCTCCGGTCTGAAAAAATGGGACAACACGGAAGTGCTAAAAAGCTGCTGTTCCTCCAGTGACCGCTTGAGGCTGGCTCCGGAAGAACCAGAAGTCACGCAAAAAAAAAAGCCGTATTCAGAGCCAAAATTACTATATTTAAAGACTGGTACAAACTCTGTCTCCCTATTGTGTCACTTATTTCACAAACGGCACACACGTGAGGAGGGTGAATTTTTTTTCTAACTTGGCCGTTGGGAAGATATTAAGATCATAAGCTTGCCTTATCAGAGCCACAGCTCAGATCATGTGACTGATGGGCGCCCAATAGCTGTGAGTTTGGACGGTCATCACTCTTCCCAATTCCAATACGGCCGCGCTCGCCGTTTTGCTTCAAAACAGAGTAACAGATGGGTGATGTCACGCAGACTACGTCCATGTTTTATACAGTCTATGGTTTTCACTGAGATTGGATAGCTGTGTTTGAAGACTCCTCCGTCTGAAGCTCTGACTTTTAAACTGCTTTGATGATATTCAGAGTCCTGCAGCCTTGTGCGGTTTTCTCCAGTTTACATCTAACTGTGACTGAGGGGAGCTTTTAGCATCTCCACTCTGAGCTGCACACACACCTGTCACCTGTCTCATAAAGTTTCCCACTGTCACACCTACGCCCTGTAACATCTCTCGGGGAACAGGTTTTAGTACCAGAGTGTATGTGATGTAGCTCTGCCTCCATGAAAAATTCTGCTCCAGCTTCTGGCTTTAATATTTTAATCTCTGATATCCAAGATCAAATCAACTCTTTCTACTGAAGCAGCAGGTTTCTCCTGGGAGATCTTTACACTTTCATCCCCATCTAATCATATCCTTCGTGATTTATTCTAATGGCATGTATTCATGTATTCATTCCTCTTCTGTTTCTCTCTCTTTCCTTTGCCCACTCTCCTTCTCCTCTCTCTCTCTCAGCCTTTTCTTTGTCCTGTAGTGTCCTTCTTTCTCCTCTCTTCCTGCAGATCCTTCTCTCTGTCTTTCACCTTCATGTTACCTCTTCTCCCCTCTGTCAAGCTGAGCCCCGCTGCATTTTCTTGAAGCTCTAATCAGCTGGAAGCATTAAGTAGCGGGTTCATTAAGAGTTTACCTTCACTACCTCGGTCCACAGTGTGATATCTGAGCAGCTGACTCAATGACACAGTTTTCTCCTCAAAACTTCTCGAGTCATTTGAAGTAGCACCCAGATTAAGTGTTATGTAAGGGTATAAAGGAGGCTACAACTTACAGAATTTTATGTTATTAAAGCTGTAAAGCTTGGTGAAATGGCTTTTAGTTTATCTTCAGTCTGCTGACTTTATGATGAAAGAACCTGCTATGCTTTGCTTCTTTTTTTATTTATGTACGTGTAAAAATGTATTCTGTCTTTCAGTCCAAAGATAGGTTGGAAACATTAGTGATGATGTTGCAAAAAGACCACTGCACCTAGGTACTACACTGTACCTTTAAATATAAGACACTAGCTTTAAAAATCAGACACTGAAACTTTTAATCTTAGACACTTTACCTTCAGATACTACACACGGTACCTGTATATATTAGACACTATCTCTAAAAATTAGACACCAAATCTTTGAATACTACACACAACACCTTTAGATACTACACACTGTACCTTTAAATATTAAACCGAATATTTAAATATTATCCACTGTACCTTTAGATACCAGACACAATGCACCTTTAAATAATAACTTGAAATGTAGCACAATGTTACTTTAGGTGTATGACACCGTACCTCTAAATACTGGACTCTGAACCTTTAATACTACACTGTAGACCTAAATATTGGACACTTGACTTTTATACACCAGACACTGAACAATTAAATATTTGACACCTTGACTCTTACAGCAGCACACTCCGACTTTAGGTATATGACATCATACCTTTAAATACTATAATTATACTTTAATTATTTGACTCTTTAGCTTCATATTCAACACACTGTATTTTAAATATCTGACACCTTAGCTTCATATACAACACGTTACCTTTAAAAGTAGACACTATACTTTTGGAATTTGTACACTATACCTTTTAGGAAAAAAACATGCTGTTCCTTAAAAATACAACACACTTTACATTTAATACCACAAACGCAACCTTTCAACATTACATACTGTATCTTTATTTGCACATGATTCATTGATGACATAAAATCCAAAAGATAAATGACAAGAATTGTTCCTGGCGATACTTCTGATTGGAGTGAGTTCACACCTTTATAAAAGAAACCTTGTGGTGCTCCCTGATCTTCACATGTTGCTGACTCCAAGCTGTAGCTGTTCTTCTTAAGTATACACCAGGGGTGTTCGGAGGAAAATGAAAACATGTAATGGCACAAAAGCACCTGAGCAGGAAGACAGTTAATGCTTTCTTTAAGGGGAAAAAGAAATAAGTTGGAAAGTAATGTATGGACATGTTTGTTTGCTCAATTAGAAGTCTTTATATGCAGATAATTTAAACATTTTCACTCAAAGTTATTTGACAGAATACACCTTTACTCTGAGTCTTCAGTCTTTTCAAACCTTAAATAAAGCCAAGTGTCTCCATCTTCCATATTTTATTCTTTTCACGTTACCTTTTTTGTCCCAGTGTTGACCTTCAGAGAAACATCCTCTCAGATGATCCACAGTCTTTCTTCTCTTCCAATCTGACCTTTCCATCACTTCCTCCACACTGAGCAGAAACACTCAGATGGTTGGTAAAGGTGGCACTTTGGGACACTCAGACTCAGCCTCTGTTATTGTTAGCAACCTTTACAACCTCCTGACATCGCCCACAGGTCTCACAACACATCACGGGCCCGGGAGGGAAACTCGGGCTGAGAGCTGCGCTGGCTGACGGGGATGGAGCTGATTCATGAAGCTGGATTAGAAACCTGTCACTACTGAGGAAATCTGGTTAGATCAAAGAGTTTGACTGAGAGCTGGTTTCAAGACACTAAGATTCTCTGTCTGAAAGTGTGATAATGTTTGTCATTAAAAAAGTGATTCTTGACCATTTTTTTTACATAGTTTCAAATTTCATAACATTTGATTAAACATAAAATTTATTGATACTTTTGAGTTGATACACAACAGGGCAATGAGGGAAAGCAACTATTCCTATAACTACCCAAACAAACAACCCAAAAAGCAGCATCAGACATCTACTCATGGTGAATGATACTCAGTGTTTTCTCATTTTAGTTGGTGGAGCAGGAAAGGGGGGACGTTTAAAGTGTGCCCTCTTTAGATTTATGTTGGGTGATTCACACTTGCACGCCCCCGTGCGTCCGTCACTCTGTTAGTCACAGACGAGACAGGAATTCAAACTCAGTGAGTGACATTGCGCTGAAGTGTAAGATGTGACAAGGAAACATCAGTCAGGGCTCTCTGTGGCAATATTCATCAAGTGCTCTAAAAACCTTCAATAATTCAGGTTTTAGATGAATCCAATGACAACTTGTCGATTCCTCGTTCACCAGTCTTCATTAAGAAGGCTCCATTGTGACCTAAGCTCTGAGAGATTTAAGTCTTGGCAGATTGCTTTAATATGTATAACACCTTGTCCAATTCAAAGAAAAGGAGAAGAGAGCTGTGTGAAATGTAGGACAGGCACCTGGAGGCCAAACGAGATCCTGCAGGGGGAAAGCTCAAGTCTCCAAACCAGGAAGAAAAGTCTCTTTTAGGGGATGAGAGCGAGTCGTCCCTCAGGTCTGAGGGCAGCAGTGAATCCATGGTCTAATTAATCATGAGTCCGTGTGAAATTCACAGATTCCTGAGCCCCTGTGAATTCGCCTACCTCCTGGAAAAACACAGCTCTCTGCTGATACACAGCAGTCAGGGCACCAGCGATCACATCGTGTCCCCAAAGAGCCGGAAAGCAGGCGGCGCTCTCCCAGCACACAATCAGACTCTTCTCCTGTCAGATCCTCATCAGAAAACAATAAGACACACCACTTTCAGAGGGCGGGGATTGGGGTGATGGTGCCGGCTGACACTTTATCTCCTGGGATCTGAATATTGTACTCCTCACACAGCTTTCCAAGGAGAAATGAATCACGGTGCTTTGTCTGCACATATTTCTACCATTTGGGAGCCGTCACAGAGCAGCTCCTGGAAGTGAAGGAGGAGGAGAAGTGAGATATGAGGCTGGGGGCTGAGGAGAGAGAGAGGAAAGTGAATACTCTAAAAATAAAAACAATAAAGAGAGAGAGAAGGGAAAGTGTAGTGCTGAAGTTGGTGAGGGATAATGGTCTCTGCCCACGGAGTCTGCTTTTTTTTGTCCAAAACTGACATTAAAAAAGAAATTGGATCATATGTTATGTCAATCATGTTCACACACTGATGCCGAAACTTTCGTCCAAATTTTTTTTATTCCGAACAGGTTCAACTTTCTGCTTTTCTTGTCATAAACATGATGTGATGTCTGTCATTAAGTTGAAGAAGGTTCCGTGCATGTTTATGAATGTTGTCAATGAGTGTCATTCAGTCGATTATGTCACCTTTAATGCAAAGTTGACACTGTTCTGGGATGTATTTATCATGACAACTTGACATTTAAAACGACAACATAACCTGCCACTGTCTTTGTAAATGTCAAGTTGTCATTACAAAGAAATCCCCAAACAGTGTCAACTTTGCATTAAAAGTGACATAATTGATAATTCATGACAACAATCATAAAAATGCATGAAGCTTTCTTTAACATAATGGCAGTGTCATGTCAGTCTCATACATACACCTTCAAATAAAGTGTTACCCAGTTATTCAAACTAAACCCCGTGACAGATATTAATGTGAGAAAAACTACGGCAACAGGATCTGTTTAAAAAAAGAAAAAATATTCTGATTATTTTGAAAACATTTATTTCAACTTTTTCCTTTTCTGGACTGAAGTGATGAGAGACTGAAGAAGTTGTGTGGAGACAAATCAACTACATCATCAACTAAGCAGGGAAGACTTTGTGGCATCTCCTCCACCTGCTGTCCCTTAAGGGTTACTGTTCAGTAAAAGACTCAACACAGATTTCATCCTAATCCGGCTGCTTCAAATTGTCTCTGTTTGAACCCACTTCACATACTGATCCTGAAAATCTCATTTTGTCCTCCATCAGCAGCAGAAAGTGCTGAGGAAACACTGGGATTATTCCTCCCTGTTATTGAGATCAGAAAAACCAAACCAAACATGTCTTTAAAACCTCTCAACTCGCGAAGAACGTTTCCAGGCTGGGTTCATGTTGCACATGTTGAGATATATTCTGAAGTCTTTCAGTGATAAGTGTTGTGATTATTTCAGTGAAAATCTCTGAGCTTAGATGAAGGAATGAGGATGGCGTCTGTGCTTGAGTTTGTGTTCTTGCTGCTGAAATGAATCTATTTCTACTCCTCCCTTCAGGTCAGACATGTTCATCTTTGTATAAATAAACCTGGCTGCAGTTGTTGGACACATGGCTCAGTAACTCTCCTTTTCTATACTTCAGGGGTTGATAAACAGATTACCCACAATCCTGTCCTTCTTCAGACAGCACTGCCTTTATGTGTGAAGTCCCCTCACTTTATCACTTCCTCCTGATTTGGTGTGAGCTCCTGTTTGCACTCAGATCACGGATGGAGGAGGGGGGGTCGAGCGGATGTCTGGGTGTTTGGATCCACAGCATCGTTGGAGGACAGGCTGCCAGAGGCTCGCTGAGCTAATAGGACGGATACTTCTGCTGCTAATAAAAAGCCAGGGTTGCAGATGGAGTTGCTAATGCTATAGAGCAGTTATCTCTTGGCAGGCAGAACATGCTGGAACACATCAACACACAAAGAATGTTAATTAGTCGGGGGCCTGTTGGAGGCTCATGCTGCTGTATTAACAAGTGCAGGGAGAGCAATATGTTGGCGGGCCTGTGGACAGCTCATTTCATGCTGCGTGCTACCACTTTGATTGGGGAGCAAACCAGCCGCCTACTATAGAGGGAAAACCTGCCCTGTGTATAAATCACCCACTGATTACAGCCATGGCAGGTGGCTCTGACTGAGGGAAGGGCTTCAACCATGAGTACAACAAGTTTAAATCTCCATCAACACACAGAGTTTACAGCAGCATTTCAACGTCCTACTCTGCAGATTGGGATTAATTGCTTTGTCCAAATTCAGGAGCTGATCCTTATCCCAAGATTCATTGCGCGTCAACTTGAAAGATGATGGACCCGGCCACTCCTAAAGAAGTTCTGTCGGAAGTCTTTGGTTTTTATTTACATGCTTTTGAAAAGCTTTCCATAGCAGTCAAGAAAGTTAGAAAAAAGTTTTAACTGAAGCTTTACAACAATTGGTTGCGTAGCATCGTTACCTATCAGACTAACATTACTAACACCACCTAAGTCTAAACTGTTTTTACCTTTATAATGAGTTTCTTAATGCTTCTTAACTCTCAACTTTTTTTAAACTAGCTCTTCTCTCTCCTTGAAAGATTTGTAAATGAGGAAATAGTATATGTAATTCAAAAATTATTGAAATTGAGCTTAAGGGTTTCTAAGGGAACACTGACAAACGCTGGAGTCTGTCTGCTGAAAAAACGGTCTCTACAAAGACTGAATATGCTCATTATGAAGGGGCTGTATCATTTAGAGACTGCAACAGTCATTAATTGTGATATTTTGTGTTAAAGTGTGAGAAAAACACCTGCTGATATAAATTTTGTTGAGGTTTGTTTGTGCAAAAAGCTGAAAACCACTGAGTTTCTCATGTTCATGTAGAATCTGTGAACTGAGAATTTAATCAAATAAAGGTGGAAGTGTTAACGCTGTCTCTTTCTAAACTAAGCCTGTTTTCTAGCACCATGATGCAACGTGCTTACATGTAATGAAACTTTTACCGAGACTGTACGGTGGCCTTTCACTTGTCCTCACAAAAGCACAACCTGATTCAGTCATCAGAGGGCTGAGACTGAAAGAGTTCACACAAAGATTGTTAAACTGATCATGGAGTCAGTATTCATGCATTTCAATGGCGTGTGTCTGTGTGATGATTTAATCCCCCCCTCCTCGCCCGCTGGATGTGATTTGCAGCTCTCCGTACTGTCAGTGTGCGTCGACGACCGTGTGTGTCAGAAAGTCCTGAGATTTAATAAACAACTCATTGGGTTTCACTCCCTGTCCGGCCTCCTGCTGATGAGAACTCTCCAGGACTACATTAAACCTCCCCCATCAATTTCATCTCCCCCCAATCTACTCACACAGGGGGAGAGATGGGAGATGATCACAGCATCAACTCTGCAGGCACGGACAGCTCCACACAGCCTCGAGACCGCAGGGATCTCTGCAGCAGTAATACCAATGAGTGAGCAGAGGAAAAACTAGCGCTACAGAAAATAATCAGTCCATCAACAACAGATGAACCACACGGTAGATTTTCTCTGAGTGAGTGAGTGATGTCACTGATGAATGAAGCATCATTAGCTAGGTTTGTTTTGTAAGGCTAAAAGACAAGAATGAGATCCTTCTTTAAGACCTATCAAATGACCGCAAATAAATCACTGTTAGGAAAGAACCTGGAGCCTTTTGGGCCCCTGAGGACCTGAGCTATAGGTGCAAGTACACAAACAGGGGCCTGGTTTCTCTGCCTCACCACATATAAGGACTCCATCTTTTCTCTTTATTCCAACATTGCCTCATTTTTCTCTCTTTGTCAATATTTTATTCTCCCTTCTTTT
Source organism: Thalassoma bifasciatum (assembly GCA_008086565.1). Taxonomy (NCBI): domain Eukaryota; kingdom Metazoa; phylum Chordata; class Actinopteri; order Labriformes; family Labridae; genus Thalassoma; species Thalassoma bifasciatum. Next base: position 8,623 of record RPOG01000080.1, read on the forward strand.
GCTTCGCCTCCATTCATCTTCACTTCACACGCCGGCTCTCACCTGAGGGGCCCTCAACAAAGGAAGCAATCTGCAGCCAGAGGAGGGAAGGGCAGGGGTCGATCTCACAGGAGAGCTGCTGGAGACAGGAGCAGAGAGGAAGACCAATGGAAGGAGAGATAATATTGTTTCAGTCTCTCATATGGAGAAAGAGGAGTAGAGGTGTGGGGAAATGGCTCCCAGGGTCCTTGGAAGTGGATAATAAATGAAAACGGGAGGATTAAAGAGATGCAGGTTTGTTGTTTTCTTGCATCTGCTCCTCTCTACACCTCTTTGTTAAATGGAAGCTTGTTCGCACTCTGATATAACATGGACAGAAATGACTCATTGTTGAAACACTTTGCCATCTTTTTTAAGACTCAAGACCTAGTTTCATAGTTGAAAAAGATGCTATCTGTTTATATTTAGTTTGTGTTAGAAAATGGATCACCAAAACGTGCTGATGGCTGAACAAATCTCTCTGCATTCAGCTCAGTGAACGACCCAGGATGGTGCTGAAATCCAGTCCACTTCTAAACATGTGAAAAACCACAGCGTTCATCAGTGTCACCTCTGGATAATCGACCAATCATTATCAATCTCTGCTCTTATTTACTTCCTGCCTCTCTCCTGATCTCAGACCATTTCCCCTGCAGGCTCTGAGACGCAACTATCATATCCAATCAGACCTAATCGAATCGAACAGCGGAGACACTCTGGGTTTTTCCTGCTCACAGTGGGATTAATTATCCTCTCTGCTTTTGCTTTTTCTCAGATTAAACTGCTCTGGCTGTAATCAGTGCAGAGAACTTCCTATCAGAAGCAGGAGGAGTCAAACGACATTGAAGTTTTATTTTTGCAGTCTTTAAATCTCTCTCTGTCTGTGCTTCCTCTAAAGGGATCATTTTGAGTCGTTCAGATGTGACTCTCCTGCAGAATTATTGCGTGAAGAAAAGTGGGATAAGTTAAATCGTTTCTATCCTGCACTTCTAAATTTTGCAGAATTTGTCAGGAGCTTTGCCACAGAAGCTTTTCACATTACTTGTTCATACATCCCTCACAGTCTGAAGTTTCCAAGAATACAGCTGACTTACATTTTTATTAACATTGTTCAATCAACAAGAGAGTAAGGACTGTGTTATAACTTACTGTGAAAGCAGATTTTCTCCTTGGTTCTATGACCCAGACTTGAAATTAGAGATAAAATGTTTAAAGTTTTCTTTTTTGCATTTTTGCAGACTCTGAATTTTATATCTTCGAAACCACTGATAGTGGAATAAGTGATTCAGACCTGAGCCAATTTTTGAACCCTGTAAATTTGTTTTTTTTAAATGCTGTAAAAGTCTGTTTTTCTTGGCTTGGTGATTATGTGTTTTCTGGTCTTTTTGTATCCAGCCTCAAGTGGACACTCCATCAACTGCAGCTTTTTAAGCACTTCTGTAGAGGCTTTGCTTTTGAAAACTGGATGTTGCCTCTTGGTTTTGACATAGTTTGTTTTATTTTGATAGTCACAGGATCTTTTAGTGTGGTTTAAAACTTTGAATTAAATTCAACTAATCAGATCCAACACTGAAGGAGCTGAGATGAAAGTTATGAAGTGGAGTTATAAAGGCTGACTTGAATATAATGTTTATTAAAGCCATTAAACTGCTGAACCTAAGCTAAAATATAGAGACAGAGTCAAGTCTGAAGATGTAAAGACCAAAAGAGAGTGTTTGGAAACAGAGCAGAGTTTACACCTGTATGCTTCTCTATCTGCATCCTCAGCTGTGTTTAAAGCTTGTCATTTTAATGGAGAAACACCTGTGAGGGTTTGAGCCAGTAATGAGAGCCTTGAAATAAATTAGTCTGGCTTTATTGAGATCTGTCAGCGGTGAAACAATGGCTCCACCATGGCTCCAGAGTTCCTGCACAGCCGTCTGTTTCAGCCTCTCTGCCTTCACCTCCTCATCCCCCTGTCGACGCTCTGCGCTGCCTCCATCTCACACTTAATTACCATTTCATTTTTCATTTGTGTCCAGAGCAGGCCCTCGAGGCCCCGCTCCATGCCCCTTCTTTCCAGATGATGGAGGGAAAAAAACAATCAATGAGAGCTCAACTGGAGTCATAAAATGAATGCTAATGACCTGAGTTGGTATCACCTCTGCAGAAGAAGCATCAAAATGAAGGAGGAGGGTTTTTTCTTCAGCAAGCTGAAAACAACATGGCTGCTTGTTCCTCTCCACAACAGAGAGTGAGTCCAGCCTGGGTTCCTAAGTTGGAGGGATGGGCCTTAAACACCGAGGTTCCCCCATAGCTCCGCCCCTGACAGGCCTCCAGAGGGCTGAAGGGTTTTTCCAAGTTTTTCAGGGGGAGAGAAAAAAAAAAGTTTTTGATTCATGTGAACATTCTAGGGTGGGGGGCAACAAAGGGACAAAATAGAGGCCAAAACAGAACAGTTCTCCCACTCTTTGTCACTGAATTCAATTGGCTCTTTTCTTTATTTTTGCACTGATTGTCTCACATCACATAAGCAGTACAGCTCTTTTAAGTTGAAGGTAATTCATTTGCGCAGTTTCACTTTGATTTACCAACATCTCCTTCACTCATCCTTTCATCCCGGCTCTAGCAGAAAGCTGCACCCTGAGTTAGGATCATTTGACTCCATGGAGACCTCGTCCTCTTTTACAAACCCAAAGTGTGCCCCTCTCTGATGTTTGCAGCTCTCCTCTCTGTGTGTCAGCTGGTTGGTAATAAAGCCCTGTGAGGGTGCTGAGTTATTTCCAGAGTCTCCTTTTTGCAGGGGGGACACTGCAGAGCGAGGCTGCTAAGGGCTGCAGTGAGGACGGGCACAGGCGCTCCTCCACACTAGAGACAGCAGCAGCAGCAGGGTGTTTGATGAATGGGTCTGGGTCCTGGACTCTCCAAGGCCTTGTTCCAGGGCTGCACAGGCTGCCAGGACAGCACCTCCAGGGCTGCTGGACTGGTGAGGTAATAGAAACAAAGTAGGGAGAGTCCGGGTCCGTGCCCTCAACCATCTGGAAACAGCTGTGGAGCCTTTCCCTCCTTCGATGAGACCTGGAAGACAAAGAAAAATGGACCTGGAAATAAAAATATAGATGTTTGATACAAGTTTCTTCAGACTACGGGAGAGAGGAGCCTCACTGATCATGCAACTAATGTAAGTAGAGAGGAAGCTCTGAAGCAGAAGCATAGACTGTTTATAGAATGGACTGCGTGGCTCCACCTGTCACCAATCTAAAATTTTGAAGCCAAAAAACCCTGTTACTCGAGCCGCCATTGTGCAGCCAGAGTCTGCGCAGTAGATAATTTCCGGTGGAACAGAGTAAAAAAGAGAAATAAAAATATTTATTTCTTCTTCTTTAGAAGGTTTAGTCTCCTTTTGGCTCTCTTTCCTGAAGTTTTTTATATCCCTGATAAAAACCACTCACAAACACCAGCTGTCAACTATTGTAAAACAAAACTTATGACAGTTTTTAACGTCCAACCACCTTAGTGTAAGGATGAGAGAAACATTTCTACCAGGTATCGTCATTTTTTTAAGCTTTCCCAACTCATATCCGGAATGACCAGAGGGGGCACTGGCTTATGACCTATACTGCAGCCAGACACCAGCAGTCGGTGCATCTGCTGGACGCTTCAGTTGAAAGCTTCCACTGATTATACAGTCTATGAGCGGAAGTATTGCTGTGAGTCTCCATTTTGAGATTGAGAGAGCAGAACAGGAATGTGTTAATTCATTTGTATCATTTCACTGCTTCGGTCTCTGAAGTTTATTCTCTGTGAACTGGAAAAAAGAAAACAAGCTTCAAATTAAATTAGAAACTGGGAAGATGAGTGGACACAGGAGCTGACTGCTTTCTGTAAGTGTGTGTGTGTGTGTGTGTGTGTGTGTGTGTGTGTGTCTGTCTGTCTGTCTGTCTGTCCCTCAGAGAGAGAATCAGAGCACGTCACACTCAGTCACCTCTTCCTCCTGGTTCCTCCTCATGGATTTCTTGTCTCTTTTTCTCTCAGTGATGTAAAATGTAGTGAGTCTTGTTTCTCTGATGCTTCTCTCTGAAACTCATCTGTTTCTTTTTTAATCAGGTTTTCTCTTTAACTGAAGACTTCATTTCAGGAACCTGCGCTTAAGTGTCTGATCCCTCATTTTTCTGGATAGTCAAAGCACCTTAGTTTTGTGGTTTTTGTTCATGGTGAAACCACAACAACTTGTCTAAAGTTTTACCTCAAATGATTCTGACAGTGAGAGAAAAAGATGGTCCGTTATGACTTTGACTTCAACCTAGTGTGAGTTTGAGGACTTTAAAATACATTTTTTTAAGCACCCCCAGCCTCTTTGACATTTTGTACCTAACATGTTACGGTAGGGAGGTTTTGTGGAGTGACAAGTGAGAGACAGAGAGAAGATTTCCCAGGAGAAAACATTGTCTTATATTCAGAACAATATGGTATGCTCATTTTGTTCATTTATTTATTTGAGTGTTTCCAATTTCTTGCTTTTTACTTCCTGAATGAGCACTTCTGATTTTTCATTATTTCATCATGTTTCTGCAGTTTCATCTGCTCTCACTTAAAACTGACACTCTCGTTCTGGCCTTCTTTTTCCATTTTTTCTTATTTCATTTCGTTTGGTGTACAGAATTGTAAATCATGCCATATTAAAACCTGAGACAGTCTGTAACCCCTTGTTCTTCTTTCTCTTGAACAATATCCTGAAGCTTTGTCGGGGTGAAACAAATAAAGTGAGTGACTCTGAGGCAGAGCAGCAGAAAGTTGAGTGACATCAATTGTTGTAGGAGTGACTTTTTACTGGGAGAAAGACAAGCTTTCAGAGAAGCATTATCCAAAAAAAGCTCATCAGACAGGAAGTTCGGTGATGTTCAGATGGAGGTAAAGATAAAGTGGTCCAACCAGTGATGAGTCCAGCTCGCTGTGGCTGCAGGCAGCGCTCACTTTTCTACAGCTCATACAAACTTTGGATTGACTTTTCAAAGTTAGGGGAGAGTCAGTGACTGACAGCAGAGTTTATTCCTGAGCGGCTGCTGAAGCTCTGCTTTGTGCCTCACTTTGACAGCTTTACAAAAAAAAAGAAAGGAAAAACAGCATGTTTATGAAAGCTGCTACAGACTGAATGTTTGGAAAGCCTGTAAGCGTCGTCTCTTTACCTGAGAGTTGCGGGTGCAAACGCAGATCAACAAACTGTAAATGTGATTAGAAAAGCTCTGGATTGACAGAGCAGTCATCAAACACCAGGCTGTTGGGAAAATCTGAAATCCTGAGGTAAGAAATGGGCGTGAAAGTAGGGAAATGATGTGGTAATGTTCGAGATGGCAGCAGACAACATGATTGACATCTCAATATACAGCACATGCAGAGTGTAGATTTAATCTGAGAGTGAGCGTACTGACTCATTCCTCCTCTGTTTGATGTGTGTGTGTGTGTGTGTGTGTGTGTGTGCGTGCGTGTGTGTGTGTGTACTGTCACTCCGCTGCTGCTGGCCTCAGACAGCATTATGACTCCATCTGCTGTATGACAACCAGAGCCCCTGTGCTCCAGCCCACAGCCTCCCAAACCTCAGACCTCAGCAAATGAATCATTGGACTGTTTTAATAATTCAGACAAAGAATCAAAAGTAGCACACTGCCCTCAGTGGCTTTCAGAAAAGACCTGACTGAGTGTTAATGACATTATTCAGGAGGACAAAAGTTTGTGTGTGAGCTGTGATCAGAGATTTCTCATTCAGCTGAGGCTCGGAGGAATCTTCTGCCGGCCTAAATTCAGCCTCATCAATCATGATCCAAGAATAACCTCATAAACTCAGCCCTCTGCCCTCTGCTGGAACAAAAGAGTCAAAAAGTCTGAATGGTTTTCAGCAAATGTAAACACACGTTTGGTTTTTAACCCTTTAACCATCCAGTATCCACTCAAACATAAAGAATAGTTAAAATGTTCAGTTTTATATTTCTTAGCTGTAAAGAAAACCCAATCAGGTTTAACCCTAAAGACCTCCCACTGTGCAAGTGCACCATTATTCCATTTTTGCATACTGTTGTGCAAAATTTTGGGAGTATTTTTTTTGCGATAAACCTCAAGTTTTTCACCTATATTTGAACATTCTGAAGTTGTACAGCTGTATCCCTTAGATTTTTTTAACACAAAAAGTTGCACAATACCTTTTGCACAGTGGAATAATATCCATTACAACAGGTTGATAACCTTGGTAAGTTTGTAACAGTTAAACATCAGACAACCGGTGTCTCCAGCCAGCAGGAGGGGGTGTAGCGTTGTGCCCCCTCCCTGGGGTTATTTTTGATGGCAGACTCTTGTCGCTTCCTCTGTCTACAGAGTGACGCTGCCCTTTAAAGAAGCTCTGCTGCCTGTCACATCCAGTCTGCTGTTTCAAACAGGTTTTTAAGCTTCCAAATGTGGTTTAAGACTAAAAAGGAGTAGCCTGGATCTCTGCTGCTCCCCTGTTAGCTCACATATCTCCAAGATTTCTTTTAGACGTGATGGTGAGATCAAGCCTCATGAGGCATCAAACCACTTCTGTCAATTGGTTCGAGAAAGTGTTCATCTCTTGAAGCTTCATTGGCACATAAAACCACCAACTGGCCAGGATGACATCATTTTTGGCTCCTTCCTAAATGAAGCAAGCCTCGATACACACTTCACGGAAATGCCCCCTCCTCTATCAAGCACACGCTTCAAAGCCTCGACACACTCAATAACATCACTTTGTTTTAGTCAGTGGAGTCTCTTTTACTCTCTGTAAACTTGCTTCATGCAGGTGTCCTTTTGACAGAAGGACACTGTCTGTAAGAAACACTCATTGTTTAGTGTTTCTGTCTCGCTTTAATCCGCAGACATGTCAATACTGAAATGTACAAAACCCGATCAGCAGTTTTTTGACAGAGATGTTTACAGTTTGATTTATAATGGGGTGGTTTAAAATGAAGTTGTGATCCCTTTTATTAACGCCAAACATTTTGTGTTTTATTATGAACACTGTTCCTTTCTGTGATTTTGATTTCTCTTCTCATTTAACCCCAGAGTGAGCACAAGTTCTTTTTCTTGGGGTCTGTTTTAGAAAAAAACTGCTCCCTGTTCAACAACAAATGGTTCCAGCACATCTCAACTCATGATGAACAAATCATTATTTTTACTTTTTCATTTTACTCATGGATCAAATAACTAAACCCATATCTCTGGAATTACTCTTCTTTGAACCCAGAATGTGAAAAAACACTCACTGTGACTTGGTTTTCTTTTGTTCTTCTGGTCTCATACTTTCTCAGAATCAAACCGAGGTTTTAATCTGTCTTCTACCCAGGGTCAAACGAAGTCCGAGCCGGGTAAAAGTTTTCAAACTGGCCCAGAGAGTGAAACTTATTTCTTAATAAGACGTGTCTTATTAAAAGATTCATCAGCTGTGGCTGGAAATGCGTGAACCCATTTTTGGGGCTGACAGATGCCCTTTGGTTAAATGACTCTCCCCGCTGAGCTCGCCCGCTCAAACATCTATCAGCCGGCTTCAGAAAGTCGATACAATGAGAGCCGCCTACAAATGAACACATTTACCACTTCACTTGTCTGCCTCACCTCTGCAGGGCAGCGCTCTCGGGAACAGGGAGGGGGGACGGGCTTTGAAGGCTGTCTGATTGAAATAATGGAAGACTTTGGACCTGAAGGAGGAGGAGGAGTGATGGCTTCACTTCCTGCTCGCTGCTGTCTGCCCCGTGAGGCTGACACTGCTTCAAAGCTGCGGATCAATGATGCTCCTGTGAACGTCTGCTGACCAAAAGCTTTCATTAAACATGCTTCAGATGCTCTACATTGGGGGGGGCAAGCTTAGGATATCCCTCCTCCAGGACATGATCTGAATATTTTTTTCTGTATGATATGGAAAATCATTTTTCTTGTGCTATATATTCCGCATTATGGAAAAATAAAGGGTCTTTGTGTTGAATATGAAGATGCACATGAAAACAGTCACACTTTTCAATAACTTTTTTTTCCTTTTATTCATTTTTTCTTTGCCAAAAGAGAAAACTACTTGAACCACTCAGTACTGTTCTCTATCAGCAGCACCAATACAAGCATGGGAACAGACGGACAAAAGCTCAGCGCCTTGTGTCATCTACGTAACTGTAGGGACAGTATGTTTGTCATTCAACTAGTTTTTTGTTTGTTGGCATACTGTGACATTCTCCCTTAATATCTCTTCTTTTATATACTTGATATTTAATGTTTATTCATACTTGTTTTTGTACAGAGAGCACAGTTTGAACCAAAGTCAAATTCCTTGTATGCTTCTTGAAGATACTTGGCAACAAAGCTGATTCTGAGGTTCCGATATTCTTTGCTATCTCAGGTTCAAACTACACTATGTTTTCAGTAAATACATTTGAGAAGTTAAAATTCTGCCTGCTGTCTAAAGAACTGATTGTGAACAGGTGGCTAGTGACCCATCATGGACCCATTTTCACAGGGTTAGGTACTTTAACTGGGCTACAAAAAAACACAAAGACAGGGGTGTCCAAACTTTTTTCCACAAGGGTCGTATTGTATACTGTGAAAATGATCAGGGGTCGACATCTCTTACTGACATCTAGAAACAGTTAAAAGTGATGAGTGCTCTATTTGAAAACTATTTTTTTAAGATTTCAGAAAAAGAAAAGAAAAAAAACAAAAACAGTCTCTTAGTTTAGTCAAACATTCTTGTGCTATTATTGCAGACTTATGAGATAAAAACCAAACCTGAGACAAATATGTCACAATCTTTCATGGCAAGATCAGGAAATGGACTTTATCATTTGTTTATGAGACAATCATAAAATAATTTTAACCCCAAGTATCTCTGATCCTGCATTCTGAACCATTTTATGCATCAACTTTTGTCACCATTTCATCACTTTAATTCAGTCTTGTGTCCTCTCATATGTTTATTTTTACTTTTTTTAATTTTTCAACAACTCACAGATCACATTTTTGCATTATACCAAATGCAATTTAACATGTCAGCTGTAAGATCTCTTGAGTTTTTGTAGATTACATTGAGCTTTAGTTTGTTAAAGTAGCCCACGTGCAGTCCAAATATTTGTGAGATGTTACCAGATATATGAAGATTTATTTTTTTTCCAGGTACTGTACAGAAACTGTAAATGTATCCAACTAGAGCATGATTAATTTGAGTGACAAAATTAATACGTAGTAAGATGAAAGCCGGGGGGCCGCATGAAACTAGACAGCGGGCCACAACTGGCCCTCGGGCCTTAGTTTGTACACCCCTGCACGAAGACAACTTCCAAATGCTTTTATTTTGAAGGAGAGTACAATTAACCTGATACGCCAGACGGACAGTTCCACCTCTGCCGCAGAGATATTTCACTTGTCCATCTGGGAAAGAGCAGTTTGAAACTGTTGACAGAGGTGGGACCTTAAAAAAAATAAACAGCAAATGGTGATTGGACAACTGCTCTGCTTAACACACTCATCACAGACCATTCTGTCCATTCTTAATCCAGTTTTTGTGCTGGCCCTATATTTGCTTAGTATTGTTACCAAATTTTGAAGTATCTCAAACAACGACTTAAAGTCAAATTAGACTAGTCATGATCCCAAAGCCCCTGCAAAGAGCCTCTCGAAAAGCTGAGATCTGTACTTCGCCGCAGACCAAGCAGCATGTTTTTGGCAGTGATTGCCTGTTCGAGCTGCTTGTTGTTGATGATTTCATCGTCTTGTCTCTGAGTCTCCACGGCCCCACGTGTTGTCAGCAGCAGTGAGACCGGGCCTGTAGATAAAGGAGCTGCTGGCTCATCGTGCTCTTCCTCCCAGCTGTGGACACCTGGGGCTAATTTGCAGCTCAGGAGTTCGGACTCACCTTCAGAGCTAATTTCAGCCGGCACATCTCCTCCTCTGTCACCTTCATTTATTACTCTCCTCTCTTTGTGGAGAGGTCGCCGCAGAGGTCTCCGTGGCGGACCTGCAGCAGGAAGTGGACGTCCAGCCGGCTGCGCTCTCTTGCCCGTGAACCCTGCTGCCCTACAGGTGTGTTTTTCAGGTCATCCAGCCAATTAGGAGACTCATGTGTATGCAAAGGCAGAGGTGCTCATTAAAATAACATGACTGCAATTTTAAAGGGCTGACAAACAGGATTTATAAGAGTGAGAGTAAAAGAGAGAGAGAGCGGGTGTAGTGCTCTGCAGCTCTTCCTGATTTTGCCCTTTTTAATTGGTTTCAAGTTTGCCATATCGTAAGAAGTTGTGAAGTTTGGTTGTATTTATGACTTATTTTCATCTTGAGTCTGTTCACGCTTAAGTTTGTCAGCTTGTGTTTCTGTAGCGTTCAGATCAGTGCCCACGTTTCCCTGGGAGCAGCAACAACTGGGTCAAAACACTGACTAATTAAGAAAAGCAGCTCCTCATTCCAGGTTCAGTCGACTGATTTCAGTTGATCAGATCATATACTCACATTTTATCTCTAGACTCAGATATTCTGATCATATATGACCTTAAATTGCAGCTTGGTAATGTGACCTGTGAGCTCCCCCTCAGCATGGATGGCATTACAATTTTCTGAGACAGGGGGACTGAATTTTTGTTGGGAAGGGTGGAGGAGAGAACATGAACATGGCATCTCAAAGCCAATTTGAGGAACACAACCAGAATGAATAACATATTAGATCGCTGCTATGGAAACATCCCCAGCGCATATGCATCAAAGCCACGCCCCCCTCTCAGCCGGTCAGATCACAACGTCATCCTGCTGCTTCCCAAATACAGGTCACAACTTAAAACAGGAGAGACAATAACAAAAACCATCACAGTCTGGAATAAGGATGCAACCGACACACTTAGAGGTTGTTTTGAACTCAGACTGGGACCTGTTTTTTAACGACTGTGACAATGATTTTAATGCACTGACAGATGTTCTGACCTCGTATATTCTATTCTGTGAAGACACTGTCACACCCACCAAAACAATAACCATCTACCCTAACAACAAAAACTGGTTCAACAAAGACATGAAACGCTGCCTAACCCAGAAGAAACAGGCATTTCTTCAGGGGGACAAGCAGAAAGTGAGAGAACTGGAGAAGGAGTTCAGGAGACAGGCTGTCCTTGCAAAAAACAATTATAGGAAAAAAGTAGAGGAGAAATTGACATCTGGGAATGTGAGGGAGGCATGGCAAGGATTAAACACCATGATGGGCCGTGCCACAAAGTCAGCTGCAAGTAGCTGCACAGACCCCGCCTCGTTTGCAGAGGAACTGAACATCTTCTTCAGCAGGTTCAACCAAGGCAAGCAGCAAGGACCAGAACCCATCACTTTTAACAGGGACATGATTGAAAACACAGCTCTCACCATCGAAGAGCAGCTGGTGACCTCCATCCTGCAGAGACTGAATCCGCACAAAGCCGCTGGACCTGATAGGCTCAAAGGCAGGGTGCTCAAAGGCTGTGCTGCACAGTTGNGTGATCTGCTCTCACACACGCTGGATGAAAAACTGGATCCCCTTCAGTTTGCCTATAGAGCAAAACGAGGCGTGGAGGACGCAAGCCTGACTCTCCTAAACACTGTGGCAAAAAACATGGACTCTGCTCGACCACACACTCGGATTTTATTTATGGACTTCTCCTCTGCTTTTAACACCGTGAACACTGACACTCTGCTGCACTGCCTCCTGGACTTACAGACCCACCCAACCCTGATTTTATGGATAAGGGACTTTTTAACTGACAGACCACAGCAAGTGTTTTTAAATGGTTTTAAGTCCAGCAAAGTGGTTTTACACACAGGTCTTCCACAAGGTTGTGTTTTATCCCCCATTCTGTTCTCTGCCTACACCAATGACATCACCTGTAGCAAAGAAGGAATGAGTCTTTTAAAATATGCCGATGACATGGCCTTGGTGGCCCACATTGATAGCATGGAAGCTGTCAGCCAATACCAGCAGGTAGTGGATGACCTGGTCACTACTTTCACAAGCAAATCACTGGAACTAAACATCACTAAGACCAAGGAGCTGTGCTGTACGGGCAGGGACAGTGCAGCAACTACACCTCAGCTCTGTAAACCTGTGATTTTACAGGGAGAGCGGGTTGAACAAGTGGAATGCTTTAAGTATCTTGGGACACAGATGGACTCTCGTCTGTCATTTCTACAACACTCGGACTCAATTTACAGCACGGCACTCCAGCGTCTCCACCTACTCCGAAGACTGAAAACATTCAACGTCGAAAGGAAGATCCTCATCATGGTTTACCGCTCATTGATAGAATCCATTCTCACCTTCAACATCACATCCTGGTACAACCTTCTCTCCAGTAAACAAAAAAAAAAACTTTCACGAGTCACAGCTCAAGCCAGCAAGATAACCGGTTCAGCCCAAACTCCACTATCCCATCTGTATGAACGCTCTGTGATCAGGAAAGCCACCCTGATCACAGAGGACCGGTCCCATCCCCTCCATCAGTCCTTCAGTCTCCTCCCATCAGGCAGGAGATACAAGGTCCCACTGGCCAGGAAAACAGTATATAAAAAATCATTCATCCCAACGGCAATCACANTCAATTTACAGCACGGCACTCCAGCGTCTCCACCTACTCCGAAGACTGAAAACATTCAACGTCGAAAGGAAGATCCTCATCATGGTTTACCGCTCATTGATAGAATCCATTCTCACCTTCAACATCACATCCTGGTACAACCTTCTCTCCAGTAAACAAAAAACAAAACTTTCACGAATCACAGCTCAAGCCAGCAAGATAACCGGTTCAGCCCAAACTCCACTATCCCATCTGTATGAACGCTCTGTGATCAGGAAAGCCACCCTGATCACAGAGGACCGGTCCCATCCCCTCCATCAGTCCTTCAGTCTCCTCCCATCAGGCAGGAGATACAAGGTCCCACTGGCCAGGAAAACAGTATATAAAAAATCATTCATCCCAATGGCAATCACAGCCCTCAACAGCAAAAGTACCATAACCCAGTAGTTTTAGTAGTATTTTTTTTTTTTTTTTTTAACTCTGGTCTTTTAAAGTTATTGTTATGTATGTGTGTACTAGTATGATGGGGAATGTGTGAATGTGTGTCTTTGATGCAACTGAGGCCTGTCATAAGATGAATTTCTGTCACCTTTGTGTCAGACAAACTTCTATTCTATTCTATTCTATTCTATACCAGCGTTGAGATGAAACAGCATGAATTTAAAAAAACAGTTTCAGCTCCTGACTCAGAGCTTTCACACTTTTTCTAAAGTGGACCTGTTCTCGACTGGTGAGTATTTCAAGCAGGGACAAGACGTCAGATTCATCAACAAGGTCACCATGAGAGTTCATATTGGACAAATGTGTTAGTCTCTCTTGCATCATGGAGTTGCGCAGCCAGGTTTTAGGTCTGTGCAAGGCCGAGAGAGTGATCAACATGAATGTTTGTTATTTCTGTCCATATTTGTATTTTCCTCTTTTAGTTGTCTTATAAAAGTGGCATGAATGTATGTTCTTTAGTAGTTGATATTTGTCATTTGTTTGTTTATTATGAATTATTCATCACAGGCTTATTGCTTTAAGAGACTGAGGATTTTTTATATGATCTTGAAAAAGTCTCATAAGTCCTAAGTAACTCCAGCTGAAATACAGGACTCCCTGAAAGGATGTGGTCTGGCTGTTTCAAGATGCACAACAGGGAGGTGCTTGACGAAAAATGGGCAGCACGGTCAAGTCACTAGGAGAAAGCAATTTCTGCGCAAATGCCACAAAGTATCCTGTTTATGATACTCCAAACGGCACAGAGACAAACCTCAAAATGATTTGCATAAAATCTGAAATGTCTCACTTTAATCATATGGTGTGCTGTCTCTTCTTTTGTTGTGAGTAAAATATGAGTTTATGAGATATGCAAATCAGTGTATTTTGTTTCTTCATATACATTTCAAACAACATCCAATATTTCCTTTTTTTGGGGTTGTAGATGTCTGGGTGAAGAAGCACTCTGTTACAAATATCCAAGATGAATTTTCTCAGTTGGATAATGTTCCAATATGTAAAGCAAGCAAAACTTTTAAATTCTTAATCTAGTTGTTTCCTTAAAGTTAAAACAGCTTGTTGTACCTGAACTTACTGTTTTGATGACATGGAATGAAGAGAGTTTGCTATAGTGTCAAGAAAGTCTGTGATATTTTACTCTGTTTTGCATTTCAGTGCTTCTATGCAGGATAAACACAAATATATTGATAAAAATATATATTCAGTTTAAATAAATACAGAAAAACAGAAAATGTAGCAAAGAGTTAAGTCAGCTTAGTTTAAGCAGATGAATGATTTGTGTTTGGAAATGATGGTTCAGATACTCATAGCTGAAGGGCCTCAGAGCAGATTTCTCAGCCTTGTGTGTGTATGTGTGTGTGTGTGTGTGTGCTGAAACAGTTTATATTACTTTGTGAGGACCTGTTATTTGCATCACAGAACACCTGGGAAAAGACAGACAACAGGAGTAGTGTGAGAAATCCTGATGTAATAAAGTCTCAAACCAAGCCAGTCAGATTCAACCAGACTCAGCTTTCTGACTGTGCTGAAATAATACAATCTATAATTTTGAGAGGATTGAGACAAATGTTTCACAAGCTCCAAACTTTCTGTGCTTTACTTTTGGTCGAGCCCAGAAAAGAATTTAAAATGTGCCAAAACAAAAATATTTTTGTTATTGTGATATTATCTTTGTGCACATAGATTACAGCTCCACATCAGGACAAACTTTCTTAAACTTTTACTTCTTAAAGGTAACTTTTCTTCTCCTGTCCAAACAGGATGAGACTCCCTAACCTCTGCGCTGTCTCCCCCTGCTGCATCACTGCTCAAAGTGACACCACTTCCCGTCTGTTTCAGGAGACCAGTCATTAAAATGACACTGGAAGTCGAGAGGACAAACCAAGGCAAGTTCATTAAACAGATGGATGTGAAGAGATACTTGGAAATGAGATATGACACGCCTCGATGAGTCCTAATGCAGTGCTGCAGTGAAGCAGTAATGTGAGCCTGTGTAAGAATCTGGTCATTAAAGCAGGGCGGTGTTTAGCTTCCTGCTGCGAATAACAACAAGATTGAAATACCATCCAAAGCATCTCTGAGCTCTAATCAACATACAACTGGAGTGAACATGGATGCTCCAGCATGTAAACAGTGCTGATCCTACCACTGACTGAATTAAAGAGACTGATTCTTTCACTCGCTGTACTTAAAAGATGGATGACCCATTACCCTTTTCTTCTGTTATTAAAAACTCAACCTGCTGATGGAGCTTTGAAACTGTTGTAGCTTTGTTATGTCAATCAGACAAGAAAACAGGTTTCATATTTCAATGTTTGAACCCTGAAATATAATCAAAAAATATGTACGGAAATTGAAAGAAAAAAAAACTCATTTTTGCCTCAACCACCTTTAGGAATTAAAGTCACTGTGTGGACTTTCTGTCAGTCTTAAATACCCTGTTTTATACATTTGTCAGTTCATTACCCAATATTCTAAAGGGGATCATCACCACCTTTGGGTGTCATCTCTGAATATTATTTCCAAACGGCAGATTCCATGAACAATAGCTCACTAACTGGTCACTAAACTACGCTTTAAACTGAGTTTATAAAGTTTGATCTCTGTCACTTATCAAATAATAGTGCTACGTAACTACAAATAAATGCAATACTTTGTCGCTTTGCATCCTGGGAAAAGTTGCCTTGAACAAAGAAAAGTAGTTTTAAAAAGATTTGCTATCCAGAACACATGCTTGGCAAGAGCCATGTCGTAATCTCAGTGGGTGATGGTGCTCATGGGAAACAGAGTCTTAACCCGAGACCCAACACTAACCATTCAGCAGTCTTCAGCACCTTATATCAAACTTCTGCACCCTGTATACCACAAAACCCCAATACAGAGCACAGTTATTTTGCTTTTATCTAACACTTTGTACTGTATACTTCAATTGGGCTAGCTATCTTTTTCCTGCTATTTAGTCTTAATACTTTGACTTTCTGGTGAAAAGTCTTGCTTGTTACAAGAAGTTAGTCATCATTTTGATGTAAAACTGCATTATAAGGACTTTTCCCTGAGGAAGACTTTCTTGAACTTGACCTGGACTCGTCAGGTGAGCTTGGCTTATATTCAGGCTAATCGGATATTTTTTACATAAAGATTCAGAGCTCAGTTTTTGCAGTGCATATAAACACAGACTGCTACTTGCTGTGATTTAATTTAAGTAGCATCATTACGCTGTTCCATGTGCTTCGGTTTGGCTCGGTTAAAACAGGCTAATTAATCAAAGTGTGTGTGTTGGTGTGTGAATGCTTGTGTCCTGCTCGGTGCTCTCCAGCAGCTGGCCTGTTTCTAATTGCTTCCATCCCACAGCTGAAATAAGAATCTGCTACTACAACGCTCTACTCCATCCATGGGCTGAGAAGCTCCTGCACGGATCAATGTAGAACACACTCCTCTGAAAACTGAGGAGCTGTCACGAATAATTCATCAGTGTGTGTGTGTGAGAGGAGGGTGTGTTTATGTGCCTGTGTGAGTTTACATTCACACCTGAGAAAATACAGTGTTATTTCACGAGCTGTATTTCATGTGGCGGGGACAGGAAGTCATTTGACTGCAGGTAAATCAAGGAAAGTGCTCCTCAGAGATGTCGATAGCCGCCCCCCTCTGCATTAGTCTCAGTCAGTGACAGCCTGCCTCTCCTGCTCCTCCTGCCCACTCCACTCCTCAGGTAGAGCACAATCAAAGCCAAGGCTACTAGTTTGATTAACAGCAATAGTACTAAACCATGTTGAATATGACTGATGTGGGATGAATGAGGATTTATGGGCTAAAACAATGTCTGTAATGGACTCAGAAACCAGAGGCGACCAGCTGGAGACAGGTGACATGGTATGAAGAGACTTGAGGTGTGCAGCCATCTCTGTTCGACATTATGTATTCTGCCTCAGCTATGGAGGAGGATGCAGCTCTGTTCATAATGGATTTGGATTTCTCACAGTTCTCTTCCGCCCAAACTATCCCAGTTCTTAATGGGAGCGAGAAACCTGGGGAAAAAGTGGATGAAGCACCAGTCTGCACCCATATTGGCTCCCTCTGGTTTTTGGACATCACTGCCACATAGACAAAGTCAGTTCAAACCAATTTTGTTCCATTTTTGAGCACATTTGCATAATCTTTGTCCATTATGTCCATCTGAAATGGCAGAAATGGACTCCAGCACTGCAGCTCCAATGAGCCTAACAACCTGGTTATTATGGGAGAACGAGAGAAGGGCTGGTACAGATGGCTCTGAATATGATATCAAAGTATTTGGTAGAAACCCCCCCAAAAAACCCATGCAATGAAGACCTTAAGGTTAAGGTTACAAGGGAAGAGCAGAGCAAAGCAACTGAATCACAGTGTCAGAAGAGACTGAACATGACTACAGCATGAAGAAAAGAAAGCACTGAAAAGCTCTGAAACAGAACTGATTACACACTGAAATAGAAACCAGGAAAAATGGCTCTTTGTTATTCAACATCTGAGTGGTTTAACCAGAGTTCACAACAGGCCCAGATAAATACACTGCTAAAGGGTTTTTATGTCCCAAGATAAAGTGGCCTTATGGGGTTAACAACAATCCATTAATAACCCACGTGAGGTCAACAATGTAACACTGTAGACCAGTATTTTTCAACCTTCGGGTCGGCATCTAGTGTGGGAGTCGCCTGGAATGTCTAGTAATTGATAAAAAAAAAAAAAATGAAACAAGTATTTTTCTTTGTAAGATTAAAACATCACTGTTGTTTCTGCAAGGTTTAACTTGAATTACAGTGATCAAACCCAAAGAAACAAACTAAAAGACCCTGCCCAACAAACAAAGACCACAAAATGGCCTCTGGGTTCAAAAAGGGGGAGTGGAGGTTCAAACCTTCATAGCCACCCACTGATTCTACCAGAAAAGCAAAAAAAGCAGACAAATTAAAAAGAGGCCTCAAAACAAAACTCAAAGTCCACCTGATGTGGAGAAGGTAAGAACACAAAATATCTCCTCTGAGATTCAAACTCCTTAAACAAAACTCTAGACACCCTTTCTTTTCCCCCACACACTCACACAACTCTCTAAACACTCACACATACACAAGACAACCAACTGAAGGTGTTGGCTGTCAGTGTGTCACACGCTGAGTGAGGGGAGGAAACCCCTTTTAAAAGGTAGCCTTGCTGATGAGCACAGGTGTGACGAGGACAGGTGCTCTGAATCATTGGCTCGTTAGGAGCTCTAGAAGTCAAAGGAAGCCTGCAGACCACCAGGCCCCATCCATGACAATCACATATAATCTTCAATAACTGTACTCTATACTCTCACTTTGGCAGTTAATGCAAAATACACTCCAAAGTGCATTCCCTCTTTAGAGAAAAAATGTAGACTAAAGTGCCTTCTTGGTAGCCAAAACAAGCTCTGAAGTCCCCTCCTGGTTGTCAAATCCAACTAATCTGCCCCTTCTGCTTGTTCAAACATGATAAACGGAACCCCTGGGAGAAACACACACCAAAGTGCCCTCTTGATAGCAAAAATGAGGGAAAGTGCCCTTTTTCAGCCAAAATACACTTAAGTACACTCTTAAGAGCAATAATATGTGAAAGTTCTGTCTTTGGAGGCAAAATATGCAAAAGTACCCTCTTGGAAGCCAATACCCACCCTGTATTGCCCTTTTTTTTCTTGCCACCGTGCCACTACTGGTTATGACAGTTAGTAAACGGGCACTTAAATCCTCCTTGAGACTGTCAGAGCCTTTAAAGAAAACACAAATAAATGAGGAATCAATACTAATATTAAATGGGAATAAGATAGAGAAAAGTTTGGATAACCTCAGCACATATACCAGTGGTGTTTGAATGAGTGTATATTTGGTTCCTGCTGTTTCTGTAACCAGCCCTTAGTGAATAATAGAGGAACTGCAGGTTTCAGCACCTATGAGGTCAAATGAATGCAATACCTTTTATTTATCACTAATGATAACAAGGACAGGACATCAACGACAGCAGTGTGCACACTTAGGTTGAAGTCACAATGTGCAAGTGTGTTGTGCAAGAGTTAGCTTGCACTACAAATGAACTTCATAAGCTGTAAGAGCAAATTGTCCTCTCCAAAATCAGTTTTTCTTGACTCTGTTTCATGAAGGTTAATGAGTGAACACAGCAAACCCCTGCACTTGTTCATGAACCTCTAATTCTGAAAGACATCTTCAGCTTTCCCTCCAGATTGAGCAGTGACTTCCTGACCACTGTGGGCGCTGACATTTACACCAAACTCTGGTGTTAAAAAATTGATCTCAGCCAGTCTGCAACTCTGTGCACACAACAGAGGCTTTGGTTTACAGTGTGTTTAATATCTTCAGAGTATGACAGCATGTGCATGCACAGTGTGAAATAAGTGTTTGACAGCAATTTGGTTAGATTTTGTATCTTTACAAAAGTCAATTAGATTTGAAAGATTAGACTTTCCCCTGGAGGACACACAGCAGGCTTAGTCATTGGATGTCTCATGTTGTTCCTGGTGGATAAGTCAAAGTGTTGAAGAAGCCTCAAAGCCTCATGTTTCAGTGAAACCTTACCTCAAGAAAAAAAGCTTCAAACCCTGTTGTTTTCATTTTGGGCTGCAGCGGTACTCAAAAAAGCCAAAGAGTTCCTGGAGGGACCGGTTTATATGTTCACTTTGGAAGTCCAGAGTTCTGCAAAACCTTGATCATAATTTATACTTTAAAAAGACTGGCCTGTGTAATCACAGCAGCACAGGCTTTAACTGGCCGTAAACTTTGACGACATGCCATCACCACCCTCCCAGATCTTCTCTCCCCTTTGTCTGTTTGTCTGCTGAAGTAACAAACCCGTCAAAAACATGAGCATTAAAAAGCCATCCAGCCTCTGCAGAATCCAGATGGTCTCTTATTTTCTGTTTGGAATTGTTGCTTTTAAACAGTGATTGCTGTTTGCCTTCTCCAAAGTGCATGATTAAACTATAGGATCGTACAGGGTGCCGTTTGGCTCAGCGTGAGGCTTTTATCATCGTGCCTCTCGTCTCGCTTCATCAGCGGCTGCCAGCTCTCACACTGTGCCAGGGACTGCAGAGCTTTGATGGGCCACTAAACAGGTCGAGGGGAATGTGGGAAATAAGGGATGACACTCGTTTCAGAATTTTTGGGACGTAATAAATAGAAAGCAGCAGATTCTTTCAGCGACTGTGTGTTGGAAGAACATTAATGTCTGGGAATAAACACAGAACCACTGAGATCAGGAAACTGTTGGGGTGTTTCTGCTAATTTGCACCATGATTTAAGATGTGGGACAAAGAGTGTGACAGGCTGTTCTTAATATTCATGCTTCAAGATGTTATAAAAGAGCTACATGGTGAGTCAGAGTAAGGTCCCCAGCTGAATTATGACTAAACATGATGAACTCCTGATGAGTGTAAAGATAAAATAAATCAGATATTTACATCATGCTGGGACTGATTCAGAGCTGAGGCTTTTTATTAACTCTGAAGTGATAACTGACAAACACACCGACATGTGCAGTCAGAGAGGGTTTTTTTTTTCATTCTTTACAACCAATTTATGCTTGATTTTAAATGTAATATCTTGAAATTAGAATTTTTAAATGGAATTCCCAGTTAAATAGGGCTCATGTTTAGTCAAACTCCAACGTTTACAGTGTGCTCTCCACCTAAAGGTTTCGAGGCTAACAGCTTCTCCGCTGTTGTTTTATACTATAGTGTAGTAAAGGAGTAAACTGCAGCGTCTTATGTATAAAGAGCAGTGTGGTTCAACTCTTGCCCTCCAGGCAGTTTCACTGTTACCAGCAGCGTCCTCTGTGATGTGACTGATAGCATCTGTGCTGTGATAAAGTGGATTACACATCCCTTATGCTGAGATGAAGTAACATAATGAGTGAAGATGTGCCAGCTCTATGTGTCCCGACAACAAGAGGCCAATATACCTGGAGGCCGTCCAATTCAACAACTCTGCAGAGTGAGCACAAAGAGCTGACTGACAGGAGCTCACTGGGACCCTCACTGTCTGTCGGTCTGTCAGTCTGTCCTCTCTTCTCACCACAGTCCACAGCTGTGAGTGTTTCCTACACACATACAGCACAGGGTTTTTTCTCAGACTGTGGGAGCACAGAGAGGGTTGAATTATAGTGTCACACTGCATGAATTGGATCACAAATTACTTTAAATGAGGGTGGTAAAGTATTACAAACAGTTTAAAGAGGGAGTATTCTGCCTTCCCATATTTTAATCATGGATATAAAGTACCACTGCTCGATGTTCCTAACTGAGCGTGTGCAGATGCTCAAACTTCTACATATTCAGGTTATTGAAATCACTGAATCTTTCTGTAAACTGATCAAAACACCTAGTTCTAAAAAATAGCGCCATGTTTTCACCAGATTTTCAGTATAGATGCTGAAACAATGAGGTCATCATAAAAGGATCTCCTGGAGGATATGTCATGTTGAAAGGGCAGGACCTCAAACACCAAGGTCTGCCCAAGGCTCCAGTCTCTAGAAGGCTGACCAATCAGAGGAAAGGAGATTTCTGGAGTGGGAAGCCTGAAATAAAGGTTCAAAGTAACCCCTCTTTAAGATAAAACTAGATAAAAACAGATTACACATTTGTGTAGTTTAGGGGCTTTATTTTGACACTGAAACTAGATTGTGCAGGTTTTAATTTGACTTGTCTACAGGGATTTGGAAAACTGATTTTGAAGGCAGCACAGCATGGAAACTCCAGACAGAGGCCTAAAGTTTAGGAGATGTTTTAGAAACTCAGAGCACACAGAAATGGCCTGCTGACAATCATCAACTCTAAAGCCTTTATTACAGGCGCAATCACATGGTAGCCCATAAAGGTTAGATGATTTGCAACGGTCACAACAAGAATGCAAAAGCCACAACATGACAGCAAAAGTTACAACACATGCAAATGCTACATCGGCTTTGGCTGTTGTGTTGTGGCTTCTGCAGTCATGTCACAGCATTTGTATTTGTGTCATTTCGTTTACATTCGTGTTGCGGCTTTTATAAATCGTCTGATATCTACCAGCCATCATACGACCATCTCTGTTGAGCAACATGCTGCAAAAAGCTGGAACAAAGTTCTGATTCAGAGTCTTTGTTTCACTGGAGCTTTGGTGCTGTCGTGTTATCAGTTGATTGTCTCAGCCACTGGATCGTGTTATTTAGAGACAATAAAGCCCGGCTCTCTCTAACATCAAACAGTGACATCCAGAACAAGTGAAACATAGAGAGCAGCTTAGATAAGAGGACAGGAATTAAAGCCCCAAACAACAACACAGAGTGTGGTTGCACAAAAGACAACACATAGAGCTTTATGTCAGAGCACATTTATATTCATGGCTCTGATATGGAGACGGCGCTCATTCTTCTATGAATAAACTTTACTCTCTCTCGCTTGCATGTTATTATCAGCCGGGGCTCAGGCCCGACAATTTGTAATTCATTTGGACTTCCTGTGTGAACCTGCCAACAGAGCACAGACACAAAAGGGAAGAGCTAATGAAGGACCAGGTGCAGCTCTTTGATTGGACGAGCCACAGAGCCAGGATCCTGCAGAGTGGGTGCCAAGTGCTGAGCCCCCACCAAGAGAAGCCCCTCCAAGCAATCATGGGCTCCTGGTGGTGATCCCCAGGTTTCACCAGAGCAGGTAGCAAAGATGGACTCAGAGATGGGAACAAAAACAAGGACAGAGATGAGAGAGTCCCCCCAAGTGACAACAGAAAAGTTCAGCGAGCTGCAGGAACACGAAGAGGAAAGTTTGGTGAGCTGAACAGCAGGGAAAGCAGGAGGAAGAACAACAAGGCAGCGCCTCCATCTGTCCAAACTTCCCTCTGCTCTCAGTGACAGCTCCTGCTTCAGTCTACACTGCATTATCTACACCAGCAGGTGTTTTAGCTGAGGGGAGGAGAGTCCTCTAAGATATCAAACTCTGGATTAAAAAAAAAAGAAAGAAACGTACTGATGCCAGCATGATATTATCACATCATTAAGTTGCAAATTTGGGGCTAAACAATTAACAAATACTCAGGTCTCAAGAACCTTAAGGGTGAAGAAAACCTTTATTAAACCTTGAATCAAATACTGCATTCTGATTGGTTGCAAACTTAGCAAAAAATGCAACAAATACTCACTAGTAAGAAAAGATGTCAGGTTTATATCAGGTCACATCAAATCAAACCACAGAATGTGGTCTGTCTCTTTTCCTCTGCCTGTTAACTCTGTGGTGAGAAAGGAGGTGAAGATGTTTCATATGGTATTGAACTAACGTATCACCAAGCAGCATCGCAGGATTGCTAACATGGGTTTGTCCATAATGTAAATGTTTCATGACGTAAAAAGAAGCTTGATGGACAATAGGAGCCTTCTTAACTGTGACAATCGTCACAGTTAAGAAGGCTCCTATTGTCAGTCTTAAATCTGTTATAGGTGTTATAATAAATCATAATAGAAGAGTTGAATTCAGGTTTAATCAGGAGGACTTGCAGAATTGTTTTTTGCATGTGTTCTATGTTTTGGTATTCATGAATATGATTTATTTTATTATTATTGTTATAGGTTCGAATAAGCCCTGGACAGCCTTATTAAGGATACTGATGGGTTAAGTGAAAGGAGTAGTTAATATAGTAAGCCACTAGGCGGCACCAAGGTAATGTTTTGACCTGAAGCTGCATAAGAAGGAGACTACGATACTGACTGAATGTGTTTACCTGCTGCACGGACACATGAAAAAATAATTTTCAACATAGTCCATGAGAAAAACATACCAATGGGGAGAAGGAGTGACAATTATTCGACGTCGGATACTTTTAAATAATTGCAAAGGACATATGTGGTTTTAATCCCATGTGAATGGGCTGTATCCATTATTCGTAAAGAGAAAATTCCTTGGCAAATCTTCAACCGTGTTTCGGAACGCTCATAGGTCCTCTGATTCCTGAAGTGTGGTGTATGAGTGATATATAACTGAGACATGCATGTGCCATCTCTCTCCATCTCGATGGTCGTAAAAAAAGGGGGAAAAAATACATAAAAAGTATAATGTATATAATAAAATAAGATCCAATACAATTGTAATCCTGCATAACATTCTGAATTTTTACTAAATTTTAACTTTTTTTTTCCTGTGACTGCACTGCAAGAAACTTAAATCTAATTGTTTATGTTGTATTTTTTGTAGAAAATGTCTTTTTGGACTTAATTTGAGCTATATTTACCTTTACAGTCCAGAAACATGACTTATCATAAGTTGTTGAAGAACAAAAATGATGTAATGATGAAAAAAAAAAAATCTGCCAATAGGGTAGGAAACTTTGCTCGTCAGGTTTCTTAAATTAGAACAGGACACTTTTTTCCCTTATTGGTGTATTTTTCTCCTCATAACAAACAATTCAGACATAACTTTCGTCTTTGTTTAGATAACTTAGAATTAGACAATTTTCTGGACTGGTCTGGTAAAATATGACTCATAAAGTCTGAAATTCATTTTTTTCCCTTAAAAATGTGATATAAACACTTGCTCAGATGAAATTGTTTTGCAGTGTGTAAAAGAGCCTGTGTACCTGTTTTTTGTATCCTAACACTGATAGGCTGTTTCATGTTTTTTGTAACTGCCCAAGCCTGATTACAGCACATTCCTCTTTCACAGGCAGTCTACTTTCATTAGTTCTGCTTTTATTTTAATTTTTACATATAGATAAACATTTGTGAATTAGTTAATGTATTGTTTAATGAAGGATATTAGGCCCATGCAGACTGTTTGTCTCTTCACCCTCTGTATACCCAGACCGCTCTCAGGACCTAGACACGATCTGTTTTCTTATTTCAATTTAGAGCAATATCCAAACCCACAGGTGCCAGGTTAACTTCCTCCCTGTTGAGTAGCTGTGATTTAACACATTTCCACATGGATTTCTCATCTTGTGTGACTGTACTCCAAACTGTAATAGATGTTGCAGCAACAACATAACACCAGGTGTCCTGTCCTCGTAGCATGTCTCATTTTCAGTCCAGGATGAGCAGAGACAGAGGCACATGTTCCTGATGATGTTGTGGACAGATGGTGGGTGTCGTTCGCTGTGTTCGTTTTACACCACCAAACGGGCCGAGCACATCTGGCCTGGCACCGAGCGCCAGCGGCAGCAGCTGTGTAGCCGTGTGTACCTGTCAATCAGCAGCAGAGCAGAAACATAAGAGCATCATTTAGCCTCCTGGTGTCTTTTAAAGGTCCCTGTGGGTAGATTCAGACATAAACCTTGGTGCAAGCCAGAGGACAAACAGGAGCGAGGAGGGTGACTACAGCTGGAACTGGTTTTAGAGTGGATTCAGGGGTGTTAGGAGAAGGACACCAGTGATATTAACACTAAATGGAAAACTGTATGAGGTAATTCATGTTTGTATCTACTCAGGACTATAACTGAGACTTTGCATCTTTGTCATTTTAAACAGAGAACATAGTCCAGATTAACATCCTCACAATCTTTGTCTATGTTTAGATAATCTACAACTTTAAGTGAGGACTTTCTAAGTCATCTTGAAGTAATCTCACTTCAATATATTTTTCTGGTCATCATCCATGATTTAGAATGAGATTATCAGCACCATAGACATTTATGATGTTATTTCTCAGTGTTTGTGGTCAACTCGGATTTTCCCTAAGAACATGAAACCATTAATAGCAGGGCAGAGTTAAAAAGATCTGCTCTCCAATACTGACACCTTGGCAGCATTCACGTCTTAACCACAGTGAGAAATAACTCTTAGGGAATGGAATCTTTATTTTTCCTGATCCAAGCCACAGGGGTCACTGCTATCAACACCTAACAGGTGGTCCTCCAATGAATCATTTTCCGTCTTTCTCACTATTTACCGTAATTTCTGAACTCTAAGCTGCAACTTTTTTTCACAGGCTTTGAACCCTGCAGCTTAAACAATGATGAGGCTAATTAATGGGTTTTCACATGCTAACTTAAAAAGTTTAAAAAGAGAGTTGGCTGAAATGTTCAGATTGTTTTAACTCATCTTGTCTACCGTTGTGCTGTACTCTTTGAATGAATAAAGAGGAGGAAAGACCTTGAAGGCTTCACCTTTTGTATAAATGATGGTCCATCAGTCAGTTAATAAAGCAGAGTATCCATCAGGTGACCTCTGACACCTCTAACCCGCTTCACGCCGTAAATCAGAGCCGTAAAGACAACACTACATGTGCTGATGCTGGTGTTTACATGCAGCTCTCTGTGCCACAGGCCGGCTTCATTTTGTGATGGAGCTGAGTGACGCAGAGTCGATGGATCGCTTGAGGTGCCGCGCTCGCTCGCTTCTGTCATGAGCTTTAATGAAAAAGCACATTTTGATTTTGGGTGTGAAGCCAGAGAGGCTGCAGCTGTCTGACAAATTGATGTGAGCAGTCAAGGGAGGCCTGTAGGTTTCATGCACAGGATGGATGCTACTGAGAGAGAGAGAGAGTGTGTGTGTGTTTGTGTGCACTTATTTTAAAGAGTGACACACCGAAGAGAAGTGGCCTGAATTTACTTCTAAACAAATACATAAAGAAAAGGTTTGGCAGCTTTGAAAGCATGGTTTGTTTCAGTGAATTGATTTAGGACAAACATCATAAATCTATTTTATGACTGAATCAGAACATTTCCTGCTCAGCAGCTCATTTTGCATCAAACTCATCACATTCAGACTTCTTTTCCACTGTGAGGACTTGGAATTCATGAACCCCAACCTATCCACAAAGCTTTTATAAACATACAGTTACATTTTCTGATATTTAACCAGCTTCTCTGGCTGTTGTTGCATCACCTTTGTTGAACCTGTTGAAACCCTGCTGCCCTGAAACACTGATGGACCCAGAGGAGTCCTGTCAGCCAAAAGGCCGGGAGATGTGTAACATGTGCTGCAGGGCCTGGTTGAGCCTTTAGCTCCATGTTCTTTGTCTCAAAGGAGAAGAAGTCTCACACTGAGGAGCTGATAACAGCCTTTCCTATCAGCTCCGTGTCTGAGAGGTTGCATGTAATGGACTGAGATGCTCTTTAAAATAAGACTCCAGGACAACCAAACTGCCAGACTTGTGTTTTTATATACATCATGTTTGATTCACCAGCAGCTCTCAGGTTTGCCCACAGAGTGAATTCCTAGCAGACCCAGCGAACCGAGGGGAAAAGAAGCAGGGAGAGGAAGAGAAACATGTCCAGAGATAAGTGCATATAACAGCGAGTGGAGGAGAGGAGATACAATTCATCTGGGTATATTTCTTAACTTTCACTCTCCTAGCAAAGAGAGAGGAGCTGGATGGCTCAGGGAAAAACAGCGCTCAGAGTAGACAGCAGGCTGACAGAATAAAGGAACAAACATACAGGTGTGAAGATCTGCAGCTGGGCAGGTGTGGAGATCTGGAGGAAAGGTGCCCAGGGTTATAGAGGTAAGAATCTTCTCTCTATGTAGACTCTGCCAAAACTACTGTCTAAATTTGAATGCATGTGAAACCAAAATAGAAGTCTCTCACATAAATAATGAGCATTTGGAAACCCAATGTGTCATCTGATCCGGACCTGGAAAACACATTTAACTGGGTCTGCTGAAGGTCAGGGTGAGGGTGCTGCCAAGCAAAGGTGTAAAAAAAAACAGTGGAAATCAAAAATCAACCAGGATGGCCAGGACAGGGTGTGGAAACGGGAAGTTTAGCTAACCTTTAATAAATCCGACTTAGAGCCTTTTGCCCTTCAAAAACACATTTATCTAATGCTTCAAGCCAAAGAAGCTCATACAGGAAAAGTCAAAAGCATCCTGAACTTCAAGAGCAGTTTTGAAATATGGAATTCGTTTCTATAGACTCCTAAACTAAACAAAAAACATAAAAAATTGACCAAATCCTCTCAAGTCTTTTATCAGATGCGAAGGTCTGTGTTGAGGCTGGAACCACTTTACCTTTTTTCCTGATACTGATAGCCTGTGTCATTGAGCGCAGCCAGAACACAAGTCAGTCACTTGTGTGTGTGTGTGTGTGTGTGTGTGTGTGTGTGTGTGTGTGTGTGTGTGTGTGTGTGTGTGTGTGTGTGTGTGAACACTCATATTCACTTCAACAAGTGGTGCCGTCAGTCACACTCCCACTACCGACATTCTGCAAACTCACACTGTTAGCATTACATCAGCCTACAGGTGGCTTCACGGCTGAATGCATAACTGGCAATACTTCAAGGACCTCTGGTTACCTTACTAATCTTCAACATGAGGTGATTTATTTACATGAACAGAGGTTTGGTTTCTCTCCTAAACATCATATGTCTTTGTCACTTTGTTTAAACTGTTTCATTTCTTTAGCTCACCTGTGAATAAAGGAGTAGAGACACATCAGCTCCCGAAACATTACTGATGCTTTCGACATGGGAGGGAGTCCTTTCACATTGCAGACTGCATCCACGTACTGTAAATACCAAGGTCATGTCGTTTTAGATTGTTGTAATCATCCGCTTGGAACCGAGTTTGAGCTTTTGCCCTCTGGCTGTCGTTTTAGGGCTCCCAGGAGGAGGACTAAAAGATTTCAGGGCTCTTTTATCCCCAGTGCAATTAATTTGCTTAATGGCAACTAGCTTTTTGGTTGCTCATGTTTCTCTTGCACTATTATCATTGCTGCCCTATATGCACTTTCACACTTTGCACTTTTCTGCATTTAGTTGTATGTTACTTTCCATTTTTGCCTTGAGCTCTGGTCTGAACATGGTTATCGCTTTTATATATGAAAGGTGTTTCTTATTCTACCTCTTATTGGGCATTGTGTTGTGTATTATTTCTGTATTTTAGACTTTTAATCGGGTCTTATTGTCATTGTCTATCTTATCTTTTGTGTGTTCCGGCTGCAACACTAATTTCCCTTGACGGGGCACTAAAGTGATTCTGATTCTGATTCTGAAGGTGCGTGGATGATTGTCTTTACATTGCACATCCTTTTTTTTAGGGCCAATGCTACATTTGAGCAATGAATCCAAATGAAGTCCAAATAGACAGAGAGACAAGAGAGGCTTCAGCACACCTGCTTGCCTCCTTATTTCTGTTTTATATGTTCTACACGTCGACAAATAAGAGCGATCTCAAAGAGTGAAGCGACTTCTCACAGTGTGCAAACGACAAGCAGAGACAACAGGAGGATGAAACCAGAGAACACAAATTAATACAAACACAAATATGCAGCTAGAGATCCACAGGCCAGTTCAAGGAGCGGTGAGGAGCTGGAATAATATTTGCCAAATGTCCAGTCTGCTCTCCTGGCTCGTGTTATTGCTTTCCCTCACGGCGGGGGGTGTGATCTCTCCGGTGCTGTGTATACAGACATGGCCGCTAGACTGCTGCAGAGGAATTTGGCACATCAGAGAGCCGTGTTGAGAGACATCTGGACAAACTGAGTCAGCTGGAGGGGTGGTGTTTTTTCTGTCCTGTCTGTTACGCTTCTTTCACACTACAGGGAAAACAACCTCAACAAATCTGTTAGCTGGGAGATGGACAATGTGAGCTGTTTGCAGTCACTGGTCACCATCAAAACTCAACATCCCACTCTCCTCTGAGTCTGTGGAGACAGCTCTACACAAACAGAAGGGAATTAACAAAAAAAACACACTGTACATTACCATAATGAGGGGTTGGGCTAACATGCGCTGTTTGAAAAGCTTCAAATTTTCTTTGTGCCACTTAACAAGTTGCAGTGAAAAGCATACACGTCCTTAAACAGGTACTGGTGATGTCACATAATCAGATATTGGATAGTGAGGATCGTGTTGATCCACATATAGGACGACCCTGATTCTGAGACAACTTCCCTCTTTCCAAGACCAATTTTCAGATAAAGACTCTGATTATCAAAATTAACTTTGTTTCAAAAAACTATTCTATCTAAATTCTGAGAAAGTTATTGAAATAATGTCAGAGATCCCTTTCATTTTTGGCTATATGATCTGTATTTCAAATGCAAAACCTACATGAACTACTCACCCAGCAATGAACAGTGAAGCCCAATGGTCAAGTACTTAAATAAAAAGACAGAAAATTCAACATAGTATCACAACAGATGTGCACTTAAACAAAACTGAACTTAACAGTCACAAAAATTACTGCTGTAATGAAACATTTTATTGAAAGTCATGCAAAACTGCAACTACATTGTTAACTGTCAGAACTTTGCTTATGAAATGCCTAATCAAAAATCAACATGAGGCTTTTACTCACAGATGTCCTCTGCCTCACTGCGTCACTTTCACTTTCATGCTGGGACCAAGTCTCCTCTATGAGGGGCCGTACAACACTTAATTCATTCTCATCCTCTCACACACATACATTCTCCTTTTACATACATGCATTCTCCTTTTACACACATACATCCTCGTATGTAAAAGGAGAATGTATGTGTGTGAGAGGATGAGAATGAAATAAGTCTTGTACGGCCCCTCATACTCCTCCCACAAAACTTCATCTTTGCTACCATCCAACAGATTCAATATATATGGAAGCAACTAGTCATCAGAATTCAAATGAAAATGCTTTAGCAGAAATGCTTTTTCATTTGAATTCTGATTTCAGCAGTCAATTGGTTATTTCTAACTGTAACACAGAGCTGTTCATGTTCCAAACAGATGATGGAGTGTTACCCACAGCCTCGTGATTTAAAGCAGAGGCCACAGACAAACTTGCTGAAGGGAATCAAAAAATGTTGACCTTTTCCCTCCTCCGTGCTCGGCTTCCCCTCCCTGGCGCAGCCTCTTGTGTTTCTGATGTGCATGAGGTGATTTAGAGATAATTTCATGCCTAATGTGGCCTTTTATCAGAGCTCCTCCCCGGGCTGCTGTCAGCACAGGCAGCTGTAAATTCTTGGCTTTGGTTCACTCACAGACTCAAACATCTCGTCTCCCCGTGCAGCAGTAAACGCTTTCCATTAACATTAATCACTTTCCAAATATGAAACAGATTAGTCACTTTCAACCTGTCATGTTTCTGGTTGTTCAGGAATGTGATTCTAGTATAATCCTTCTCAGATTGTTGTCTGCGGCTGTGTCTGATTATACAAGAGGTGTTAAATTGATACAAACATGGCCAGATGCCACATACTGTTTACATTTGCATAAATGTGAAATTCTGCAGCAGACTGGAGAATATTCAGCACGGATTAACTCAGTATCAACTCTGAATACCTACAGGAAGCAACAGTGGCAGGAGAACGGGGTGACAGGGTCTGAGCCCCTTCCCCCAGGTGGTTTAGTGATTTAAAAAATAACTCATACAGGGGCATAACTGCGCATCTTATCAATGTGTAGCTAAAACTGCAGTGATAAAAACAGGGAGAGCCCACAGTTTAAGATCCAATCATCAAACTTCCTGGTACATGAAAGCTCAAAACTGTAATGAGAGTTTAATTTTCTATCTATACATTAAAGGTAGAGTACTTTGTAACGTGTAACATTTGTTATAGGACTATTTTTTAGAAGATTTAAATGAGTCATTAGGATGCTTTCTGCAGGAAAGAAAAAGGTTAACTCATGTGAAATGGCCTTTTTCATCCTCACTAGGAAAATATCCCACAAGCTCATAAACACATGTGGAGGTCTAAAACTGCAATGCCAGAAAAAACTGCAGATATAAAAAAAGAAAAACAAGATGCAGAGAGAGAAAGAACTGATTTTAAATTAAATGTACAAAAAAACGTACACATGATGCCAACTATCAGCGAAGCTACTAGGAACGTGTGAGATACTGGAGCTGAAAAAACACTTTTATGTGTCAAGATAAACTTGTCGGCTAGAATGGCAGCTTTGTGAGTGAGGAAACTTTTTGTTCATTTAATTAAACAAGGATTCGCTTCGGTAGACAATTCTTAAACCCCTTGCATAATATTAACTCCCCCACGAAGGTAACACAACACGCCTGGCATTACTTGTCAAAAAAGCATGATTTTCTCTGCGCAAACTCAATGTAGGTTTGGTTGGCAGTTTTACCACTGGTTTGAAATTTTTGTGGGTAAACTTCAGGCACAAGTTCATATGCCCGAAGCACAGGTCTCATAATCTGTTGTCTGTTCAATCGAAAAACTGGCTGACACTTCTTGCACTTTTCCCACAAGTTTACACTGGAACAAAAGTGACCAAAACTCCTCCGTCCAGCTCAAAACAGCGGCAATGCGCTCCAACGTGCTGAAATATGAAAAATGTTCCATGGTGCAAAGATACAGTGGGTGCAATTAATATGTGTGAAATATTTAAATGCAATAATATCACTGGAATTAATTGCAATTAATGTGTTAAAGTCCTGGCCCTGATTTCAACACAATCAATACAGACAACATTTGAACCTCCTCACACTCCCAGTTAGCCCCGAGCTAGAGGTTATATCAGGGACACTTTCTGACAGTCTCTGAATGCAGAAGCTGCTGTCAAAGACTGTCCTGTTTTGCAGCTGAAGAATGCACCCTACCTTTCCTCGGCTGGTACAGGTATATCAGATGAATCCTTGATGGCTTTTCATGGTGTGCCTATTTTAATGAGATGGTGCACTATAACTCAGGGCAAAAACGAAGAGCACAGTGAGCAGAAACATGACACTTTTGTAAAATCAAGACTGAGTGCTTGATAGATTGGGTAACGTGGAAACACTAATAAAACCTGTACTGCACTAAAATCAACACAGCCTCTTAGGTTTTTCACATGCTCGACTTCTTTGTGACTGGAGAAAGTGTGCAAGAATAAATAAATTATGTTCCACTGCTGGAACAACGTTTGGGTGTAATTAGTGAGTAATCTGCAGCGTCACGAGTAGCAGCAGAGTTCAGGGGAAGAAAACTGTTAAATTGGAGAGCGATCTTAGAGCACTTTCAGCAGATTCAGCATCTGTGTTTTCCTTTAAGTCCAGCCAGGCTCTTATTCTGGAGCCAAATCTGCAAGAAGCACGAGTTAACCACACTGTAATCAACTCTGGCTCATAAACTTTCCACCAGAGCAGCATGTTTCGTTTTCTGCTGCCCTGGTCTCGCTTTAACAGATTCCACCCATATCCACGGACTCTGGGAACGCAGAAAGGACAACAAACACATCGAGAGGCGAGCCGAGGGAGATTTAAACACAGAGGAGGATGTGTGGCTTCGCAGCAGCCCAGGAGGAGCCGTGTGTTTCATCTTCAGGAGGTACAGTGAAGCGTGGATGTGAACACGATCTACGTGCCAAACTAAATAACCGCAGCGCGCGGCCTGCACAAAGAGATCAGGCACCACGGCAACTGGAAGAGACAGCTGTTGGTTTCTCTGCAGCAGCTTTTGCTTCAATGGCACTTTCTCTTTCATCCCAGGCTGGAGGTGTGGGTTTATTATATGTGGCGTGTTGTGCTTGAAGCTGGGCTCCGGGCCAGTTCAAATACAGATGTGGGCCCCACAGAGCGATCCGTTTAGCTGCAGACTGGGCCCTGTAGGTGCTGAGGCTTTCCAAGGCTAACAGGGGAAATCAAGGTGTTACTAATCACACACACACACAGACCTTTATTTGATGAGCAAAGCAGAGACATATAACAGTAGTCATGGCTGCTCCAGAAACTTTGATAATTACAGCGCACTTTGATTTATTGGATCAGACTGAATACATGAATGTGGACTCGCTAAATATTTAAAATGTTCTGAATGTTTCTCATCATCTCCTCAGCCTCTCCACGGTCAGGCACGGATAACGGCATAAGTAGTGATTTATGATGCTAAAGAGCGTCTGATCAAGATTTATAAGTCAAGTGTGCATAAATTCTCAGCCATAATCCATCAGGCAGACAAAGGAGAGGGCTGCAATAAAAGCTAAACTTCCTTGAGAGGAAGGGGAGATTTATCTGCAGCTCTGAGGGTTTACTCAAACATGGACGCATAATGCTGCAGCTGCAGCTCGCAGACAGCTCAGATTATTAGGAGCCAAAGGTTTGAGCCAAAAGAAAGTTTACAAGCTGCTCCGCTGGCTGAGAGGGAGAGCAGTAAACATATGGAGGAAAATCAATAGTCTTAAGGGTAATAATTGGGTTTGAGACATGTAAATATCAGCGTTAAGCTCGGCTCATACATCTGTTTTACACACACGTACATCACATTCACAGAGAGGATAACAACGGAAACAGATTATGTTTCCTATTGGCCAAATGGTGTCTGACACACACACACAAACCTTATCCAGGTAACCCTCAGAACAACAGACATGTTGATTTGGTTTTTCTGCTGATGTTAAAACAATACTATCAACAACAGAAAAATAGTTTAAATAAAATATTAATACAACACTTTGTGTAAACCTTGACATTTTACAGGAATAGGTGTCATTGTGTTTTTCAAACTAGGGATGCACAATATGTATCGGTATATAATGTATTGGCCATAACTGGCTTATAAATGACCAATTGGTTATTAGCAGATGTAATGGGCTGCTTACTTGAGTCAATGCCCGACCAAAAGGCCAAGTAGGGAGAAAAAGTGCACAGTGCAACACTGAACAGGGGTTTCCTCAGTCTGTCAATTATGAAATATGCCAAATGTGCCCTTGTTGTAGGTTTAATAACAATAATTATTGTTATTTTCATTATAATGATAGTAATAATAACATGACAAACAGGCAGAATGTCAAAAACTGAAATTTCTTCTAATTTTGAAGTAATGAGTAACAAGAATGGCTTGTGGAGTAAAAGTAAAAGTTGTCAGAAATATAAATAAAAGAGTGAAGTACAGATATACCCAAATTTAACGGACAGAAACAAAGTATTTGTACTTCATAACATTACAACACTGCTCTCTGGTGACTGGGATGATGGCTCTGGTTGTGGTGAACCTTCCCAATAAGAAGTCTCTGATACAAATCAATCATACTTTTCAAATATAAATAAAAAGCAGAGAACCGCTCCCATATTTGACTTTGTGAAAACAGTGTAACGGTGTTATAAATGCAAACAGGTAAAAGTGTCTTCCATTACATTCTGATACACAAGCATGAGAACATTGATTCATAACTATCCTGAATTTAAAACCTGAAACAAAGTGTTT
The DNA here is from genome assembly GCA_008086565.1 of Thalassoma bifasciatum. Classification (NCBI taxonomy): domain Eukaryota; kingdom Metazoa; phylum Chordata; class Actinopteri; order Labriformes; family Labridae; genus Thalassoma; species Thalassoma bifasciatum. Next base: position 43,762 of record RPOG01000080.1, read on the forward strand.
TCATCTCTGGAGTGTTTCACTTCTCTGTGGTATTTTTGGGGCACAGACATTTGCATTTCCCCGTGCAGCCTGCCCAAGATAAGAGCCTTCAAACTGCAGCTGAAAATTGGTGTCTATGTTTGTACTTTTTGCTTATTTTGATGCAATTCTCTGCAGTTTTGTCCCAAATGCTTCATGAAATACCAACAGAAATAGTTCCTATTGGCTATGATAATCATGCTCATGCTTTTCTGGTTTTTATTTATGATCAGTGTAAACAGGATTATGAAAACAACAATCTCCAGCCAACTGCTCCCGTCCTAGTGTTTTTACCATGTTGCAATCTGTATGAGATGAATAACCAGTGCATGTGAAGCTGATGACATCAGGTCTCATAAAGGTTTTATTAAAGAGGCGTATGCAAACGACCTCACACATCTGCTTACACGTCTGTTCTTATAAGCTCACCTGTGAAGATTAAAAAAAAAGGTGTTTATTACGCAGACACTGATATCATGACCTCGATCCAAACATGCTGGTTTGAGACAGAGCTGTTAATGCAGCTTGGCTCTGGGTGCTGGAGATTTGCATAAAAAGTTGCCAAATATAGGTTTAAAGGGAAGTGACTCACAGCTTGGCAGGATCATAAATCCTATCACCAAAAGCATGACCGAAACCCTGCTTACAAAATCTGAAAATACAGTTTCCATCCAGTGACTCTTTGTTCTATCAGTGCTTAATGGGATCTCAACTCTAGTGACACACAGGCTGGCACATGCATTTGTTAGTGATGTGAATCTCTGTGCCCTGATTTTGAAATATTACTTATATCAAATGATAAAGACAAGTATTGCAAAGGACAACCTCTAAGTCTGAGAAATGAAGTCAGACCGAGAAAATCTGCAGTTCTCTGAGTGTTCACTAGAGTCTGTCTGAATTTATAAACCACCTGTTGAAAGTTGAGACTATTATTGGACTAAAAAAATCAAGCTAGAGACAGTAAGAAGCTGAATCACAGTTAACTTGAGTGACCATATTCTGAAAACCCCAAAAAGAGGATACTCCCAACAGCCCTTTTGTATATTCTGCAAAAAATACCCAGAGATTCTTAAAGCCCACTTATTAGCTTCATAAATCATATATTTATCAAAACATTCCTTTCCTATTTGAAGTGAACATTTTTCTATTACCTGAACAGTGCAAAATGCTTAATTGAAAAGAAAAATCCCATTGGACAAAAATATATTTCTCTTGAGCAAAAGTATGAATAATGTCTGTTTAACTAAAATGAAGTTAAACAAAATGTTTTTCCTTCAAAAAGTTTGGCTGTTATTTCTTCCTCGTGTCTCACTAAAGCTATGTATCCGGTAGTAACAGCAACACTGCCCCCACGGTTTCCAATGGTCCTGCTTTGTTTGATCTGTATCTGGAAATGGAGAAATATGCAGAAATACGGATGAAATGAATGCAAAGTATAGACAGATCTCATCTGTATATGTATTTAATGTAGAGAACAAATGAGCCTGAAGTCTTTTGCGCCATGAGGCATGTGTCTTTCATACTCAACATCTTGACAGGTAGAAACAGTGGCTGCACTTTGCCTGATCTGTAGAACTGATCACCCATGGGCAGAGATGTGAGCAGGGAAAAGACGGTCATGGGACAGGTTAGTTAGCATGCATTGCTAAGCATGCTCTCATGATGAAGAACGTGGCCACACAGGGATCATGATTCAGTTGAGGAAGTTTGACAGAGGCATAGTTTGAGCAGTTTTAAGATCAGACATTTCTATTAAAAGCTGTCTCCAGCTTTGCTTACCTAAGGGGGCTGTAATAAACGTAATGCATCATCCTCGATCCTGGAAAAGTAATCCAATAAGAAAACACGGGTCCTTCCAACTGAACACATGGCCTTAAATCCAAGTTCAGACCAAATACCAGTTCATGTGATCAATATCTGTAAAGAGACATGTGTGCAAAGGATTCCCGGGCACCGGAACAACCCGGCAGTCCATTTTTCATCAGAGGAAAAGGCATTGCCAGGTTCGCTTTTCAATATGAGCACCGTTTGCTGTTTGGCTGCAGGGCGCTCAGAGAGAATTAGAGACTAAAGCTGGCGCTGGAAAGCAGACCTCACGTTGTTTTTCTTATGAGCTGCTTTTCTCCCTCAAGGTGTTTTAAGATGGAAAAATGCATCTTTCCCTGAGCCTGCCAGGATGGCAGTCACTGAGTGCACACACATACATACACACACACAGCACACTCTTAGTTTTACCCAGTGGCGTAGTGTATAACAGCAGTAGTACTTTCTGGCAGATTCTTTGCTTTACTTGATATTTTAATTTTCTGTTGTCTTCCTCGTTCACAGCTTCCCCAAACCCCCTTTCCTCTGATTGGTCAACCCTCTGGAGTCCTGTCAGGGGGGGGGGCTGGGCAGACCTTAGTGTTTAAGACCCCTCCCCTCTGACATGTCATGAACTAGTTTGGAGATCCTAAGTAATGACCTCATCATTTCAACAAGTGTGGTGAAGATCTGGTGCTATTGTGTGAAAGAAGTGTTTGATCAGTTAACAGAGATTCAATGATTTCTACAACACATGAATACATAGAGGTTGGGGATCTGCACATGCTCAGTGTGCTCAGTGTGAGCACCCAGAATTGATACTTTATATATATATGATTAATGTGGTGAGTTTGATCAGAACTTCCTAAATGTACTGCTGACCAAAAGCAGTCAGTGTCGATGTTCCTTTGCATCAATATAAGAACGGCCAAGGATAAATGGCAAAGCCTGTGACGGAGTTTAAATGTATTTTCCTGTATAAACCACAGAGAATCCATTCTCTGCCCTGAGAGAGGGAAACGTCTTGTTTTTGTTTGTAGAAATCCTCCTGCCAGCTCCACAGCAGAACTATCCGAGTCCACTCAGTCTACACGATTCAGACTCCGACCATCCACAGGCTCTCTCGCCTCCTCTGTGTCATAACAAGCAGAACAACAGCTGCTCTCTCCCTGAGGACAGGACATCCAGAGCCTGATCTGCAGGATGTGGAGCAGCCCTGTTATACTGCACAGTGTTCATGAATTCAGAGGCTGCACTGTGGAGGCGTCTGCTGGCTTTCCTGTCAGTGGGACCCAAGGAGAAGCCGTGCTGCTCATGTCCACATGTGCCTGCAGCTACAATAAGGAGCTTCCACCTCATTCATTCAGTAAGAGATAGCCGAGGAGAGGAGGTAGATTAAGTGTCAGAATAATCCTTCACTGGCCTTTAAATGGAAACATGTTAGTGGGTGGAGAGTTGAGTGGGGTTGTGATGAAGAAGGTGATGGAAACAGAAGGGAGTAGAGAAACAGTCAGCTGTGTCAGAGACATCAACCTCAAGCATTCATCTGTACCCCCACAATTTCCCTGGACAACTGAAACATTTGAACGGTGAGCATTCAGGGACAAACTTCATAAATATGAAATAATCCATAAAACAAATCTCCATGTTTGCTTGATTGGTCTGAGCAGGCGTTTGTTTTGCAGCAGAACATTGAAGCCTACATGTCTGATTTCTATGTGTGTGTATGTGTGTGTGTGTGTGTGTGTGTGTGTGTGTGTGTGTGTATGTGCGTGTGTTCACTGCTGTCAGCCTAATCTTCCCCTCATGAGTTCTACTCAAACTAAACTTCTACAATGTCTCAGCTGCACAAATGTCATTAATATCAATTCTGCTCAGGACAGGCTGGAGAGTAATGTGCTCAACTGTAAATTATAATTTATATCCTCATCATAATATACATATTAATCACTCTTCCCTCTAATACAGGCTTCTGCTCTGCGTTGTTCTATGTGGTCAGACAGCTGGGTTTATTTAACCTTTATTTCACCTGGTATAATCCCAAGGAAATGCAAAATCTCTTTTAAAAAGGAGTTTAAGGACAAGACAGCAGCACAACAAGCTTCACATGGAGAGCAAGGCGGATGAACTAACAATCCAGAATAATCTAGACTAAGCCTGTAGCTGAGAACAGGATAAAGGAGCAAATCATTTCATATGGCCCCCATGTCTCCCATGTTGGGGGGGGGTTGCCTCATGTGCACAAGTTCATCTGAAACAAAAAGCAGTTGCATCGGAGTAATACTTGAAGGTCTGAATAAAAGGGCAGACAATTACCTCTTGAATATGTTACTCACTGCAGCCTTAAAGTGTATAACCACCAGATGGTTGAAACTAGAACCTCCCTCATATGATACATGGATTCAAAAGGTTTGGGATATTTACCTAATGGAGCAGATCACAGTTTTGTGAAGGCTTCAGGAAGCTTTTACTGAAAGATGGGAACCTATGCTTCCTTTATTGCCGCAATAATATACATACATACATACATACATACATACATACATACATACATACATACATACATACATACATATTAAAGCTGAGACTTGATCAAAAAAATATTATTACTGATTGCAGGCTTTGTACTCAATTAATCTCAATGACTCATATTTTAATCGCATATCAATATTTGACCCAAGAACAGTGAGAATCATTTTTCAAAAATGGTATGTGATTGAATCAATGAAAAGTGAACTGAATGAAGCTTAAGCAAACAAAACCTTGTTTATTTTTTTCCAAGGTTGTACTCAGCAAGACCAACACATCAATGCATTTTTATGTCATAAAGTGCAGCAGTTTTAGAAATGAGCAATGCGGAATTTATTTCAGAGGTTCAGGTAGCCTGTAGAGGACCTTCTGTAAACTCAACACTAGTCAGACAAGAGTTAGCCTCTGTGTTAGCCGCAACATGTATAGCTTTCAGGTGATAGCGACCCTCAGCTGAAGATTTTTAATGCTGGATAACCAGTTTTTTTAATTTTGTTGTTGTTCTATCTATCTTGTCTCATCAGGTCTGATCCTTCTTCAGATGACAATGCACTAAAGATGAAATAAATCATACACATCCAAGTGATCCCTGAGTTGAATAAAGTTTGATTTTCTTTCTGCAGCTTGTGGTGGAAAATCACTAGACCTACACAGCCAGAAGAAGAAATGCCAAAGCACACAGAGGCCCCCAGAGCGGAGATCAGTTGGCAACGGAGCGATCTGTGGGGACGACTGCGGCAGGAAAACAGACCTGTCACTACTTGGAAGCACTTTTTAAAAGCAAAGGACATCTTTGTGTGGAAAAACATTTAAATAGTTTCCATGGAGACGCTGACATTCAGCATCACACAAAGCCGGCGTCAATGACAAACTCTGACAGTGTGTAGATTATTCTGTAGCTCAGGCACAGATATGATTTATGAAGGTGCTGCAGAGAAGCATAAATCAAACCTGAATCCTCAGAGAGTGATAACTGTTGTGTTTTATAGTCACGGGCTGATTTGAAGCAGATTTATGGTCAGTTAAAGGTAAGAGTAGTAAATAAAAACACAGCACAGAGCGGCGTGGCAGATGTTACGGCTTCAGAGGGGTCCTGTCAGGTGAAAAATGAAGGAGGAGAGCAGATTTGTGGCATTAGCAGCATGTTATCAGTGTGTGAGCTGACACCTTGTCAGAAACACGCAGGGTGCAGTGTTTTAGTGCGAGAGCAGCCATAATCAGAGAGAATAAAAGTTGTCATGCTTCAGCAGTGAAAGCAAATGGGAAGGTGTCAGAGCAGAGTAAGCAGGATGACAGCGTAGTAACAGTCAGTGTCAAAGAGCCAAAATGAGCCTTTCCTGCACCTGCGTCCTCACAGCGCTCATTTATGCTTCCTCACCGTCCATCTCTCTTCATTAAATCCTGAAAGTTGGACCACAGTCAGCTTCGGTCCTGCCTCTGTTTGCAGCATCAGTGCAGATGTTTTATCTGATCTTTTCAAGCTGAAACCGGGGCTGAAACATGAAAATAATGTGAGCAAAATAAAAGAGGTTCATCAAGAGTATGAGACTGAAGTGAGTTTACCTAAGGAAAGACGGGACAGAGGACGCCTCTCTTTCTGTCATCCTCTACAGCTGGTGGTGATCATATGCAAGAAAACAGAGAATTGCACAGATGGTGGACAAACAAAGCTTGGCAGCTGTATATATACCTGGGCTTTCAAACTTCTTTCACCTTCACTTGGACAGATGATCCTGAATCTGTTCCAGTTTATGATTTTCCTCTTCATCTTTATAACGCTGAGTCTATTCTTTGAATTTCATTGAGCACTTCATCATGTTTCTGAGCAGCTTCATGTGACAAAACTGATCCACAGATATAAACGTCTCTTTCAAAGTGCCACAAATGAGATCCTCTCTCTTGTACCCATTTACAACACAAACTATTCTCTTCAAAGAGCTTCATAATTTCCACTGGGGTCAATTTGTTTGGAGCAGCTTGTGCATGAAATACAGCAACTTTCAAAGAACAAATACAGAGAGAAAAACAGTGCTGAGATATAGGATATGATTCAGGAACAGATGAACATGACAGATTTAAGGGACAACATTAAGAAGTGTGAGTACAGAGAGAATAATAAATGATCAGTAGTATTTATCAGTGATTGTACAAACTCAAAACAGTGAATGTAATACACTTGAGTTGCCCTCATGACTTGTCGCAAGGGATGCACCAAAATGAAAATCCTTGGCCAAAATTAAAAATCAAAATTGGAGAACCAAGGCTGAAAACAGAAAACAGAAAACAGAAATTAATTATTTTGCCAATTGTTTGAATCTTTCCAAAGTTCAGAGCAGCAAGTTGGGACCCATTTTTAGCCCTGGAGTTTCACACCTCAGACCAGCCCACTTTATATTAACTCGCAAGTAATGTGGTGGAGCATCATACTGATATTTTCAAATATTGATATGTTATAATGCAAAACAATTCATGTACTTGGATGGTGGTTGTGTTTTCTGATTTCAGGGCCATATGCGTAATTTGTTTCATCCTCAGCTTCTGAAGTTTTGATGAAAAAGGTAATAAGTTTGGCACATGTAGCTATGTCAGTAAGGCTCTACTTCTTCTTCTTCTTTTTTTCTTTTGTGTTCATACCAGTTTGTATGCTGCGCTCATAATCCCCTGACAAACATTGCTGCACGTGCACAGACGTGTTGTTAAGGTAATGACCGGCTGCGTGTGACAGAAAAAGAGCTGCCAGTGCAGCCTTTATTTGAGAAACAAAATTGCATTATGTTATTTATCTTATTTACATGACAGAATCTCATTTCTGTCTCTATATATTCACATATTCACATTTCTCTTCTGCTCTCTCTGCTTCGATGCACACACATGCACACACAAATGTGTAATCTACTCATAAAGGACAGAGAGTCAGGACAACCACCACAATGCTCAATCTTCTCCTCTCTGCCCACTTGCAAGCTGCAGTTTTTGCTTGCATCATCACAACATTTTGTTTTGGCTGTGTTGCATTGGTGTTAAATGTCTTTTGGCAGAAAAATGAAAATGCGCTTTTGGGCCATTGTCGACGGCCAAAAATTTGATGCATCCCTGCTTGTCACATGTGTGACATCATGTGAACACAGTGGCTTGAACGAATAACTTTAATTTAATTATATTAGAGCATTACTTAGTAGTTTTCACAGCTGAGATAAAACCTAGCCTCATCCATCAGACATGGTTCAATTTCAGGAACATTTACAGAGTCAGGCCTGACAATCCCTTGAGTCACATCTTCATAAACTTGAACATCTGATTTTCTACTTTTCCTGAAAATCACAAAAACCATCTGGACAGCCTCCCCCCAAATGTGAATTTTTTTAAAAAGAGGAACGAGGTAGAGTCTAACTCAGCGGTGACGGTTTTTGTCTTTCTATCAGTGCAGTATGTAATAGGACGTCTCACAGGGGGAATACAAGGAAGATGAAAAAAACACAATAATGCCACAAGATTGCATGTTTAGACCTCAGAAAACCCTGCAGAGGTGTCATTTTCTTTCTGTTCCTTTGGCATATTTTGATTACAGGAGCAGAGACATCGGATAATCCCTGCATCTGTAATAGCAGCAGGTTTTTTAAGGAGCAGTCCATAGCATGGATAAAAACAAGTATTCACACCTGTAGTCATGCATGGATAATCCATAACCCTCTCTGAATGTGTAAAATGTGACATTGTTGGTATATGTTTGAGTGTACCCTCTGAACACCTTGAATCAGCTCCTCTGACTGATATTACAAGAAGAATTTTAAATAACAGCTCAAGCTATACACATTTCTAGTACACAGTAACTTCCTCAATCCTCCTTTGAAATAAATGTCCTCTTCAGTCAAAATCTGTCATAAAAATGTGACAAACGTTAATGAAAGTGCAGCATAAAGAAGAGGAATGGTGAGGTAGAGGAACATAATGAATCCAGCCTGTTTACTGTCGCTGTGTTCAGTGTGTTTCTCTCCTGTCTGTCAAGCTCCAGTGAATCTAAAGAGGCTCAGAGCATCTGAAGAAAAGTGAGAAACTCTAGATGCAGTTGTGTTTATGCAGTTTTTCATGCATGAAATGTGTTCTCTGCAACATAACTGAAATTATTGTGCACTATGCTGTGTATTCTCCCACTGTGAGCTGAAAGCAAACCATGACAGTAAGAGAGGAGTTTACTGTATTTGTGACAGCTCAACACTAACATAGCTCATGGCTTATTCATCAGGAGTCTGCAGCAGTGTGTTTACTACTGGACACCATTTGATTGACAGCGGCTCATACGGATCACAATGTTGACCTCTTGTTTGATATTTTTTATCACATTTTTATATTCAAAACGTGTATGTACTCAGAGTTCTCACTGTTTCATTCTGTTATGATGAATTCAAGTCACTGAGAAACATAAAGCCCACTCTCAAAAAGGTCTGTACCACTAAACAAGAAGTTAACACTTGGTTCTCCCTCTGATTCTCCAGCATGTGAAAACACCCAACTGCAGCACCTTCATCTCTGGTTTGATCACTTATCTACATATTTCAGTCAGTAACACTTAAAAAGATTTCTTCATGATCTGTGTCAAAGACCAATGGCCCCTTGTCTGATTCAGCTTAAAACAGAGCTGATGAGTTTCACTTCCAGCCAGTGATTGGACTCATGCTGGCTCCACTCAGAGCTCTTCAGAGACACAGAGCCTCATCTACTAAGTTCCAAAATACCCAGTGCTAAATTGTGTGTGCAAACTAAAGAAATTGCATGTGATAAAAGTGCATGTTGCAGGCGATCTACTAAGATAGCGCGTGTAGTTGGTAACAGGTGCAGACCCCCCTATTTAAATGAGGATTTAGTGTGTGCTACTGTCTCCATGAAGAGCTTGCAAAGCAGAGTCGCTGTAAAAAAAAATGTCGTTTGAAGCCATGGCGTTAGAATTCTAGGTGGAGGGAAAAAATTAATAATAATAATAAAGACACAGTCAAAATCATAAACCAGCTTTTGAGCACTAGATATCAGCTGCACAGCAGAAATCAGCCAGTCTTCTGTGTTCCTGTGTATAAAAGTCTTTTTATCTTTTTCAGTGCAAGGGATGCACCTGTAGCATAACAAAAGCCCTGCAATTTTTCTTTAATTCTAGTTTTCTAAAAGGAAACATAGTTCACCTTATGTTTTGCTGCTGACATTATCATAATGTGCACACTCTGGCAGGGACTTATTCTTTACCTCAGTCTCCTTCATCTCTCCTCTGGATCTCTAGATTTACAGAACAACTATGGACCATAAAGCTGTGCCTCTGCATACATGTTTGATATTCTACACTGTAGAGCAACAAAACCGGAAAAAAAGTTTTTTTTTTCAAATTTATTTTGAATTTTAGCACTCACATTACAGCGGGTCTGTGCCAACCGGTTGCGCACAAAGGAAGAGAGAATGACTCTAAATCATACCACAGGTGTTGTTTTTAAGCATTTTTCAGAACTCGTGGTTTATAGAGCTTTCTGAATATTTGTCTGTAGTTTGTTTTATCGAACTCTGGCCATTTGTGCGTAACTCTGTTCCACTTTGCACCTGCCTTTCACACGTGCTAAACATAGATGCTAAAACAGAGACTACAAACAGTTTCAGGTTTGATAAATCACTTTGCTGGTGCTAAATGATCACATTTCCATCTCGTCCTCCCAGAGTTATGTGTTCTGATAAACTGCATATGTTCTCATGAAAGCAGATGTGCTAAACACATAGCATGTGCTCATTAGTAGATCAGGCTTGCATGCACCATAGAGTTTGCAGGTGTTTTGGTACACACACTGTTTGTAGATCAGACACACAGACTTCTATTTTTGTTGAATGCTGTAGCAGAAACAGTTACACACAGAGCAGATGGAACAGGACCGGAAGTCAGGTGTTGAAACAATGTTAAAACATCCAATTCATTTTTGGAATAAAAGTCTCCATGATTCAGTCTCAGCTGGAACACAGCAGAGAAGAATCAGAAGGAGGACACACATTGGATTGTTTTGGAAGAAGAAAAGACTGTTTCCATTATTATGGGAAGTCTAAATTATAAATGAAACAGAGATCTAGCCCATCAAATAATGGTAATGTGCCTTGATTATGTTTTCTACCATCTGAAGTAGGGGATAAATCTTGGATGAGATTTCACAAGCTTGTTAATTTTCCTGAAATGTTCCAGGATAAATGTGTTCTAGATCAAATGTGTTCCAGTCGGTCCTGAGAGATGAGAGAAGAAATCCTTCCTCCTGCAACAGCTAATGAAGTAAAGGTCGTGGTGTCTCTGTGTTCACGGCCCTGTGATGTATTTCTGATGGCTCCTAGTTTGTTTTGATCAGCTGTTAATACATTATTCACCCTCCTCCCCTGCTGAGCTGATCGAGCCCGTTTCTGCTGGCTGCCAAGGTTAGATCATTCATTAAGCATGCGCTGCATAAATCAATAACCAAACCGGGCCTTCCTGACATCACCTCCCCAGGTGAATACGAGATGATGAATGGATTTTCAAAGATCAGAGCGAAGAGTCACCACATGTTTGATCAACATGTCTCATTAAGAGTTGTGACCGGGCCGTGGTTTACTTTACTGAGTCTGGGAAACAGATTTATTTTAGTTTCAGCTGTAGATGTGTGGAGGAGTGAGGCACCCCACAGCTGAAAGTTTGGGGGTTTGATTCCCAAACATATATCTGTATAAACATCCGTAAAATGGTTTACAAATAGAGAAAACAGATGTAGATCTTCTGTTTTTCTCAGCTGACTTTCAAGTAAGGATGGGTATCAAGAACCAGTTCCTGATTGATAAGAAATGGTTCAACCCAACAACAATATCAGCCTTTATTCTTAACAGTTCTTTTATTGATTCTGAGACCTTATGCCCACTCTTCAGCCCCAGCTAGCTTGGGCTTAGCGAATAAATACCAGTTTCCCAAGAAAACTCTGATTATGGATTTTTGACTTAAATCTTACCTACGAGTCACTATAAAACTGATTACAAAGAGAATTATGCATAACTCTATTACAAGAGATTCATATTCAATACATTCAATGTGTTATACATCTTGTGATGTACCAAAAATGATACAGAAAACTTAGAGCGAGCTTAATTCTAAAGTATACAGGGAATTACATTGTTGGGTAGCACACATATCAGTATAACTTTGGTTTTAAAAATAATTCCAACTTCACACAGACAAACTCCTGTACACTGTCAAACTTGCAAAGAATACATGTTTTTTTAGCAACACTTCAGTGCTAGACCGCCTGATGAAGGGAACTGATTAAAAAAATCATATCAATAAGCAGAATCCACAAGGGCATTGGCATTATTAAAATCTTATCAATACTCTTCCCTGCTCTTCAGTGACAGGTTTTAATACCAGCTAAAGTAGACTGTGGTCCCCATCAGCCTGAGATGGCTGGCCCCATCCAAAACATGACTGTCCATCCAACATTTTTTCAAGACAATAGAGTTTTACAACCACATATCTAAATGTGAGGGGTATTTCTTAGATACCAGAGTGCCCTACTGTCTGTCAAAGATAAGTCATGAATCTTGGTAGGCTGGAGTTGTCTGACTGCTCTGCTGCATTAAACATGATGAAAAGAAGCAGGAGTTGTAGAAAGTGTCTCTATATACTATACTGCTCCCACACAGCTGTTGTTGTCTGGATCAGGTCTGTTGATCCAGATCTCATCTGTCTGTCTTCTCCTGCTGTTTACATCCCCAGAATCACACAGAGGCTCCTTCAGACTCTTTCTCTTTGCTGAAGCTGCATCAGTCTTGTTGTGGGATTAGAATGACCAGACATCCCAGTTTCTTCAGGACAGCTCTTAATTAAATTATTTATCTAACCCACATTCTGCTGCAGTATAAACACATGTCAGGGTGTGATTAAAGAGAGACAGACTGTAAAGTCCTAAAATTAGGGCAAAACAGTCCTTTATTTCACACAGGACTATTTTGTGCACAAGTTTTTACTTTCAAGTACAAATTTGACCTTTTAGGGCTCATTTATACTCCCTGTACATACGTAGATGTATACATCACTTTCAAATGATGTTACCATCACTGTTCACATACTTTTGTGCATCTTCTACATGAGCACTGCTGTTAACCAAAACATCAACCAGGGGGACAGCCCAGTGTCAAAAGTTTATGACAACAACAAAGTCAAAAACTGACATGGTGACTGCGGAGGTGTTGCCGACATATAAAAGAATGTTCGGTCCGTAGCCGTACGCTTCAAGGAAACATGCAGAAATATAGACAAAACGAATGTTGGTAAAAATTGAAGATGGCTTTAGTTTGTTCAACTCTTCATTATTCAGGTTTCTGCTTTGTTTAACAGAAATCAGAAATGTCTTTTGTTTGTTCAGTCTGCAGATGAGAGATGGTGCGTGTGAGAGTGTGTGTGCGTGTGTGTGCGAAAAGAGTTTAGGCAGCGATACAGAAAATAAGGACATTATTCAGCTCTTCTCCATCTAATGAGTTTGTTTAATTACACCTGGAAGCTCCCAGCACAGTATCTGTCTGAAAGAAAGAGTGTGATGAAAATGCAGGCCGATCCCAGCCTGGCTGTAAACTCGCTGAAATGTGAAATGCTTTGTAGTGTTAGCAAATCTCCTGCAAAGTGTGCCCGTTCAGTCAGAGGGTGAGTAATCAAAACCAACATTACCTCCCCCTCTTCGTATTTCTTCCTCAGAATTATTGATGAATTATTTATCAGGGGAACACAAAATGCTGACTCCCAAACTTCAAAGACACTTCCACTTATTTCACTTTTTAGGGAAGCTGCAGCAGCGAGGCTCCGTGATTAATCAGCCGGGCTGAGATTCATCGTCAGTGGCGTGAAGGGCGCAGAGCATCACCTCAGTGGAGCCCAATGCATCGACTACCAGATTTTCAAAGAGGCGTAGAGACTGTACGAACAGCCTCAGGCCCTCACAACAACAACAACAACACACTTAAAAAGTTTCATTTATTCATGTGTGTGAAACATATCGAGGAGGCACTGAACTCTGAATAAATAAAACTTGGGCATCATTTGTATCTTCTTTCTGCTCTGTCTGAAGCTTGGGCTCTCAAACAACTTTGATGAGATTCAGAGTCCTGCAGCTCTGTGCAGTTTGCTCCAGATTCCACCTCACTGTGACTGTGATGAGCTGTGAGCGTCTGCACTGAGCGTCCTGCTATGTACCAGACTGAGCTCACAGCCAGTATGAGGTCGCAGATGAGAGAGATCTGGTGTTTCTGGGGTTAGTGAGGATGCTGACTCAGCTCTGACTTGGTTCAAACAGGGGCTAGATGGCTCAAAGTGACCTGTTTTGTCCTCACATGAACCCGTAGAGACACAGTCATATGCCTCCTTGACTATTATCTCAGTGATGTTAGGATTTTTTTTTTCTTTGTAAGATTCCTATGTTTATTGAAAATAATATCTGTCTCTTTTAATATGGAGATTTTACAGTGAAATCTCCAGAAGCCAAGTTAGTAAAGAAAAAAAAAAAGAAGACTTGGCTTTGTTTGAAATTGTTCTAGTCCACATTAAGTCATTATTATGAGATAAAAAAATAAAAGTTTTGAGATACATAATGTTAGATGTGTTCTAATATTAGTTCATTAGACTTGGACAATACACATACCTATTATCTTCACTACAAGGAATATAATGAATAGAGTTAAACAGTTTGATCGAAGATGAGTGGTGTATTGTAAGATAGGTTTTATGAAGCCAATGGATACATAGTTAGTTATGAGGTGAAAAACAAGGTTTGATGATGACCATTGTTTCTCAAGTACTTTCAGGCAGAGTTAAATTACAGGTCAAATTTGAGCACCGCTAACACTAATGATGTGTGCAGCTTTTTAACACATTATGAGGGTTAATGTGATGGTGCTGACCTTATCCAGCAAACTGATTTCCTCTAACACCATGGTGATATTTGAGTTGTTTGTGTTGAGAATAGATGATCATTGTTGTGAGCTGTTGTACTTACAGTGATGCTCTATGTTACTCTGATGGGTTTATGAAGCACCAACAGATAAGCTCTGTGTCCTGAAATGATCCGCACTTCGAGTTTTCTGCACCTTAAATCGTTGTGGGAAGGTTTGGATCAGCATTTCAGTTTGAGTATAGTTGGATCAGAAGTATGAGCTAATAGATGAGAGCTGTTTTTCAGACTGAAGGTATGCAGGCCCGGGCAGGGCTGAGGTTGTTTAATCAAGGTTTATTTACTCAGCCTTGTGTTCACTTTGAGAAGGATTATTTTTCACACTCCGCCAACAGCTAATGAACAGCAATAAAAAGTCAAAGCGGCAAGGAAAGTCTGATCTTTGGAGGCAGATGAAAAACTTTGCGTGCCCTGGGATAAATATAACTTTGAATTGAAGTATAGTTTTCACAGTACTACAGTTTACATTACAGTCACAGTGGGAGATAATTAGGATATAAGCTAACACACAGCTTCTGTATTCCATGAGGTATAACTCAGTTTTGAAGTGCACAAGACCAGTCTTGAGACCTCATTATGAAGGTCTTGTACTCACCTCAGACTCATGAACAATTTTACTCAGTTGTGTCTCAGTCTAGGACTAGCCTGACTCAGGATTAGCTGTTAAAACCAGTGGAGACCAGCACTGATCTGCTATTCTTCTACTTCATTAATGTGATAATAATTTGATTCTGAATTTTCAGTTTAACTGCTCCTGATGAATTCATGTTTTAATTTCAATTATCATGAGCAATGACAAGATTTTATTGATAACAATGCCCTTTTGGAGAAGAATGAACTGTCCCACAAATCACTGTCTGCATACTCTAAAGGTCCAATCCACAAAGCCATTTGATCAAAAGCCCAGAAAGTTTCTAAGCTCTGTCCAATTTGCCCTTGTTTTGTGTCTGACTGTGCCTGAGATGAGCTGTTAGTGTCTCCACTCTGTGCTGCACAGAGCTGAACTGTGAACTCTCATCCTGACAGAGCATCAATCTGTAAAAACAGATAATGAGCTGGATTGGGAAGGAAATGTTCACATTGTAAAAGGCCGTAAGCCTCTTTGAAGGCAGCTACAGCATATATTCAGAAACCCACAAACAGCACAGAGGTGCAGTTTGCACTGCAAATCAAACATTTATCCATCAGCTTGTTCAATTCTATCAAGTGATTTCTTTGATTTCTTTGATTTTCTTTGAGGTGTAAAATGTGCAAAACAATCCTGCATCCTCCTATGGATCAGTCCTTTGGTTTGTTCCCAGTAGATGAAGACTAAAATACATAAGACCACAGCAGGACTGAAAACAGATCTGTCTGTCAGTCAGCACAAATCTAAAAAGTGTTGTCATGACAACAGTAGACATAGTGATGTAAAGCATCGTTATATAAATTCTTATGACCTTGAATGATGCTTCAAATGTAAAAACTGAGCTGTGTTGAGTTTCTAAGTACCTACTTAGACCTGACGCCAACAAAAGCATGAAAAGTCTCTCTGCAAAGTCATCTTATGATTCTTGAAGGAGTGTTATAAAGACGCGGTTGTTCTTACTTGTTTCTGCTGAACAGTAAAAAGCAGCGTGCTGTTCGACTGTCTGGAAGATCCAGAATCAGAGACGCCCCGAAGGCTCAGCCAGGCATGAAGCTGCAGATATGTATTGATCATTTTGTAGCCTATAGAACCAAAGTGCTCCCCACAGCCTGAGGTCTGAATTAATGAGGGCTGTGTGAGGCTGCAAAGTGCTGCATCAACATAATTATTGAAGAAACAGTTATCTTAACAGCTCTTTCACCGCAAGCACTGACTTTCATTTCTCATGGATACTCTGCAAAGTTTGTGCTTGTGCATTAAGAAAACACTAAAATGAACAACTCCACTGTGTACAGAGGTGACTCAAACTGGCTCTGACTAATAAAGAACACACTCCAGGATCCCCAGACACAAATGCTCCTGCTGAAGCAGAGATTTTAGAGACCTGTTCTCCTCAGGAGTTCTGGGTCCTTTGAAAAGGTTTGACTGCTACCACCTTGTGTTTATATGAGAATGGCTGATGTGTACACAACTATCTCTGCTTTTCAAAATAGCTGAGGGTAATTATGACATGTTTGTAATGGAATCATTGAACTTTTACTGACATAGTGTAACCTGCTGCCTCATATTCTAAACGTTGATATTAAGTAACAATCCTGGATGATCAGACTAGCATGTGAAGACTTCCAAATCTCTACAAATTCATGAGCTAAAGTAATCCCTGAATACGCCTGTAAACTGAGCGAAACATTGTTCCAAAAAGATTGCATTAAGCTGTCTTCACTTTAACGCAATGCCTCCTTCGCCTTCACCTTCACCTTTACAAAATGCCACCTATACTGCCAATTTTGCCTTCTCGTCAAACAATGCCAACCTTTCGGCTTGGGCTGGGTGACAAGTTGGAACAGATGCATGACATCTACCCAAGAGAACACGAGTGGTTCTTATACTTTTTTTTCGTACACAAGTCCAGCAGAGCACTAAACTAGAGTAGAAGAAGTCTCCCTTTGTTTACATTGTTGTGCAGTATTTTTTTTTTGTTGCCCATCCCTTTTCTCTGCACAAGGAATTGTGATAGATCAAATAAATAACTGTTTTCTCACACTTTAGACACTCAGAGCTCCGATTAGGCTGGGATATTGTGTGCATGTCTCTGTCCAGCAGTTACACATTTTCAGAGGTGCATAATGGGGAATTTTTCTATGTGAAAGGGGCCACACTAGAGGGTGAGGCTGTTATAATGAAGTCATTTGACCGCACCGAGCCACATGGACCTTGCAGATGTGTCAGGCATGAATTTGACTTTAGCCCTTACTCAATGTCAACTATGCTGCCTTCGCCGTCATGCAATGCTGCCGAAGTCTCCCGTTCTGCTTATGCCACCTTCAGTAACACACATGCCCCCAATACTGTCTATGATTTGTTTCCTCTTACCTTTCCTTATCTTCTCAAATAATCCAGAGCTCACAGCGCTGCAGGAGCCTCATTGGTCAACACAGCTGCTAATCAATCCACTTTCCAGAGCTTCATTATTAGGATTAACTGTTATTCAAAGTAAACTATACAGAAAAACAACTCCTGAGACATAGATCAGCATGATGAGAACTAATAATGGTAACAGGAACCATTTTGAGAGACTTTATTTGATTGTTTGAATCTCAAAGTTTGACCCAGTCAACAGGGGGAGCTCTAAGATTTTTTGGCCTCACTTTGGGAGAACTATCTCTTTTCTTTCTTTACAGTTTAAATTAGAGATGCTTAGTGTTAAGCAGTGACACTCAGACGTCACACTGACTTGTTAAATTCAGCCTTGTTGAGCTGTGCAGTTAAAATTTTGTCAGAATGAATAAATCAGTCTTACAGACAGTGAAATATGCTCCTCTAGTTTGTGAAATCTGCTCATCCTCAGAGTGTGGTTAAAATTTAAAGTGACGAGTTCTCAGCAGAGTGATATGAAGAGAGTGAGCCAGCAGGATACAATGACTGCGAAATGTCATAAAGTGAGAACCAAGAGACAATAAATGAATTATTAGTGCATGAAAGCACAAAGTTTGGCTCACACTCATTACACTCAGGTATTAAAGGGATTTGAAGCACAGCGTGTGCTCTGTGTTTGCACTGGAAACCAATTAAGAGCCTTTGAGGGAGTTCAGTTTGAACAGACGTGGCTGCTGGGGAAGCATGTGTATGAATCTGTTAGCTTTATGTAACTGACATCGTTTGATGCTTTGGAAACACATTTCTTTTAAACTCTTTAGTTCTCCGAACAAGCTGGCAAAACAAAGAAATAAACACATACAAACATGGTACTGACTCAGAATTGGTTACAGATCAATCAGCTTGTTCTAGCACTTTCATTTTTTCACATTCAAAGCCTCTAAAGACTCTTTAATCATAAGCTCAGTCAGGAGTTGAACTCTAAATAACAGAAAATAACCTGAGAGAAAATGATCTGACATGACCTGCGTAAATATATATATATAGGTCTACAGTCTGGCACCCCTCAGTTAGGTGTCGACTGTCGGTGTCAGAGCGGTGCCGGAGCAGACACTCATTTTGTGTATTTCAGCCATAAAGATGATTATAGGTTTAGTTTCAAGAGGTGTACATGGCTTCATACCCTGAGCTACCCCTCAGCTCTATCCAGCTTAGTTAATGAGGAAAAGTGAGTCGTGTGGTTTTAATCAGGCAGGTATAAATCATGAGCTGAAACATCCCAAAGTTGAGTTAATTCTGAATTTTGAGCTGCTGCCGAATGAAGAGGCTCACTGGAAAGCAGCTGAAGTCTTATCACTGTATTACAGCTCTCTGTATGTTAGTGTGAAGAGGTTTCTGTTAGCTTGCTCTCTTCTGAAGCCATTTAAAAGCTGACACCAACCATTTGGGAGAGTGAAAAAGCCTTTAAAGGAAGACAAAAGCCTGCAGGTCCTCACACAGTATCTCATTAAAGTGAGGAGCTCTGCTGTGTTTCGAAAATCCTCTTTTTGTATCTCATGCAGCCACAGACTATTACACTGATGTGATTATAAGCAGCTCTGCTCCACACGTTAGAGAGCGGAGAGGATCCACAGGCTGCCTCTCTGGCTGTGCTGTTTGCTTAAAAGATGGCTGCTGATGTAGTTTCTGCTCTCCCAGGGCTGATGTGAACATGGTTTCATCTGGCACGACTCAAAACTCCATGTTCAAATGGAAACACTTCGTCTTTTTTACAGGAGAGGAAGATTAACGGCTCCACCCTGATCCTCCTGCTGAGAATGGTGAGCCAGGTAGATGAAGACAAATGAGGCTTGTTGGGGCTGTTTCTGACCCAGAGGGGGAGCTTCTGAACAACACTGAGCTACTTAAACAAAATAGATCATATTGTAAAGGACATCTCGTCAGTTCCCCACCCTGGAGCCTGGTGAGAACAAGGAAGATGTTTGGTCTGTGTGTCCTGTGATCATCTGGTGGTGAGAGTATGACGAGATCATTCACGCGAGGGAGATCCTGTTTTTAGAAAGCTCTCGCACAAACAGACAGAGGTTTTTGAAGACTACTGTGATAAGAGCATGATTATAAGGAAACCTAACAGGTGTTTCCAGAGATATTTTTGTAAACTTCACATTCCAACATCTTATAGAGATGTCTTTATTTATGTTGAGTTAAACATCAAGATGATAAAATAAAAACGCCTTGGTACAAGTCATGTCTTTAGGTACTCATGGGAAACAAAGTTTTTATCCTTAAAACAAACACGACTGAATCATGCCTTAAATGTCAATGCAATCAAAACCAAACTTATAATTCTCACAGAAACTTTACCAACTAACTTGGAGTGTTTTGTTGATGAGGAAGAAGTGACCCAGCTGTGGTGTGTAGTGATAAGGCTGTTTCGCTGTCCATGGTGCTGAAATGTTTTGTCTGCTGGGGACCTGTGGGACAGCACTTTGATCTCACTTACTTTGACCAAGAGTATCAACACTTGGATGAAGGTTTGGGACTTGAAGTGAGCAACCCCAGCCTGGGAAGCAGATATTAAGCGATTAGCGCCATCTTGTTTTCTGTGAGCACTGTTAATACTTTTATCTGTTAACTTGATTGAATAGACTGCAGAAAATGAGGGTTGTGTTTGTTCATTTAGATTTGAGCCAGGACACTGCTTTGATTTGAGCGTTTCAGTTCTATGAATTAAAGGTGTAGTGACAGATTTATAAATAACACACTGATGGATACATGAAAAAAATGTCTAACACTGTTTTCTACATGGCTGACAGTTTTTAAAGAAACCAGTCTCCACTTTGACCAAGCTCAAACATTTAAAATATCTTGTGCTTGGACCTTCTAGATCATACAAAGGATGTATTTCCCCTTAAATACAAGCTAAGACTCGATCACTCAGTTAATTTGTAGGTGTTTTGTTATAAAAACACCAGCTTGGCGGTGGATGTAAAGTGGAACCTTCATGTCCAGCTCACACATCCTGTTTGTCTGGCTGTGCTCCCTCCTGTTGATTTAGCCCAGAGATGAAGCCTCCACACTGCTGCTCTGAGTCAGAGAAACAAACAAACCAGTCTGCTGCTCTCTTTGTTCGGACACTTTCTTTAGTATTCAGCAGAAGAGGCCATTACCACAGTCCTGGTGCAGCATTCAGATTCCTACTTATTTTCTTTTTCCTCTTGTTTTTGCAGCTCAGAACAAAGTGAACTTTGCAGAAGTGTCTGGGGCTGATAATTATTGTTTCTCAATGCTATAAAGGAAAGAGCCTCATGAGCCTTTCAGCTACTTCTGTAAAATCTTTGATCTAAACAGACAGAAAGTCTTGATTTGCTTGATGAAAATAATTCTAAATTCTATTTTTTTACTCCAAAATTGATCCAATTTGACTTCCCAAAAAATTTCACAAAAGCCAAGTTTTGTTTTAAGGAGCTCACGGTTTGGAGCATAGAGGGTTCATCCTGCGAGCAATGCAAGACTTTAACCTGAAGAAAATCCTTACCTGAAATAACGAGCTACTCCAAGTTAGAGGCTCCACAAGTTCCTTGGTGAAAAGATCTGCAGGGGGTCCAAGTCACCAAATAACTGACCCAATCGGCTGGAGCAAGCAGCTCTCGACAGGAAGCAGACAGGTGACATCATGTGCAGGTGGAGAAAGAAAGCCACAGCGGAGAGCCAGCTGAAGCCAGTTTGAGGTGGTTTTAGCAGGAAAGAGCTCACAATGGAAACCCTGCTGGAGTGATGGCTCATTTACCGTTTCACTCTGTGACCGGGTGTAACCTGCAGAGGAAGTGGAAGGGTCCTTAAAGCTTCCTCCATCTTGTAGGAGTCCAATTTTGAATCCCTGAAATTGATGCCAGAAGCCAACTAGCTGGCTTTATTGGAGTCTTTTAATCTATTTTCGCCATCCTTTTTTTTGCTCACTCTCCCTTCCTCCTCCCTCTTACTGTCATTGTTTTATTGCAACATTTTAAAGACACGGTGCATAGTGCATGGTGCTCTGGGTGACCTGTTCATGCTGTGTTATCAGGAACCTTGCTTATTAGTTAGACTCTGCCCAATGAAGCCCAACAGACTATGAGGAAGAACAAATCTCCCACACAGAGTGAACATGTGATCCTCACAGCCCCCCTGCACAGCGTCTGACTCCTTCTAAGCAGGATTCAGAAACACAAGCAGAGGTCATCTTCCCCCTGCAGCAGCATGTAAAACAATATTCCTGCAGAGACAGAGTGTTAAAACTGGAACAAAGTGAACACCCGTGGCAGTACCAGCCAGTGATTCAAAGAGAGGAGGGTACGAGATGTTTCTCAGCATGATTTCACATGAACGAACAGTTTCTATAAACACAGTGTTTGGACCTGGACTTCTGATTCACTCCTCAGGCCACGGGAGTTGACAGGGAACGCCTCCTGACAGAATCAAAGAGCTGGACTCAGATTAGAGGCCTGTTTGGCTCCTCTGTACCCCTGCTCAGCTCACAGTCAGAGGTGGTTATTAGACTGAGACCCACTGAGCCGGCTGCTCTCGGCTTACAGGTCTCACCAGAATTTCCTTCCTCACGTCCTCTCTCTGCTGTGCTCTTTCACTCTCGCAAGGATTTTTTCCTGGGTCAAAGCCAAGAGCTTACATTAAAGAGCATCGGATAGCACATTGTACCATGTTAAGGTTAATGGATTCTACTTAGGATAAGCTCTGAGGGCGGCGCGATCGAAGATGTGGCAATCACTGTTAATCATAAAGTGCAGTGTGTTCGTGCTGTAAGGTCACAGAAACACTCACAGGGTTGTTCTGTGGAAATGTCAGCTAATAAGAAAAAATTGCGTGTGTGTGTGTGTGTGTGTGTGTTCTGTCACTCCAATAAAGCACACACAGGTTATTAGTCTGGTGTTTACATGAATTTCTAAAAGGCTACACCAAAAACAGCCCAGAGGTTAAGGTTCAGGGACAGAAACAGTCCCCAAATGCTCCCTCCCTTTAACCCTTAATCTGCTGTAAACAGATCAGTTCTTTATATATTTAGCCATACAGCAGATATGAAAAGAGAAGCAAGCTTTAGAGAGACAAACAGTGTCTATAGGTGGCCCGGGTTCGAATCAAGCCTGTGGCCTGTTTCCCGCATGTCACGCCCTACTCTCTCCCCCTTTCCAGCTCTATTGACTGTCCTCCTCTATCTATTCAAGGCATAGAAAACCGAAAAGAATAGACCAGTCTTAGAAATAATGTGACAATTAAATTATTCCCACAGTAAAGAAAAGTAAATATCTTGTTCAACTCAAGCTACAAGAAATCTTGAGATAAAGAAAAACTAAATGTAGCCATTTGTAAGGCAAAACACAAGTTGAAGAAGTAGTTAAATTTATTTTGTGGACAATGTGTTGAGCTATGTAGAAATAATAACTTGTTTGATTTATCTGTTTACTTTAAAGGTTTTTAGTTCTTCAGCATTGTGTGATAATTTCAGACAGGAGGTTGACTTTTGTTTTTAGGGCTCGTTTAGTTTGGAGAGCAGAGCTTCTTTTTAACTCTACTTTTCTATGACTGTGTCTGGAAGTTGAGCAGACCATGTATAGTGCTGTAAATGGATTTGTGTTCTCCAGGGAAAACCTGACCTGACCGCAGATACTTAGAAATAGCATTCAGAACAACATATGTTAGTGCTGATGATCTCATTTTAAATGGTGGTTTATGAACAGGCAAATATACCGTATAAATCTCTGTTAAGCAAAGCATCGCCTTAGAGAGTCTGACTTCAGTGAAAACCAGGGCACTGAGTTGACTCCAGTGGAAGCTGATAATCCAGATGTTCAGTAAATAACCTGAAAAAGCTGTTTTTCTGAGTCAAAACTGATTTTATGTTTTATAAAATAATCAGTTTAAACAGCACTAAGAGGTCTGCTCCTGTTTTCTGTTGATGGTTATCTGAATTATTTCTGTAACCGCAGGGACTACATTCTGCTCTTTAGCCTGTTACTAACTTATTGTTGTGTTTTAAAAGCCTGCACACTCTCCTCTCATTAACCACAGCTGAGGCAGTTGTTATTTAATAGAAAAGCTTTTTTTTTTTTTTTTTTTTTTTTTCCAAATGAGCCCAAATCACCTGCATGAAAAAAAAAAGCTGCTGAAAAACAAAGTTGAAGAAGAGAGAAGTTACAGACTTACTGATAAACATGGAAAAGCAACAGTCAGCTGAGGTTAGATCACATTCTGTCATTTTATTGCATGTCACCTGTCCTAAAAGTTTCCCTGCAAAATTAGTGATTACATTTAATTGCTTAAATCTCCCTAGTACATAACATATTTGATTTTTTTTTTCATGTTTTTTTGTTTTTAGTTCTATCATTCGATAAAATGATTCCCAACCTGTGAGCGGTGACCCCCTGGTGGGCTGCAAAAAGTATTGCAAGTTGGCTGCCAAATCATTTCAAAAATAATAAAACTTTCATTCATTTATTTTTGGAGCTGGGGGGAACTGTAATAATAAAAAAAGAAAAATGAGTTATTATTATTATTATTATTATTATTATTATTATTATTATTATTATTATTATTATAGAACAAATGGTAAGTATTACTTCCTGTAGGATTAAACAGGCTCCTGTAACATATTCATCTCTCATCTCCTTCCCCTTTCCAGCCTGTTATATAATATGCAGATCAGGCTAAATCCCATTCTCACCCAATGGAACAGTCTTCAGTTCTTCCCATACACATTTTGGTGTTGGTGAGTTAGATTCAGCTTCTTCAAACACTTATCCAGCCACAGAGGTAAAAAAAAAAAAAAAAGGCATGTATGTAGCACTGACTTGTGACAGAACCTGACCTCTTGTCCTCCGTTTGTTCTTCTCTGACGCTTCAGAGCAGAGGGGCGCTCCCTAACGGAGGGCGCTCTCTCCTCCTGGTGTGGGAGCTGCTGTCAGTGTTAACTGTCAGTGATCAGGTAAACCTCTGTTCTCTCCTTTCAGAGTCTGGTGTCAGCAGATAAAAACAGCACAAGGAGACACTCTTTCAGTCTGTCTGGGGCTTTATCATCCACTTTATGTTGGATGGATTGATTTGCTTTGACTTGAGTGCAGTGCAGCTACTCATCTTAACACATCTACCTGTTTGAGGGAGAGTTTCAGCTGATGATTTTCTTTTTTTTCTTCAAACATGTTGAAAAGAAACAGACGCAAGCAGACTGACCTTAACATGTCCAGGTTTTCCCATACTTATCCCACGAGTGTAACATTCTTGGCCCAAGGAGTTTTCTGGATTCCCACCCCATTGATGATCAACTCCTGGTTCATATTTGGCAAAAACATATATATCACGCAAAAAAAAAAAAAAAAATCCACTACTAGGTGGAACCAAATTTTCTTGTTCTGTTGGCAGATATTTTTGCCTAGTGTAAATAAAATACCACCATTTTTTTCTGTATTCTTTTCTTGTTTCTGGAGGCTGGCTTTTTGTACTGTTGGATGCCAGAGGTCACACTGAGGTACATTGATCCTCATGTCTAGCTTAGAGAGTTGCCCTCATTAGGCCTGTGTCTGCTTTACTTTCTGCTTGTTGAGGTTATTTGAAAACCTGAGGTAGACAAGGACCACAGCTCACTTGCAGACTGGAAAAATAGAAATCTGGACCCAGGAGAGAAATGACATGTCATATCACACAGATTCTGAGAGAAGTTGCAGCAACAAGCTTCAGATCCAGCNATTTTTTTCTGTATTCTTTTCTTGTTTCTGGAGGCTGGCTTTTTGTACTGTTGGATGCCAGAGGTCACACTGAGGTACATTGATCCTCATGTCTAGCTTAGAGAGTTGCCCTCATTAGGCCTGTGTCTGCTTTACTTTCTGCTTGTTGAGGTTATTTGAAAACCTGAGGTAGACAAGGACCACAGCTCACTTGCAGACTGGAAAAATAGAAATCTGGACCCAGGAGAGAAATGACATGTCATATCACACAGATTCTGAGAGAAGTTGCAGCAACAAGCTTCAGATCCAGCGCCACAGAATGACTGAGTAAGTCTTCTTTTCACTTCCGTAACCCTGTGTCATGAGAATGCCACCTCAAAAAAAGGACATCAGATACACAGATGCAAACCTTTAGTCTTATTTCTCTCCTGTGCTGTGTCACAAAGCTGTTCTCTCCAGAACTCACATGACGTCCTTCACATCATTGTCCCTCTGTGAGTTTTTCCTCTCAGGAAAGGGTTCAGACCATCCACCTCACACTTTTCCTCAGGTGATGATTGTTGCAGGGACCAATTAACACAGCAAATATTTATAGAACTTTCCAGAAAGGTTTTAGAAGTCTGACCTGATAATTGAACCTCCTGAGATCCATTTAGAGCTAAATCTGGAGCTGGTTTCCTGTTCTCTTTGTCAGTAGACTCAGGGGGGATGATTAGTGTCCAAGAAGACCAGTGTCCGCTTCACACCACACTGCTCCCAGCTTCACACACACAAACACACACACACAAATACACACACATCCATTTGTTTAATGATTTTCAAGCTCCCACTAACTTTTTCTGAACTTTCTCTCCCTTGAAACAAAGGGTTTTTTTTATTTTTCATTTCTTAGTAGAGACATAACCAGTGAAAACACAATGATATAAACTCAAAAATATACAATGCTCTCTTTCTTTAACAAAACTATGAAAATCGTCTCTGCATGCAAAGAAATTTAAAAACATACAATCAAATTAACGCAATAAGATAATGAAATAGATTGTTCTAGATGGAAAAGTCACCAAATAGGTAAGTGCAATAGGGCTGATATATCCTGAAGTAAAGTTTGAGGATCTTCAAACAGCTATAAACCCTCAACATGTCTCTGCAGGGTTTCACTGGTACTCACTGTTTTATTCTATTTTATCCTATTTTACTTTTTATAAAATAAACTGACTAGATTTTACAGTGTACAGAGCTTTCTCTCTTTTACAGAATGTTTAGACCAGCGTCTGTTTGGACTGGAACAAATGGTAGGGTAAGATTCTGAACTACAAACCCAGACTCAGTTAAAATCTAAACAACAACAGCTCAAACAGAGAATTTCATTTAACAGAAGACCCAGAGATCTGTGCTGAAATATGGACTCAAGCCCACATTTTTGGCCCTTGTTGCCTTGCATTGAGCCCTGAAATGATTTGCCTGTTTCATCCTTGCTTTAATGCACCCTGAGCAGGAAGCGTCAGCATGCCTCTTTCTGCAGACGAAGGCTCTAATAAATGAAAAGTTCCTCTCTGGAGAATCCTGCGCCTGGCTATTCACTTCAGCCTAATTCTTGTTTTCTTTGTTCACAAAAGGCCATTTGGGAAGTAGATTGCAAGTGGATTGCATGGTATTGATTTTGGATGGGGTGGCTGAAATCGTGTATGTAGTTTAGACACACACACACACACACACACACACACACACACACACACACACACA
>RPOG01000080.1:670929-1062549 GCA_008086565.1 Thalassoma bifasciatum
CTTTAAAAAATAACTTGCATTTACAGTATTGTAAGTGTCAAATTATTTAAGTATTTTTATTTTATTAGATTTTTGGAAAATAGTTGAAAGTTTGAAATTTTTTCTCAGAAACCAAAATTGCAAAGAATATGACTGAGGGCAAATTAATCCATCAGTCCAAAAAAAAAAAGAAAAAAGAAAAAGAAAAGCCGCTGAGGTGTCAAATTTCAAATGCTCGACTCTATAGCTCGTGTTTGATCTCAATTGTCTTTTACTCCTAAATAATCAGACTTAAAATCCTGGTCAGAGGGAACCTCCCCGTGACGTCACATAAGAGGGGCGGAGCGGGCGGACCAATAGGCTTCTTCAAACTGGTCTGCAAACTGGACACGATAAGCGATCTGATCAGAGAACCTAAAGTCCTGAAGACCTGAAGATCTGAAACGGGACTCTGTGCTCCTGTTGGACTCATCGGTGATGTTTGCGCTCTTTTACGCAGAGCTATAGATGGAAACGCGTCAGGAGGGGCAAAACCTGTGTTTGGATCCAATCCCTGAGTGTTTGTGACATGATGAGGCTTCAGAAGAACAGAAGATCGTCCTGTGATTGAAATCATTATTCATCTTTTGAGACGTGAACGCGTGGAGCTGCAGAGCTGAGAGCAGATCTGTGAGAGACTTTATCTCTGCTGGTGTTTTCTGGAGAGTCCGTGGACTCTTCCTCTGTAGGCTCCGAGGGATTCTGAAGGATCCTGGGAGGTTTATCGGGATCTTTGGAGTTTCAAAGGGATTTAGAAGGATCTGAAGGTCTTCTAAGGATCCTGCTGTGGCGGGGTCAGGGACCGATGGAGCGGAGGAAAGCGTCTCCTCTGCAGCTGCTGATCGTCTCTCTGCTCTCTGTGCCAGTCTGCGGTTTTCCAGCCAACATTCAAAGAACATCTGAGAGAAACTTCACCAGGTCTGATCCTCAGGTAAAGCTCACCTGTGCTGCTCTTACTGCTCAGCTGCAGGCCTCACTCTCTGGACTCTTTCATTCTGTTTTCAGATTTGAAGAATTAACAGATCAAGCACTTCACGTGGAGAGACTCCAGCTGCTCTGTGAACTGTCCCTGTCCAAACAAACAAACTCAGAGAGACAAATAAACAAAGATTAAACTTAAGAAATTGATTTAAAAACAACCTATGGAAAAATGTCTTTATATTACAATACAAGTTTGGACACTGTAGAAGGTTTAGTAAACAATCTGACTTCACCTTAATCAAAAAAGGGGAGAAAATACATTGATTATTGAAACTGGGATATAGTTTTGTATGGTTCCATTTTTAATCAGCATGCATCAGTCAGCACAAGAAAAATAAAACCTTTAAAAAGATGAGTGCTGATCAGGGGCGGATCCACCGGGGTGGCATAGGGTGGCAGCTGCCCCCTCAAAACAAAGCCATCACCCCTGTTGCCACCCCAGTTGTAAAGATGATGATTAATGATGAATGACTTTGTCTTTCTGTGATAATGAAGCTCAGGTCTTTGGTTCTTTCAGGTCTCCTGTACCTGTGAAATGAAGTTTAACGGGGTTAGATGTCAGTGTATTATTTAATATTGGAGGAGTTAACCATTGAGAGAAACTGCTAACAGTGAGGGTCAGGGCTTTTTCTACACCAATAAAAATAAAATGACCAGCTTCCTGTTGGTATTACAAAACAGGCCAAAATTACTTCCCTCCCTCTCTCTCTGTCTCTCTCTCTCTGATTAAGCAGACTCTGAGGCCGCATTTGGCAGAGGGTGCCAGATTCTTCAGCCAGTTCAAGTTTACTTCTGTGCTTTTATTGTGAAAGGATATGTTTGGGTGTGACCCTAACGCTTTCTCAAATATCCTGAAATCTGTGTGTGTGTGTGTGTGTGTGTGTGTGTATGTGTGAGAGAGAGAGAGAGAGAGAGAGAGAGAGACTGCCAGATTGTATGTCCATATTATGTTATATATATATATATATATATATATATATATATATATATATATTAGTGTAACAGTTCTGAATAAGGAAACATTAGTTTCTTCTTCTTGGATAGATGAATATCAGCCTCAGAAAAAGTAGCTGACCAAATGGCTTTTTCTTGTTGTTTGGAATTGATTTGTGTTGATGGTGTTGTTTGATGTTGGTGTTCTTTGGTGTTGATGGTGATACCCATGTTGTCGATGTTGCTGCTATTTGGCATTCTTGTTGTTAGGCTATGTTGTCTATGTTTGGTGTTGTCTATGTTTGGTGTTGTCTATGTTTGTTGACATTTATGTTGTTTGGTGTTGTCAGTGTTTGGTGTTGTTTGGATTCATTTGATGTTGTTTGGTATTGTTTAGTGCAGTATGGTGGTGTTGGCATTGTCTGTGTTCTTGGCCAAGACACCAATCACAAACAATGTTTTGTTTCTGCAGTGAAGAAAATACAACACAAGCTCCCAGACTGAGCTGAAAGTGTCAGTGAAGATAAAAACAGTGGAAGTCTTACTCAGGGAATATTACAACACTGTGAAGTGAAACAGATTCAGTGGGCTAACCAGTATTCTGCATCTAAACCTGTATCTATCAACCCTTAAAGATTGGTCACACTGTGCTTGATACTGTGTTCAATACCAGATCTTATTGGACGAACATTCAAAGAGTAAAATCATTCAGTGTTTTGCAAACTTCTGATCATCTATGTTGTTGAAAATAAAAACATTTTACTGTTTTCATAATTAGTGAATGTGTTGTTTAAATGAATTCATAGTGTCTCACCATATGTTCCTGTTCTTAACCTTTAAATTGATCCTAACTGGACTCTGGACATTCTCAGGATGACACAGATTTCTCCACAGGGCAGAAGACGGGCGATAATTCTCTTCTCTTCTCAGATAACAGTTACAGCATCATTGGACTGCTCAGTTGTTCAGCTGTTATTGTTCCCATATATCATTTACTGTTGGCCTGAATGCTAACATTGTGTATGCTTTACTCTTCAGTTCATAAATTAAACCAACCTACTCTGTTGGTGGTCTTTACAGAGTCACACAGTTTAAGGAGTCACAGTCTTGAAACCTTGATATCCAGGTTAATGCAATTTACATATGAGTTTTTTCTTATCTGTGTTTACACCAAACAGAAGCAGGACATGTTTACTGACACTTTCCCACAGTACCCCCTTGGCAAAAATTTCAGATGAACCCTCTTTTTTTATGAACTACATTTATTATTTGTCTGTAAATTCTCAAGTAGGAAACGTCTCTCTTTTTAACATCTCAGGTGACAGCAGGGTATCATCATGGTGGCCGTCCCCAGACTCTCCAGGAACTCGAGCAGGAAAATCTACTGCAGACTTTGCCCTCTGGTCCACCTTCACAAAGGTCCACACATCACTGGTCCCTGCACCATCAGCAGGGTGTCCTCCCCCCACCTGTGGGAGACCCTGAACCCTTCATCCTTGACCTGAAGAATTTTCCAGAGCTGGCGAATGCAGATGTGGCCTCTCAGAACCCCAACATCCAGGTAGGACATCATCCAATCTAATCCAGGTAGACATTAATTCTGTGTTCGGGAATCATTGCGGCCTCGGTATCACTAATCCCGTTTCCATTACACCTAAAATTGTATGCCCATGACATAAATATGACAATAAAGAAGTTTGGATATTGAAGTTTATCGTAAAAGTGCAATGTAAACAACTTTTTCACAAATAAATGTCACCAGAAGATTTGAAAAAAGATGTAATGTGTGCCAGACTTAAATGCTTGTGGTATCCATGGTTACCCCCAGTTACAGTACATCTTCCACATTCCCCATTCTACAAATTGAATCTTGCGGGACGAGATTTTACCAAAGTTGTGTGCATTTCTTGTTGTAATGGAAACACCAGCAAGGTGCACTTGTGCTTTATCCAAACTTATCAAATATAGCTTTGATTTTGCAAAAAAAAAAAAGTATTGGAAACAGCTACTGAAGGTGTGACCAGGCCTCACCCCTCTGGGTATGAAAAGGTTGATATGGTCACTTAAGAGCAGGTGTTTTAGTTTATACCATCAGTCACAGAAGGAGAGTGTTAAAAAGTTCTCTTCAATTGCTCCCCATCCTCGCCATCATGTCTTTTCCTTCACTCACATTTCTGGCCTAAGTGAACAGCTGGTTTGAGTCAGAGCGGCATCTAAAGTTTCCTCATGCCGTACCTGGAACAGCAGGGCGCTTCGTCCTGTCCCTGAACCTAGGACATCTCCACAGTGTTCATAGGAACGGGAAAACAGGACAGAGCACTCGCACTAGGAATGAAAAAAGAAAAGGTTTGAAGGTTTCTGGGACAAACTAAGAGAGGAGTTGTTAGATGTATTCTCTGTATTTGATGTTGGACCCTCAGCTGCTGCCTCCTCTCTGTAAACTGTGGCTGTTCTTATCAGAGTATCTGGGCTCTGTTAGGACCTGTGTGTGATTCTGTACACTGGTGTGACTGTGTGTGAATGAAGATAGAGTCAGGATCAGCTATCAGTTCATCTCTCCATCCTACCATCATTTCTGCCCTCCGTCTATCCCAAACAAAGGCCCCTTTCATCAGAGTTCATTTTTACTGATCTTTGAATAACACACAGCAGTGACGTCAGGTTCCTTATCTGCTCCTCTTTTAAAGTATGAAGTTATTTTTCATTAAAACACCTTTTCATAGCTTCTTAGATCTGATGCGAAATATCATACAATCAACCTGTGTGGATTGAAGAGTTCTCTGTGAGTTTTAAACTAAGATAAAAATTCAGGTTTATGCTCAAAAACAAACAGGAACCTTCAGTACCAGCAGAAAGTTTCCTCTCAGGAATCATGAGGGTTATAATCAGACCCAACAACTAAGGCAAGATTTCATGAAAATCAGGCTCAACTTGTGCTTTCTTTCACCACTACATTTTAAAAAAATGTATAAACAGATTTTAAATCCTACTCTGATCGTAAAGTTAATTAATCTTATAAAGTACATCCAGAAAGTATTCACAGTGCTTCGCTTTTTTCCACGTTGTTACATTGGAGCCTCATTCCAAAATGGAATAATTCTCCTATTTTCCTCAAAATTTGACACACAACACCCCGTAATAACAATGTGAAAAAGTTTATTATTGCAAAGGTATTAAAAATAAAAAACTTAGACATCACATCCATAAACATTCACAACCTTAGATCACTGGAATAAGGGATTGGGTGTTGATAGCTCCTGATGGGTTTGAATGTGTACCTGCACAGGTATAACACCTCTGTCTTTGTATCAGGTGTCCATAGAAGTGGTGGAGGACTCTCAGACTGAGGTGGAGATGGATCTGGCCAAAGAGAACCAGCGTAATGACTGGTCTGAGTGGGCCAGTAGCCACAGGAAGCTCTTCTGGCCCCTGTTCTGGGAGTACCCGGATCAGCTGGAGAACAGGAGAGACAGTTCAGAGGAATACAGCTATGATCTTGAAGAGCCCGTTATGAGCGGGCTGGATGGGAACTTGGGGGGTCACTGGAACAAAGACTGGGATTCAAACTACGGTAAGAAAGGATGAATGAACTATCACGTTTAAAATGAGTTGTACTGAGAGTTCACTTTGACAAACAGTCAGCAACTTCTCATCTTTAGCTGGAAGCCAGTGCTGCTTCTCTTAGTCAATGATTTTCTGACTTTGATTTAATCAGGACCATTGTTAAAGGGAAATATTACTCATACAATATGAGTTAACTTTAGAAGCACTGCTTTGTTCTGGGAGTTCCCTGCCTTTCCACATGCACATGTGGAATGCCAAAGCCTGACGCAGTGAGTCAGTGTAGATACATACAACCCTGGTAAAATCAGGCAGAGAATAGAGGAGGAGCAGGACTAAAGGAGGGTTTAAAGAGATTTGAAGAGGAAGAGTAGGCAGGAGGGTGCAACACCGACTGGCAGGCATGCCCCCCTTACCAAGAGGTTGAGTGTTGACCTCTTTGAAGGAAGAGCATTTTTTTCAACAGAGTGTCTATAGCTGTTCTGTGATTACTGCTCATTGTTGATGTTTGTTGCTTTAGGGGAGTACGGCTTTATATCTGTTAGAAAGCTGTTGAACCTAAGGACATTGACCCCCAACATTATTGGCCCAAATCATAAACTATGGATTATATCCTACAGAGAAACCCATTCAGCAAATCAAGAACATAACCAAATGAGACAGTCTCACCTTTTATCTTTTAGATTAAAACAAATTTAGCTCACTTTCACTTCCATCAGAAAACAAAGAGCTCTGGTTTATTAGGTGGAAAGGTACTTTACCAAAGACAGGTGACCCAGGTGCATCTTCATTTGACAATTGGGTTCAATATAAGAAAATAAATAAATTGACTGAACTCTAAACTGCCAGAGTCATAGTTTGTGCAGGGGAAGTCAAAATTACATGACACTGGAAGTTTGACTGGAAAATGTTCAAGGAAAAAATGACCAGTATTGAAAGATGGACTGAAGAAGAACTCAGGATTTAGGTCTGATGGCTGCAGAAATGATCAAAACCAGCATCTCTCTATGCATAGCTCAGAGAAACAGGAATGTGAAATAAGTCAGAGCAATGCAAAGTCCATTTCAGTCTAAGTCAAGACAACAGTTATCCCTCAGAGATGATGATGATGATGATGATGATGATGATGATGATGATGGAAATGTAAACCAGCGGTTACTGCGAGACATGGAAAATCTATACTGGAAACCGATTAAGCGCAAAGATTTAGAGAAAGACCTTGACAACAGCAGAGAAACAAGATACACCATCACTCCAGCTTTTGAGACCCCCGCCCCCCAAAAAAAAAAAAAAAAAAAAAAAAACCTGAGATAAGATCGGCTACGACAAAGTCAAGTTGAAGCTCAGATTTCCAAACAATCATTTGAAGAGCCAGGCTGCCAGGCCTCTGAGAGCGATCAACCAATCTTTATTTAAGTAGCAGCAATTCACAACAAATGTTCTCTGAAGACTCTCTTTGAACAGAGCACGTCTCGACTGTTATACTATTCACAAAGACCCAAAATAAAGACGGGGGCAGATCCAGAAGCTTCCGTGAAAATGTCTTTAATGGCACCCAAACATACATTCCCTATTCCCAGAAACATCGGGCCTCATTCACTCAATGCATAGAAATGCTTGTACTCCCCATATAGAATAAGTAAATATGCAAAATTATCGCCGGATTCACAACGTGGGTACCTGCCATTTTTGTTCTCATGAGCCTGCAACCTGCAATCGGCATATTGCCAAGCCCCAATTCATCCATGTGTACGTTGTTTGCTTAGAAAATGGATATAGCCATAAAGAGAATCTGACTATTTCATGTCTTCATTCAGTTTGCACAAATTTATGGCACTGTTTGTCAGAGCAGTCAACGATTTAATTAACCCAAAAATGTGACATTTTAAAATTTACATTGTCATATTTTGAATGTAAAATGTGTCATGCATTTGATTGAAAGAGTGTGTTACGTTTTTAGGAGGCTGATCATTCATCTCATGAGTGTTCCCATGGTCTGAGGTTGGTACGTTGGTTTTCAGAGTAAGAATCAACTCAAGTAATGAAATATTGATGAATCACAGATTTTTGCGTCACATGTTCATACACATGATTTAGGCATAAATTTGAGTATGCACTGTTGATGAATGAGGCCCAGTGTGAGCAGGGACCTCTTGCACAGCACCTCTGAGAGAGGAAGTGACAGGAACTTTCACCTTGTTAACCCCATCACTAGGTATGATCCATATTTTCCAAAGCTGTGATTGGCTGGTCTACAAGAAGAGGGGAAAAAATGCAGTCTTTGTGATGACATGCACAGAGGACTGGTGAAACCTCTCGGTCTAACAGTGAACAAAATCTTTGGATCTTTCAGGCTGCTCAGGGAAAATATGAATTTGCCCCTGTCACATTTTTTATTACCTGCAAATGATTGATTGCCTCAGAGGGGCAACCCTCACCCTGTAACCTCCAGATGAACATCTGCCANGAGAGGAAGTGAGGAGGAACTTTCATTGAAAGAGAAACAGACTCAACATCTGGAAGCTCTTTAACCCTTTGACCCCCCACCCCCACCACCATAAACACACACACTACCACCATAAACACACACACACACACACACACACACACACACACGCGCGCGCGCACACACACAGGCGCACACACACACACACACACACACACACACACACACTAAAAAACCCTCCTCCCTCCCCCCTCCGTTCCTTCCTCTGGCCTCCTCTCTTTCGCTCCAGCTGTGTCTTTTAGGACTTGCGGTGTAAAGATCACACAAAGATACAAACACACTCATACAGGTGTGCATATTAGATCAGCTTACCTGTGATTTCACACAGTTTATTTGTGCAAATACCTGTGCACACATGAGTGATGAAACTAATCCAGAACAGTCTGGGCATTTAGATCTGCAGTTTGTCTATAGAGCAGGATGAGTGGAGCTGAAGACCAGTGATATAGGACACACAAAAGTCTCCTGCTTGTATCAAATCACCTTATGCCCACAAACACTGCTAGAAACCTGGGTGTCATGATTGATGACCAGCTGACCTTTAAGGTTGTGGCCTCGATTGCTCGGTCTTGTGTTTACGCCCTCTTTGACATCACGAGGATCAGACCCTACCTGACACAACAGGCCTCACAGCTTCTGGTACAGGCCCTTGTGATTTCACACATCAACTACTGCAACTCTCTTCTAGCAGGAAGCTCCATACAAATTCCCCTGCCTTATAAAAAAGTTAAAAGAATAACTCCAGTCTACCCTTGAATCCCCAGTCCAGGCAGCTTTGTGAACACATCATAGACTGTAAAAAACAACCCAGCAAGCACCTTGGTTGGAGAAACTCAAGAGTTGTACACCTGAATTCCTGAAGGTAAATGAGGTATCCTGCAAATATTGTATCAATCTTTCTCTACGTTACATTGCTCGGGATAGCGACTTCCAAGCCCTTTCATCAAAACACAAAGTCCATGCGCACAGGGCGCTCTGTGATTGGTTGGTTATAACAAATACTCTCTGCGCAAAAATGTCCCTTGTCGACCAAAACATCAACATACAGGCAGAAGAAAAGGTTGAGGAGGGGGTTGAGGCAGACACAGACACTGACACCCATGAATTGAGGCTCATAGATGATGATTGAGCAGGATTATAACTGTATGTTGACATTTTATTTTTTAATAAAAATCCTGTAGACCCTACCTTTAAAAAATAACTTGCATTTACAGTATTGTAAGTGTCAAATTATTTAAATATTTTTATTTTATTTTATCTTATTAGATTTTTGCAAAATAGTTGAAAGTTTGAAATTTTTTCTCAGAAACCAAAATTGCAAGAATATGACTGAGGGCAAATTAATCCATCAGCCCAAAAAAAAGAAAAGCCGCTGAGGTGTCAAATTTCAAATGCTCGACTCCATAGCTCGTGTTTGATCTCAATTGTCTTTTACTCCTAAATAATCAGACTTAAAAGTCCTGTTCAGAGGGAACCTCCCCGTGACGTCACATACGAGGGGCGGAGCGGGCGGACCAATAGGCTTCTTCAAACTGGTCTGCAAACTGGACACGATAAGCGATCTGATCAGAGAACCTAAAGTCCTGAGGACCTGAAGATCTGAAACGGGACTCTGTGCTCCTGTTGGACTCATCGGTGATGTTTGCGCTCTTTTACGCAGAGCTATAGATGGAAGCGCGTCAGGAGGGGCAAAACCTGTGTTTGGATCCAATCCCTGAGTGTTTGTGACATGATGAGGCTTCAGAAGAACAGAAGATCATCCTGTGATTGAAATCATTATTCATCTTTTGAGACGTGAACGCGTGGAGCTGCAGAGCTGAGAGCAGATCTGTGAGAGACTTTATCTCTGCTGGTGTTTTCTGGAGAGTCCGTGGACTCTTCCTCTGTAGGCTCCGAGGGATTCTGAAGGATCCTGGGAGGTTTATCGGGATCTTTGGAGTTTCAAAGGGATTTAAAAGGATCTGAAGGTCTTCTAAGGATCCTGCTGTGGCGGGGTCAGGGACCGATGGAGCGGAGGAAAGCGTCTCCTCTGCAGCTGCTGATCGTCTCTCTGCTCTCTGTGCCAGTCTGCGGTTTTCCAGCCAACATTCAAAGAACATCTGAGAGAAACTTCACCAGGTCTGATCCTCAGGTAAAGCTCACCTGTGCTGCTCTTACTGCTCAGCTGCAGGCCTCACTCTCTGGACTCTTTCTTTCTGTTTTCAGATTTGAAGAATTAACAGATCAAGCACTTCACGTGGAGAGACTCCAGCTGCTCTGTGAACTGTCCCTGTCCAAACAAACAAACTCAGAGAGACAGATAAACAAAGATTAAACTTAAGAAATTGATTTAAAAACAACCTATGGAAAAATGTCTTTATATTACAATACAAGTTTGGACACTGTAGAAGGTTTAGTAAACAATCTGACTTCACCTTAATCAAAAAAGGGGAGAAAATACATTGATTATTGAAACTGGGATATAGTTTTGTATGGTTCCATTTTTAATCAGCATGCATCAGTCAGCACAAGAAAAATAAAACCTTTAAAAAGATAAGTGCTGATCAGGGGCAGATCCACCGGGGTGGCATAGGGTGGCAGCTGCCCCCTCAAAACAAAGCCATCACCCCTGTTGCCACCCCAGTTGTAAAGATGATGATTAATGATGAATGACTTTGTCTTTCTGTGATAATGAAGCTCAGGCCTTTGGTTCTTTCAGGTCTCCTGTACCTGTGAAATGAAGTTTAATGGGGTTAGATGTCAGTATATAATTTAATATTGGAGGAGTTAACCATAGAGAGAACTGCTAACAGTGAGGGTCAGGGCTTTTTCTACACAAATAAAAATAAAATGGCCAGCTTCCTGTTGGTATTACAAAACAGGCCAAAATTACTTCCCTCCCTCTCTGTCTCTCTCTCTCTGATTAAGCAGACTCTGAGGCCGCATTTGGCAGAGGGTGCCAGATTCTTCAGCCAGTTCAAGTTTACTTCTGTGCTTTTATTGTGAAAGGATATGTTTGGGTGTGACCCTAACCCTTTCTCAAATGTCCTGAAATCTGTGTGCGTGTGTGTGTGTGTGTGAGAGAGAGAGAGAGAGAGAGAGAGAGAGAGAGACTGCCAGATTGTATGTCCATATCATGTTATATATTGTATAGTATTATATATATATATTAGTGTAACAGTTCTGAATAAGGAAACATTAGTTTCTTCTTCTTGGATAGATGAATATCAGCCTCAGAAAAAGAAGCTGACCAAATGTCTTTTTCTTGTTGGTTGGAATTGATTTGTGTTGATGGTGTTGTTTGATGTTGGTGTTCTTTGGTGTTGATGGTGATACCCA
Organism: Thalassoma bifasciatum; assembly: GCA_008086565.1. Lineage (NCBI taxonomy): Eukaryota > Metazoa > Chordata > Actinopteri > Labriformes > Labridae > Thalassoma > Thalassoma bifasciatum. The sequence continues at coordinate 682,247 of RPOG01000080.1, forward strand.
TGTTGTCGGTGTTGCTGCTATTTGGCATTCTTGTTGTTCGGCTATGTTGTCTATGCTTGGTGTTGTCTATGTTTGGTGTTGTCTATGTTCGGTGTTGTCTATGTTTGTTGCCATTTATGTTGTTTGGTGTTGTCAGTGTTTGGTGTTGTTTGGATTCATTTAATGTTGTTTGGTATTGTTTAGTGCAGTATGGTGGTGTTGGCATTGTCTGTGTTCTTGGCCAAGACACCAATCACAAACAATGTTTTGTTTCTGCAGTGAAGAAAATACAACACAAGGTCCCAGACTGAGCTGAAAGTGTCAGTGAAGATAAAAACAGTGGAAGTCTTACTCAGGGAATATAAAAACACTGTGAAGTGAAACAGATTCAGTGGGCTAACCAGTATTCTGCATCTAAACCTGTATCTATCGACCCTTAAAGATTGGTCACACACTGTGCTTGATACTGTGTTTAATACCAGATCTTATTGGACAAACTGGCTGAAAGATGAACGTTTTTTAGAGGCAACATCCAAAGAGTAAAATCATTCAGTGTTTTGCAAACTTCCGATCATCTAAGTTGTTGAAAATAAAAACATTTTACTGTTTTCATAATTAGTGAATGTGTTGTTTAAATGAATTCATGGTGTCTCACCATATGTTCCTGTTCTTAACCTTTAAAATTGATCCTAACTGGACTCTGGACATTCTCAGGATGACACAGATTTCTCCACAGGGCAGAAGACGGGCGATAATTCTCTTCTCTTCTCAGATAACAGTTACAGCATCATTGGACTGCTCAGTTGTTCAGCTGTTATTGTTCCCATATATCATTTACTGTTGGCCTGAATGCTAACATTGTGTATCTTTACTCTTCAGTTCATAAATTAAACCAACCTACTCTGTTGGTGGTCTTTACAGAGTCACACAGTTTAAGGAGTCACCGTCTTGAAACCTTGATATCCAGGTTAATGCAATTTACATGTGAGTTTTTTCTTATCTGTGTTTACACCAAACAGAAGCAGGACATGTTTACTGACACTTTCCCACAGCACCCCCTTGGCAAAAATTTCAGATGAACCCTCTTTTTTTATGAACTACATTTATTATTTGTCTGTAAATTCTCCAGTAGGAAACGTTGTCTCTCTTTTTAACATCTCAGGTGACAGCGGGGTATCATCATGGTGGCCGACCCCAGACTCTCCAGGAACTCGAGCAGGAAAATCTACTGCAGACTTTGCCCTCTGGTCCACCTTCACAAAGGTCCACACATCACTGGTCCCTGCACCATCAGCAGGGTGTCCTCCCCCCACCTGTGGGAGACCCTGAACCCTTCATCCTTGACCTGAAGAATTTTCCAGAGCTGGCGAATGCAGATGTGGCCTCTCAGAACCCCAACATCCAGGTAGGACATCATCCAATCTAATCCAGGTAGACATTAATTCTGTGTTCGGGAATCATTGCGGCCTCGGTATCACTAGTCCCGTTTCCATTACACCTAAAATTGTATGCCCATGACATAAATATGACAATAAAAAAGTTTGGATATTGAAGTTTATCGTAAAAGTGCAATGTAAACAACTTTTTCACAAATAAATGTCACCAGAAGATTTGAAAAAAGATGTAATGTGTGCCAGACTTAAATGCTTGTGGTATCCATGGTTACCCCCAGTTACAGTACATCTTCCACATTCCTCATTCTACAAATTGAATCTTGCGGGACGAGATTTTACCAAAGTTGTGTGCATTTCTTGTTGTAATGGAAACACCAGCAAGGTGCACTTGTGCTTTATCCAAACTTATCAAATATAGCTTTGATTTTGCAAAAAAAAAAAAAGTATTGGAAACAGCTACTGAAGGTGTGACCAGGCCTCACCCCTCTGGGTATGAAAAGGTTGATATGGTCACTTAAGAGCAGGTGTTTTAGTTTATACCATCAGTCACAGAAGGAGAGTGTTAAAAAGTTCTCTTCAATTGCTCCCCATCCTCGCCATCATGTCTTTTCCTTCACTCACATTTCTGGCCTAAGTGAACAGCTGGTTTGAGTCAGAGCGGCATCTAAAGTTTCCTCATGCCGTACCTGGAACAGCAGGGCGCTTCGTCCTGTCCCTGAACCTAAGACATCTCCACAGTGTTCATAGGAACGGGAAAACAGGACAGAGCACTCGCACTAGGAATGAAAAAAGAAAAGGTTTGAAGGTTTCTGGGACAAACTAAGAGAGGAGTTGTTAGATGTATTCTCTGTATTTGATGTTGGACCCTCAGCTGCTGCCTCCTCTCTGTAAACTGTGGCTGTTCTTATCAGAGTATCTGGGCTCTGTTAGGACCTGTGTGTGATTCTGTACACTGGTGTGACTGTGTGTGAATGAAGATAGAGTCAGGATCAGCTATCAGTTCATCTCTCCATCCCACCATCATTTCTGCCCTCCGTCTATCCCAAACAAAGGCCCCTTTCATCAGAGTTCATTTTTACTGATCTTTGAATAACACACAGCAGTGACGTCAGGTTCCTTATCTGCTCCTCTTTTAAAGTATGAAGTTATTTTTCATTAAAACACCTTTTCATAGCTTATTAAATCTGATGCGAAATATCATACAATCAACCTGTGTGGATTGAAGAGTTCTCTGTGAGTTTTAAACTAAGATAAAAATTCAGGTTTATGCTCAAAAACAAACAGGAACCTTCAGTACCAGCAGAAAGTTTCCTCTCAGGAATCATGAGGGTTATAATCAGACCCAACAACCAAGGCAAGATTTCATGAAAATCAGGCTCAACCTGTGCTTTCTTTTACCACTACATTAAAAAAAAAGTCATGTATAAAACAGATTTTAAACCTCACTCTGATTGTAGAGTTAATTAATCTTGTAAAGTACATCCAGAAAGTATTCACAGTGCTTCACTTTTTTCACATTGTTACATTGGAGCCTCATTCCAAAATGGAACAATTCTCTTATTTTCCTCAAAATTTGACACACAACACCCCATAAAAACAACATGAAAAAGTTGATATTGCAAATGTATTAAAAATTTTAAAAAAACGTAGACATCACATCCATAAACATTCACAACCTTAGATCACTGGAATAAGGGATTGGGTGTTGATAGCTCCTGATGGGTCTGAATGTGTACCTGCACATATAACGTGCACGTATAACACCTCTGTCTCTGTATCAGGTGTCCATAGAAGTGGTGGAGGACTCTCAGACTGAGGTGGAGATGGATCTGGCCAAAGAGAACCAGCGTAATGACTGGTCTGAGTGGGCCAGCAGCCACAGGAAGCTCTTCTGGCCTCTGTTCTGGGAGTACCCGGATCAGCTGGAGAACAGGAGAGACAGTTCAGAGGAATACAGCTATGACCTCGAAGAGCCCGTTATGAGCGGGCTGGATGGGAACTTGGGCGGTCACTGGAACAAAGACTGGGACTCAAACTACGGTAAGAAAGGATGATATTCATGAATGAACCATCACGTTTAAAATGAGTTATAGTGAGAGTTCACTTTGACAAACAGTCAGCAACTTCTCATCTTTAACTGGAAGCCAGTGCTGCTTCTCTTCGTCAATGATTTTCTGACTTTGATTTAATCAGGACCATTGTTAGAGGGAAATATGACTCATACAATATGAGTTAACTTTAGAAGCACTGCTTTGTTCTGGGAGTTCCCTGCCTTTCCACATGCACATGTGGAATACCAAAGCCTGACGCAGTGAGTCTGTGTGGATACATACAACCCTGGTAAAATCAGGCAGAGAATAGAGGAGCTGGACTGAAGGAGGGTTTCAAGAGATTTGAAGAGGAAGAGTAGGCAGGAGGGTGCAACACCTACAAGCAGGAATGCCCCCCTTACCAAGAGGTTGAGTGTTGACCTCTTGGTAAGAGGGGCATTTTTTTTCAACAGAGTGTCTATAGCTGTTCTGTGATTACTGCTCATTGTTGATGTTTGTTGCTTTAGGGGAGTACAGCTTTATATCTTTTAGAAAGCTGTTGAACCTAAGGACATTGACCCCCAACATTATTGTCCCAAATCATAAACCATAGATTATATCCTACAGAGAAACCCATTCAGCAAATCAAGAACATAACCAAATGAGACAGTCTCACCTTTTATCTTTTAGATTAAAACAAATTTAGCTCACTTTCACTTCCATCAGAAAACAAAGAGCTCTGGTTTATTAGGTGGAAAGGTACTTTACCAAAGACAGGTGACCCAGGTGTATCTCCATTTGGCAATAGTGTTCAATATAAGAAAATAAATAAATTGACTGAACTCTAAACTGCCAGAGTCATAGTTTGTGCAGGAGAAGTCAACATAACATGACACTGGAAGTTTGACTGGAAAATGTTCAAGGAAAAAATGACCAGTATTGAAAGATGGACTGAAGAAGAACTCAGGATTTAGGTCTGATGGCTGCAGAAATGATCAAAACCAGCATTTCTCTATGCATAGCTCAGAGAAACAGGAATGTGAAATAAGTCAGAGCAATGCAAAGTCCATTTCAGTCTAAGTCAAGACAACAGTTATCCCTCAGAGATGATGATGATGATGATGATGATGATGATGATGATGATGATGATGATGGAAATGTAAACCAGCGGTTACTGCGAGACATGGAAAATCTATACTGGAAACCGATTAAGCGCAAAGATTTAGAGAAAGACCTTGACAACAGCAGAGAAACAAGATACACCATCACTCCAGCTTTTGAGACCCCCGCCCCAAAAAAAAAAAAAAAAAAAAAAACCTGAGATAAGATCGGCTACGACAAAGTCAAGTTGAAGCTCAGATTTCCAAACAATCATTTGAAGAGCCAGGCTGCCAGGCCTCTGAGAGCGATCAACCAATCTTTATTTAAGTAGCAGCAATTCACAACAAATGTTCTCTGAAGACTCACTTTGAACAGAGCACGTCTCGACTGTTATACTATTCACAAAGACCCAAAATAAAGACGGGGGCAGATCCAGAAGCTTCCGTGAAAATGTCTTTAATGGCACCCAAACATACATTCCCTATTCCCAGAAACATCAGGCCTCATTCACTCAATGCATAGAAATGCTTGTGCTCCCCCTATAGAATAAGTAAATATGCAAAATTACTGCTGGATTCACACCGTGGGTACCTGCCATTTTTGTTCTCATGAGCCTGCAACCTGCAATCGGCATATTGCCAAGCCCCAATTCATCCATGTGTGCGTCGTTTGCTTAGAAAATGGATATAGCCATAAAGAGAATCTCACTATTTCATGTCTTCATTCAGTTTGCACAAATTTATGGCACTGTTTGTCAGAGCAGTCAACGATTTAATTAACATAAAAATGTGACATTTTAAAATTTACATTGTCATATTTTGAATGTAAACTAAGTAAATGATGTAAGATTCAGTATTTTAAGCACATTGAGGATCAACATGAGTCAATTTTATTTAGTAAATTCACAGTTTTTATCATTAAGTTGTATGAAATGCATTTTTCTTTTACTTGACATAGTTTAAATGTGTCATGCATTTGATTAAAAGAGTCTGTGTTTTAAGTTTTTTAGGAGGGTGAACATTCATTTCATGAGTGTTCCCATGGTCTGAGAAGGTTGGTACGTTGGTTTTCAGAGTAAGAATCAACTCAAGTAATAAAATATTGATGAATCACAGATTTTTGCGTCACATGTTCATACACATGATTTAGGCATAAATTTGAGTATGCACTGTTGGTGAATGAGGCCCAGTGTGAGCAGGGACCTCTTGCACAGCACCTCTGAGAAAGGAAGTGACAGGAACTTTCACCTTGTTAACCCCATCACTAGGTATGATCCATATTTTCCAAAGCTGTGATTGGCTGGTCTACAAGAAGAGGGGAAAAAATGCAGTCTTTGTGATGACATGCACAGAGGACTGGTGAAACCTCTCGGTCTAACAGTGAACAAAATCTTTGGATCTTTCAGGCTGCTCAGGGAAAATATGAATTTGCCCCTGTCACATTTTTTATTACCTGCAAATGATTGATTGCCTCAGAGGGGCAACCCTCACCCTGTAACCTCCAGATGAACATCTGCCAGGTCACACTAGTTTCACTTTGACTGGAATCTGTTGGAAAGGCTTTTTTCCAGTCTGTACCTGGACTTGTTTTCTTCAGTTTCTCAGATTTAAAAATGGGGGGAGAGTCTCTAGGACATGCACCTCCCCTCCTATGGAGAAATGAATGGCTAACATGATGTCAGTCATACAGATGGAAAGACTTAAGTTCCTGAGGTCTGACTCCACAAAGACATTTTTGGCTCTTTGGGGCCCGTTTCTCCTCTTGCTGAATGAGGCTCATGTGAAACAAAAACAGGTCTTCTTCTTTTAGACTCAGAAACTCCACACACAGCACCTCTGGGTGCATACGGCATTTGGCAGCTCTGCAGTGAACACATCATGACTTGTTTTTGTTATATTTTAATCTGTTTCATGAATCATTCATGAAATTATGTGTATTTAATTTAAACTTCCTTTGTTTTTGTTGTAATTTTAAATTTCATTTCTTTGCCCAGATTGTCTACAGCACGTCTTTGATATTTTTGGAAAATCTGAAAAAGTTAAACAAGAAGAAAAACTAAAGATGACAGAAACTGAGTTTCAGTAGTTTTTGTTGACAGTATAATAACATATAGACGAGATTGTTTCTCTGAACTAATAACCTTTTCACGCCGCAGTAACATTCCTGTCTAGTTCATATTTCATTGATCATGTTTTCACAGTGCCGGTTCATTTTGAGACCTGGGGTAGTGTTTTCACCGTTAACAGCCTTCATGTCTCCAGAGCCCCCTCCCTTCCTCTGCTGTAGTTTAAACACAGAGCAGTATGACTCAGAGGTCCCACGCTGTCGTTAGTCGCCTCTTTAATGGCATAACTCACATGCACCAGCTGGGTGAGGAATTCACGGCCGACTTCAAAGCTCCAATATTTATACTTCAAAGTCTAGCATTTCTTCTTCCACTGTCCCACCTTTTCTGAGGATCTATCTTCTTCTTTGTCGTTTTCCCTCTTACGAAATCTATTTTTCTTAATTTCACCCTCTCATGTTTTACCCTCTCCGTCTTCTTCTTTGTGTCTGTAGAGTTTGAGGAGGACTGGAGTGACTGGGCTCCCTGCAGCGCTACCTGTGGACACGGCACTCAGAAGCGCACTCGTTCCTGTGGTTACGCCTGCATTGCCACTGAGTCACGATCATGTGATCTGGAGCTCTGCACAGGTCAGCAGCTGAAAGTCTGTGATGTGGTGCTACATGGTATTTATTGACAAACTTGACTCTCAGGTAATGAAGAAGAGACTCTGAGGGCTCACCCTGAAATAGGTAACATAAAACTTGATCAGGGAGAAGTGACATCAGCAGTAGCATGTCGGCAAGAGAGTGAAGTGAGATGCTCGGACATATCTGTCAGATCATCCCTTCTGCTTGGCATTTGTCTTCAGAGATTTTTTTAAAGTTGGGGGTTAGGTTCCTAAACACATATGGTTACACTCAGGATGCATAATTCATGTACTTGTAGGTGGTAGCACTCATTCGGTCACTCAGCTATGATTGAGGCAGAACTTAGTTTGGAAGGCAGACAGTGATGAGAGGAGGAGAGTGCTATGCTGTCATCTGTGGGTGTATTTGCATTATCCTCTGGTTCATTTTTCATCATTATTTCTCATAGATTAATTATAGCCATAGACTGCACATCAACTATCTGAGTAGAAGATTTAGAAACAACAACAAAAGAACCGTCTCTCTGAAAAAAGCCAAACTTCCCAGCATTAGTGCATAGCGTGAAGAAGAAATATTTGGAGGAAAAGTCTGTGTTTACAAGCTGGTGCACACAAACTAACATTATTAATAGTTATTTTTCTCTCTGGTGCAGACTCTGTTCTTTCTGTGACTGATCAGCCAAACATCAGCACCACCAACAGCTCTGACTCTTTGCAGACATGTGAGTAGAGAAACTGCCTTGTAAAACATGTATTTGTTTATTTATTTATAATGATATTCGTTTTGTGGTATATCTGCTCTAGATCTGCACTGATGCTATCTATTTTTGTTATATTTCATACAAATACAAATTTTTAATTAAAATTCAAAATAAGCAATATTGGTATGAAGCTTTTCTAAAAACATGTTGCCAAAGCCAATGCACAATTAAAATGATTAAGAAATAGATCACTGTATAACATGTTTACAATGTATAATATACAAGTAATTTTGATACTTGTACTACTAATAATAATACTCAAATGATGCTGCTTCATGAATACATGATGTAGTTTTTTTGAATGCATACTTTTAATTTCACCATCTTTTTGAACTATGGGGGGTGTCTTAGATACTGGACAATGAACATCGTACTATATTTGAGCCAATATTTTTTTTGACCATTGCATCACTATATTTATTTCAGCAAGTAAATTGAGAGCATCACCATGTGTATTGAAGCCTGTTGATCAAGTGTGATATTCTTACAGCTGAACTCTTGTCTTTCAGATGTGGACAGCTGTGAGAAGTGGCTGAGCTGTAAAAATGACTTTCTCCAGAAATACCTGCACCAAGTGCTGACTGAATTACCCAGCTGCCCCTGCTCTTACCCAACAGAAGCCGTGTACAGTACCGTGAACATTGTCGACTCCAAACTGAAGAAGACATACCGCTGGAAAGATGCCAGTGGACCCAAAGAGCGACTCGACATCTACAAACCCTCGGCTCAGTTCTGCATCCGCTCCATGTTATCGTACCACAGCACCACGCTGGCTGCCCAGCACTGCTGCTATGACAACCACATGAGACTCATCACACGGGGCAAAGGAGCCGGAGCCCCTGACCTGATCAGCACAGAGTTCTCACCTGAGCTGCACTACAAGGTGGATATCCTGCCTTGGATCCTCTGCAAGGGGGACTGGACCCTGTTCCACTCCAAAAGACCCCCCAACAATGGACTGGAGTGTAAAGACAACCCCCCTGACCCAGATTTTCAGACTGAATTGAGAGAGGCGAGAGAGTACTGAGATAAAGACGGCAGCCAATTCAGGGGTGAGACAATAAAGGTGACACAGAGTGAGACAACAGAAAGACAAACAGGGTACTGAGCCAGATTTCCCTCCGCCAGACCAAACCGTAAAAGTCCAGAGGACATAGGGGGATGTCTGTCATCTGTCCTCATGTGCTACCCTTACCTAGAGGGTTTAACCATGTTTGTGTGGACATCACCAGTCAAACCTCTATCAGCTGAAGAACATCATGTTTTTTTCTGTTTGTTTCTGCATTTCTAAAGAACAACAGAATTTTTACATGGACTGAGAGACGTTCAAGAAAAACAAAATCTATTATCTTGGGAAAGATACACTGAGACATTCAGGTATGTTGAGGGAACATTAACCATTGTGTGTGCGTTCGATGTGTGTGCATTTGTGTCTTTGCATGTTTTCTGTTTGTGAATGTGTATTTGTGTGCCGGGCGCCTTTTCTCTTCTTCCTCCTTACTGTCAGTAAAGTTGTGGAGTTGGCAGGTCCGGTATTGAGAAGCATTTATATTTGAGGCTGACAGACGAGCCTCAGTTGGGCAGCTTTAACCTCACATTGTTTAAAATATCTCACACTGACATTTAGCAGCAGGTAACACAGCAACTGAGCAAGTTACTTATGGGACAAACAACTAAGACCTCTACTACAACCACAAATATCGCTGAGTGCCATGAATATGAAGTAGGACCTGGCTTGCTGGTAAAAAAGAAAGCTAGATAATAGCGCAGCCAAAACTTCTGATAAAACTACTGGTGCATGACAACATAAATGTCAAATTAAATAAATTACCTAAACCAGAGGATCAAAAATCACAAAGTTTTTTCATAAATTGGATACAAAACAGTCTCCAGTAGTGGTGTGTAATACTGCAGAATATGGTGTTGCAGTAAATAATGTATGTATATGTGTCCATGTGTCTTGTTTGTATGTCTATGAGTCTAAACCTGTTGTGATGCTGTTTTCTCTGCAAAGTGTTTCTATGCATAAATCCCTACACTGTGATACCGTTTTTAACGCTGATAATGATGATAATGATGACATACTACAGACATCCATACACTTTACGACCAGCCACTGTAAGAAACATAAGTGTGTAAAAAAACCCTCAATTTAACTGTCCTTCATGGTTTCAGGGTTATTCTGGCTACCACAAGAGTGATATGAGCATTTTTGTGATCAGTGTCACGTTTGGACGCTCTTACATCATTGAAGCTGATATTTGCCAGTGCTGTTTTATTTGCACATCCATCACATGAGTACAATCAAATGTTTAATAAATAAAAGAAATGTGTGTGCCTCACAACTTTAAGCATAATTTTTAAAGATTACTCATCGTATGGTGCCAATCACTCTGTTTAGTATTTGCATGCAGATGTATTATTAGTATGATCCATATATTTTGCCACCAGGCACTGTTAAGCACTTTAATACGGACAAATCATCCCACTTCACTGTCCCTCACAGTGTCAGTGTTATTTTGTTACCACCTTTAAAAAAAAGAGAGAGATATAAATGTATGTGTCCTCCACAGCTTGGAAGCACCAGTTAAGAATATAAAGATAAAAAACTAACTTTGTTGGTATTTCTTTCTTTTTTTTTGCCAATATTAAGTCATGCATATAAGATAAAAAGTCAAATTCATGCTATAAAATGTCAAAATGTAGAGTTTTTTTTACCTTGTAATTTTGACTTTACTATCTCAATTTTTTTTTACCTAAATATGTTTTTTTTGTGATATACTGAGGTTTTCTTCAAGCACCTGACAGAAATGGTAAATATGCACATTTTTCAGACATAAGATGAAAGCTGGGGCCATCTGAAAATGGACCTTGGGCCACGAATGGCCCCCATTTCTGCCTTTGGACATGCCTGCTATGGAGTCGCGCTGAACCCATGCTGCCACCTTGTGGTCACAAGGTGGCAGCATGACAGTAAAGAAGCACCTGTTTTTAGATTATACAACATACATTAACCAGAGTGAATTTACTGCCAAAACTGGTTTCATCTTTAGTTTCCAGGCAATAAACAACATTAAATTAGTGCCCCAGTGAGATAAAGGTACAATATGCCCTCATCCATGAAAACAGGCTCTCACAAGTTCACATCTACTTTATTGTTTCAACTGTGTCACATCAATGTTAAATTTCAACTCAAGCCTTTTAAATCTTTTCTGTGTATTCTCAGATTGTTTGTGTGCTCCTCATCACACCTTTACTTGTGAGAAGTTCTGTTGTCATGGTGATTACACCTCATATGGTCTGTTTCTGTGCATGGCTGACCTGATCAATGTTGTTTGAGTGTTCTTCATCCTAACAATTGAAGTCCAAAAAGAGTTTCAAAAAAGCCAAGTATTCATTTTAATTTACCTGCTGGGAATGGGCTTTCAGCTCCTCCTCCGTGATTCAGAGAGAATTGTCTTCAGTCATTCACATCTCCTCCCCTAAGTGACCTGCACAAATCGCTGCGTTCGCGTGAGTGGAGCATATTTTGGACGACTCAATCTCGAAGATGTCATTGGTTATTCACTGAAAGGCAGTGTGGGCAATTTGCACATGAACACTGCTCACCAATGCGAACCGGTTCCCGCCGCTTACCAAAAAGAGCAGTCCAAACGACTGACTCGTTCGCGAACATCACATCTCCACAAGTAATGCATCATGGCGATTGATGGTAAGTAGGCCGAGTGCGTCTCTCTTCTCCTGCTTATTATCTTGAGCTTTGAGTAACACATTTGATTGTTTACCGACCCAAATAGCGTGTTAAAGCCAGTATAGAGTGTTGACTGAAGCTTGAGACAGGTATCGTTTGTTTCACGTACATATCAAGTGGTGGTTTTCTTACCGTGTGGGAGTGGGAGGAGAACACGGCGCCTGCTCCATTTTAACAGCGGTGCTGAATGGACAGCGCCTCTGTTAAAGCTCTGTTTGAGACATGGAGCAGCATTGGTCGTCGCTATTTTACCCTAAATTCCCCTGTTTCAGTCGTAGAAGACGACTGGCATTTCAAGTATGTTTGGTTTATGTCGGGAGGCTAAAAACTTCAGTTATATCTTATATAACGATGTGATGTTTCAGTGAGTTGATACACAGATGAGTGAAAACAAATGTTGAATCAGCTCTAGAAAGATATTGTGTAGTGTTAATATGGTCTCCCTGTCTTTAAAATATTTAGAAATGAATACTGTCAAACTAATGTCTTCAGAAACCTTCTTAAATTGGTATGAATCAACCTCCAGCCTTAAACACACAAACACAAAATCCCATGTAGAGGAGTCTCTGTTGTGTGTGCTGCTCTGGAAATACTGTGTTTTTCACAGTTTGCATTCATTGTCTCTGAAATTGAAAAAAAACCCCACCAAACTCTTGCTTCATTCAGAGACTGAATCACACCTGGCTACATCTTCATTGGTTTTTGTTTTGGGCTGAGATTTGTGCCACTAGAAACCAGGGATGGAGCCAGGATTTCAGTCAAAACAGATTTTGAATGAGCCTAAAATTACAAAAGTTGCTGGATCACTATTTGAATAGGGATGGATGTTGATAAGATTTTACTGACACTAGTGTCCTTATTGATTTTGCTTATCGATCCCCTGTCAATTCCTCCTGTGAATTTTCTGTGTACAAAAAATTGGATTTTATATCACTCATTCAATCATTTTTTTGCATTTATAAGTAAATAATAAAAGTAATTGATCACTGGATTTAGATAACATTGGTTGAAAATAAATAAGAATAATCAACTCGCACATCAGGTGATGTCAATGTATTTTTTTGTTGTACGTTTTTGGCTAAAGTAGGCCAACTAGCAATGTTTTGAGTTGTTTGGAACCTTGAGCTTGCCATAGTTATGTTGAAGTCAGCCATGAGCCTGCACTTTCTGTTTGAAAAACAATTTTACAATAAGTTATTGTGATAAGTTTCTGTACTTAATGTTGAAATTCTATTTTCAAGCTAAAGTTAATCTAATTTGTTCCAACTTCCAGCAACACTTTGTCAACAACTGTGTGAGAACCATGTTTCTCAATGTACAAGTGCAGGAATTTAGGGATTCTGTCATCTACAGTCCATGATATCATCAAAAGATTCAGAAATCTGGGAGAACTGTGCTGTTGGATTATTTGCATTGGTATCTTTTCAATTTTTAATCCTAAATGCATTTCCTGTTCATGGTTTTTCTTTTTCTTGTGTGTGGAGTACTTATAGATTTTCCTCCTAACATTGCTTTGCCTGTTTCCCAGAGTACTGATGGTGATATTTCTGGTGAATTATTTATGCAAGGAAGAATGCCCACTCTTTTTTAATGTTTCTTTTAATTGAATACATCTAGTGCTGGGTTCAAGACCGTGTTGAAATCTGCTCTGATTATTAGTTTGTGAGAAAAGAATGGGTTGTCATTGTTTGAATTTGATAAAACAGCCTCAGGATCTGTGATGTGCTAAAATGGCTACGCCTCTTTGCCAGGGTTTGGATGAAAAGAGGAAATCCGGTTCAGTACTAATGTCTCTGGTATATGAGGGTCTGAGTGGGATGTATGAGATTCCTGTAGGAGGCATATTTCTGCTTTTAATGTGTTTATGTGATTGAGAACCTGTAGTCCTTTTGCTTGTGAACCAATTCCATGTGTAACTGAAAAATTTAAGTGAGATAATTACCAAAAATATGTAGCATTTGTGCAGGCTTTAAGTTAATTTTGGTTAGTTTTGCAATTTCACAATACAGTTGAAGTTAGATGTTTATTTGTAAAGCCTTGTTTTTACTTTCATTTTATTTGATCAAAAGTCTAAATTTTTACTTGTGTTGTACATCGCTTTGGAAAACAGCGTCTATGAAATTTAGTATTACAATTGAAGAAAAGGTTTTTTTCACCATTTGTTTTCATTTTGTTCATTTTCTTTAACTGTGATAAAGTTAATGAAGACTTAAACTTTCTAACTACACCAACCTTGGTTCAGAAACAGGACGCTCCACTGCGACAGTAGCTTTACTCTCAGCTTTGTTGGCACTTTTTGTGCATATGGAGCAGCTGAACATTTACAGAGTTAGATTTTTAAATGATTTTCTGAAAGAGAAAATATAGACTGATGCATTGTGCCGTAACACAAATTTGAATGAGTCATATCTGAAGGATGAGGAACCTTGTTGTTTTCATGGTCTAATGAACAAAAAATTAGCATATCCTAGCTTGAGCAGCCTTTGAATGGTCCACCCACCTTATACACTGTATATATACACTGTCAGCATATTATATTCATGTCTTTCTGATTTTCTACATTTGCAGTATTTAAATGCTCTTACATATGAAAATGTAAATGTTTGTTAAATAATCCCTTCATTTTATCACAGCAGGGCTCATTGAAACTGATTTGTTTTCCAGGTGGTGAGCGAAACTGTGGAGTCCATGAGCTGATATGTGTTCGCAAAGGTAGGTCACATCAGCATTAATTTATTGACGTTCAAAATGGAAAAGAAAAAGACCTATGCTTCAATTTCTTTGCCACAGTCTCTCCAGAAGTGCTGGGGTTCCTGACAGCAATTGGACTCTTCATCATGCTCATGACCATCCTTTTCTGGTACTTCAACACTAAATTGGCCCTAGAGAATCCAGGAAGTTTTCAATGCCTGGATGATTTGAAGAAAAGAGCGGAACTACAAAGTGAGCTAGCATTTACATGTATTTACTACTCTACACGTATCACAGTATTTTATCAATGTTGAATGTACAAAATGCCAATGGAAAATGCCAAGTCTTTGCATGCATGCTGTTTTTATTGAAGTATTTTGTACAGTAACCAGACCAATGTCTTAAACCTGAACAGGTGCAGCCTCCCCTGATACCAACCGGCAGACCTCATCTTCAGACAGTGAGGATGACTTAATGGGTCAGTATCAAGAAGCAGCTAGCTGCTCCCAAGGCCTCAGGGGCGGCACCAAGACAGCTGCTAACCTGAAGTTTGCAGGTGGTTTCAGCTGGCAGAGTTTGCAGGAGTACAGCCTGCTGACCGCTGAATATGACGGCTACAGCAGCGAAGCCTCGGCTGATAATGGTATGTTTCTCATCCCTAAGTTTGTTAAAATCTTCTTAAAGCCAGATTCCAAGAGTAGAGCGCTATGTTTGTCTCTGTTGAGGCACGAAATATTGAAAAAAAAAAGTTATTTTTTTGTTATTTGTATTATTTTCCTGGAGAAAAAATATGTCATTGTCATTATATAACTAGGAGTTGCACTTATTCAGAAGCTTTACGCAGAACACATTAACACAAGTTCCCTTTACCACTTCAGTGAACAGAGAAAAAAAAGACTCTTCTGCACCTTTAAATCACTAATCACAACTTCAGTACGCACACAAATTGTTCTGAAAAATTATTATCAGTGTGCTGCTGATTCACATTAAATCTTATGGAAATACAATTTTCTGTACACGATGGACAACTCAATACTTCCTTGCAGTCTGATCTGAAACAATAATGTTGTGAAATTTTGTTATTTTTATTCTTTTTCTTTTCTATTTATTTTCATATATTTTAAACATCATACTTTATTACTGTATGTAATTTAACTTCATTATAGATTTTGTTTGTCAGCTTTGTTTTTGTTTTCCTCTGTTTTCCTCTATTTTTCTCTGTTTGTCTCTTTTTGTCTTGTATTGATGGTGTTACCCTGGTTGAGTATTGTTTTACATCATGGATCATCTGTTATTGTACTGTGCTAAAACATTTTGAAACAATAAAAATGTTGGTCTTTAATTATTTCCTTTTTTTCATTTAACCTTCATTTAACGAGATAAAAACCAGTTGATATTTAGTTCTTTTATAAGGGTGACCTGGCCAAGAGATCAGCAGCACATGCCATGATAAAAAATACATTACAGTGATCATTTACAAGAATAAGTTAAATAGACAGTAATTTAGAGGGTGCATATGTCGGTAACAGATTAAGTGTTGAAAGTGAATCACAATAACAAGTTCATAAACATGTCTGTCATCCCACAAGGAACAAAAAGCATAAAGAGAAATGAGTTAAGTCAGATTCAGATCAGTCTACAGAGCATTCTAAGCAGAAGGGCAGCAAAGGTGCACACTTTCCCCCATTTCAGTCCTGACACCAGAAACAAGTAAATAAATAATGTCCTTAGAAAGCAAGGCATAAAGGCTTTTAGTTTTTTTTAAAAAAAGAGTGCAAAGGTATGAAAGAACCAAGCCAAGAGGAGTCTTGTAAATTAGAATCAGAGCTCACAGTGATGAGGGAGAGAACTATAACTGGCAAAAACCCTCAGTGCACAGTGATACACAGCATTTAAAGACTACAAAAAAAGTAAGTAGCCCAATAAACAAATTACATAAAGAAACAAAAACAGTACTTATTCAGTTTTATTAACCTCATTTCCCTTTGACCAGCTAACTGCATCCAAAGGATAAGGCGGACCCCCCCACTGGATGAGCTTCAGCCACCTCCCTATCAGGATGAGAATGGCTCACCGAGGATGTCTTACACACTGTCAGACCTGGGGGACACCAAGTGTTACTTATCCTACACCAGTGGAAGCCCCCACCTTTCTTTTGAAAAGTGTCCGAGTGAAGGCAGTGACGAACACGACACAGAGAGCTACCTGAACAAAGGCTATGAGGAGGATGTACCCAGTGACAGTACAGCTGTCCTCAGTCCAGAGGTAAAGAGATTAATGCTTTAACATGATCTGGGTTGAAATGCATATAAAGCTGTTGACTAAACATGAACCATCTCTTTGGTGTTTTAGGACTTGTCAGCCCGTGGGTCAGCAGCTCAGTTACTGAAAGGCTATGGCATAGACCCACTTGCAAAACATGGCACTCTGGATGTCGTGTTTGACTATGATACAGAGGACCAACAGCTTGCTGTCACAATCATGGCAGTATCAGACCTCCCCCTCCTTCAACACACTGGAAACATGACTTGGCAAGTCCATCTGGTGATGCTGCCCTCCAAGAAGCAGAGGGCAAAGACAGGAATTCACAAAGGCCCATGCCCGATCTTCACAGAGACCTTTCGATTTAGCCACGTGGAAGCAGAGATGATAAGTAACTATGCCATCCGATTCCGACTTTATAGTATGAGGCGGATGAAGAAAGAGGCAGCACTCGGGGAAAAGATATTCCACCTCACCAAGCTCAACCTCCAGGGCAGAGTGTCCGTGCCTGTTATACTAGACCCCTGCTGTGCCATCCTGGTAAGTATCAATCAATCATTCTTCATTTGAATAACCCTAAATCAGAACAAGTATAAAGATAGACTTTAAAGCCTTCAAAGATGAGTTGATGTGGTGTGGTTGTTTGTTTCTCATTTATAACACAAAGACACTGGGCACATGGAAAAAAAAAATCTAGATTACTTACAGATTTTAAACTGCAAAGCTTTAGCAACAGAATATGCAGTTTGTAAAAATAGGTTTGTATAACTCTAACAAACTAAATTCAGCAAATTCTCTGGTCATTGATTAACATTCCCAGGGTGGTGACTCCCAGGTCAGCCTATCAGATCTGACATGCAGTGAAAGCGCCTCTTCGTTCCAGTCAGTCAGTCAGATTTCTGCGCCTGAGATCCTTGTTGGTCTGGTGTATAATGCTACGACAGGACGTCTCTCTGTGGAGGTCATCAAAGGGATCCATTTCAAAAATCTGGCTGCCAACAAGCCACCCAGTAAGTATTCCTACCCAGTGTTGTTTGATTATGTGCCAAAGGTGCAAAAGTGAGTTTAAGATACATGTTTCAGATGAGAAAAGTGCATTAAAATGTGTTTAGGCAGCCTTTGATATGGTCTTAACAATAGTACTTAAACCTGCTTTTACTGGAACCAGTAAGATGTTGTTGTCTTTCATTTCTTCCTTTTCTTTTATTTTCTGATTACAATCAAGCAAGAGAGGGAATTTCAGGCATAGTTTGTAACCCCCTAAACAAAAAAAGCTTGCGACTGCAGCTGCTTTATATCACTTTACCTTTAATTTGACCCCTGTCTTATTTTCTGGTACCTACGGAGCATGTGCAATTAAACCTGTGTGCTGTTAGGCTTTGTGCTTTGCTGTGAGCCTTCTTATTCTCACCCACTGTTTTATCTGCTCATAAACTTCTTTCAGCCTACAGCCGTTCTTACATCTTGGTTTACTGTTTTTTTCTTACTGCTGTCCAACCCGTTTTGACAGATGGGCTATTCTGTTGTCTAAAACACTTGATAGGTGGACAGGTTTATATAATTAGAGGTGAGTCTCTGTCCTTAACAAAAAAACAATTTGTGACCGCTTGAAATGTTTTTCTTTTCTTACTATCTCCATGGATTCAATGAGGCATTTTTGTTTGTCTTAAGTTGACTTTGTGATTTATGTCCATGTCAAAATAAGTGATTTAGAGTTTGATGTTAAATATGCAACAAGTAGAAGTGTTGTTGCTTCAAGTGTTATTTGACCTAGCGACTGCCACAAGTCAGAGTCTTTAAGCGAGATTCTGAACCTTCAATTTCTCCTGCTTGGCAAAGCCAGAGACGTGTGAATGTGAATGAGTGGGATAAGTTAAAACTTGGAGGCACTTTGTATCCTCCACCATCAGGAATGGAGGATGTGAGATGTTCAGCAAGAAAATGCTTTAAGTAGTCACAAGACAAGAACTATCTAACACTTTCCTAACAGTTTTGTGACTTCTGTTTTACTTGAGAACAGCTGATTTAAGCACGGTATCCACATAATCTAGACCTTGAAAAAAAATGACATGCTTGTTTTCTGAAATATATAGAGATTATAGTTTTATAGAGAAAGAAGCAAGTTCACATTTGCCTATTTCCCTGATGGACACCCAGATGTTATCCATGAAGATAGTAGCATGCTCTGAATCTTACAACTTTGATTTTTGAATGTGTGTGTCTCTTTATGCATGCAGCCCTGCAAGAACTCTTAAAAACCTGTGTCTTTTGTTTTTTTTGTCAATGATGCCTCGCGCCCTTTTATTTGCCAAAGGTTGAAATACTGGTTTAATCGAGGACTCAATGGCAATTTAAAAGGAAGAGCTGAGCAGCATTGACTGGTGGTTTAATACAGCTGAAGTTTGCATGCTTTATATGTGATTTTTTATTGTCCAGTTCAGCATGTATCACCTCAGACACGACCAGACCTTTGTTGTAAAGTACAGCATTAATATCCTCATAAAAAGTAACATGAATACTTATTTCTTCATTAATAATTAATTCAACCATCATTGGCATCAAGTTGCACCAAATAGAAAAAAAAATGGAAAAATGTAATATGTTGTATTTGCAGCTGTCTTCCTAAAGGGGAAACACCACAGTGTTTCTCCACCATCTACTTTGTTGTAATTCACTCTGAGAATATTTGTTCTGCATTTTCATTCATGAGGTGCCCTGTATAAATCATCAATGGCTGAATGTGGGCAGAAAAATGATAGGATACAGGGCCGAACCGTGTGCGCTTATTCTCAGTTGGTTTATGATTTTTAAAAGCAATGTATCATGTGTCAAGTGTTTGTGCTGGGTTTGATTTTTTTTGCTAGTATTATTATTATTTTTGAGCACACATTATCCCTGGATTTTAATCATACCTGCACATTTAATAAGGATTCTTATTTACTTGAGACACATGGGCTGACCAATGGCTGGCTGCTTCTCCCTTTTATCCAAACATCGATGAATACAAGTTATAAATAAACCTACATAAAACTCAAGAGATTCCTTTAACACAGATTCAGATACATTCTGAAGACTACCTTTCCTAAAATTGTTTTTTTTTCTACGTTTCTGCTTAGATACTTTTGTTAAGCTGACCCTGCTGAACTCCATGGGCCATGAGATGTCCAAGTGCAAGACTTCTATCTGTAAAGGTCAGACCAACCCAACCTACAAGGAGACGTTTGTCTTCCAGGTCGCCCTTTTCCAGCTTTCAGATGTCACTCTCATCTTCTCTGTCTACAACAAGCGCAGCATGAAGCGCAAGGAGATGATTGGCTGGATTTCACTTGGCCTCAACAGCTCTGGGGAGGAGGAGCTGACCCACTGGCTCCACATGAAGGAGTCTAAGGGAGAACAGGTTTGCCGCTGGCACACTTTGTTGGAGTCCTAGCCCAAAATAAGAAAGTGGAGGAGAGAGTGGTTTGATGATGGCAAAGCAGAGGTGAGGATGGTGTTCACAAAGAAGACAAACTAAGAAAAATAGAGGGGGCGGATGTCACTAAAAGTGTATTCTGGCTGCATTTATCACCAAGAATTGTTCATCATTTGCTCTGCTATCTGCACTGTCTTAAGGTCTCATTTATTTAGGTTGTTTAAATGATATTTAAGCACAAAAACCCCCATGATGTCCTGCAGCATGTATCTTTCTACACCTGTAAGATGCGGCACAATCAGGCCTTCGCCATGCAGCACAGGAGTGGTAGTCTGTCACTCTCTTTATGGAGCATTTAACCCTTTAGCATCTTTTTTTTTTTTTTTTTAAGCTACATGATATCTGATTCAAAATGTCCTTATTTTGAGGGTTGATTTGTTTAAACAGAGCTAGGCTCTTACTTAGTGCATATTGCTGACATCATCGCAAGTGTGACCCATAAGTGCCATTTTCTTTTAAAGTAACAGGATACTTTCTGATCTAGCACTTTCTTTGGAAATTAAATTTCCTATGATGATTATAGTTAAATGCTGGGGTGTGTTTAAATTTAGTCAGCACCACTCAAATCTGTAGTTTTTTAAGACGCTGAAATCACCACGGTTTTTTAAAATTATTGAGTTTACATCACAATGTGTCTCTAATTTTCTAATTTTTTAGAACTTAGAGATTTAGAGATTAGAAGACTTTTTGTTTTGTTTTGTTTTCCTTTTCTAGGTCAAGCGGAAAACCAAATAATGCACTTTCATTAGGAAACCTACCTACAGAGAAATCATTTCAATCAATTTTAAATGGTAATCTAGATTCATTATTTGCATAACTTTAGTAATTATTGATGCCTTAATTGTTAAAGAGAAAAAACATTTGATGCAGGAAGAGTTCATGTTGATTGTGTACCTCCCCTTCAAGTTTCCCTTTAAGTTCTTGAGGTACAGCCAAAGGCAGAATGAGACGAAAAGTTTTTCCATTGTGTGACAATAGATTTTTCATTGAATGTTTACAAGCTAGATTACATCTTGCCATTAGTGTTGGAGGAATTGTGCCTGCATTTTTTTTGTGGCTTGGACAACCAGAGAGAACGCCACAACATGAAGAAGAAAACAAATGATTTATGAGGAAAAGCATGAGTGAGTGTGGAAAACCGCAAGACATGTCTGTGTCAGGGAGAGGAACTGATTGAAGTGTAACAGCTGAAAACATTCAAGAAGTCAAAAACTTTGACACCATTTCAAATAAATTTGACATTATTTGTGGGTAGTTAGGGTTAGAAGAAATATCACCATTTTCTCCCGTCCACCTCCTCTGGTGCTTTTAAGTGCTGTGGTTGAATGCACTGACTCTTTTGCCTTAAAGTAGTGTATTGTTAAAGGGGCTATGTAGACTATCCAGCTCTGACCTCCTTTTTCTGTCAGACAGTGCAGCCCCAGTGTCCACCATCACTACTAAATAAATCACAGGAACATTTTTTAGCAGAGGAAAACACAGATCTCTCCTCACACTGCTAATCTTTGTTGGCTGGTGTTGTCATGGGGACTTCGTAAAATAACCTGCTCCTGGTTGACCCCCTTAGAGAAACAGAGAAAGAGCATTTAGAAATCACCTTATACCATCACTGATACCTACAAAGCATCAGTTGGGCTCATAAATTTACATACTTTGAAAGAATTTATGATTTCTTGGACATTTTTCAGAGAATATGAATGATAACACAGAAACTTTTCTTTCACTCGTGGTTAGTGGTTGTGTAAAATCATTTATTAACAAACAACTGCGTTTACTCTTTTTAATTCTTGATGGCAACAGAAACTTACAAAATGAATGAAAGACATTTTTTTGTGTTATGTGCATATATGGAATCGAGACTTTTTCAAGATCACTAAAAAGTCCTCACAGGGACTTTAAGTGGACTGGTGCTAAGATGACAGGCTGCATAGCAGACTGACCTAAAATGTTATACATCTATGAGGCAAATTGCTGTGCATTAACAATCAACCATAAACTCAAACTGAGAGTAAAAATATTTTTAGATGAGTGATGACGTACAGTAACAAACTTGGGCAATATTTACAAAGGAATAGGTTGCTATGTCACTTTTGTAATTAATCGAATGAAGACAGTGAATACATATTATTTTCTTTGTGCAATTGTATCTAAAGACAGCTTTATGTAGTGTTTTTAAGATAAAGGTATCTGTTTATGTGCTTTGTGTCCTTGGTGAGTGTGAATAGGGTCTTCTGTGAGTCTGACTGTACTGGAAAGAGGGGGTGGGGGGGAAACAAAGGGTATGTCATTCATATTATTTATTCATTATGTCACACAAATAAGTCCAGATTTTTTTCAAATTTGACAATTTTCAGCTTTATGAAACAAAAGCACAGTACTTTTAACACTTTAAATATTTGAATGATGAGAAAATTATCTTTTTAATAAACTTGAGCCTTGTGATCTGACTTTGATATCTACAACCATCATTTTTGTAATTTAACAACCAGCAGATAGAGGGGGTTGAAGTAGACATAATTAAATGCGTGGTCTTTTATTGTAGGTGCCTGATATTTGGATGTCATAACTACATTTAACCCTATAATATATTTGAAACGTGAGACTTAGATTTCTATCTCATCATCGATAAATAGTTTCCTCAAAAACCTGTTTAGAAAATATATTCTGCCCTCCTGAGGATTATCATTCCACTATAGGCAGCTGAAGTTGTATTTTGACCCTTTAAAAAACATCTGTTCTTATGAAATTATCCTCACGCTTTTTCTTTTTTCCTCCAGAAAAATCAGTGCTAATTTTCAAAAAGATGTGGTTAGAATAACATCTAAATTGTTACCCATTTTTTAAATGAGTAATTTTTAAATTTAAGAATGTGTATTTACCTTTTTTTTTAATGCCAAAACCACCAAATTTATCAAATGTGATACAAAAGATACATGTTTTTTTTTTCTTTTGTGGATTTTGTCAAGATGGTAAATAAACATCTCAATTCCAAATGTGTTGTGTTGAATGTGTATGTTCAAATGAGCTTCGTACAGAGATTTATGTGTCAGAGGTTGAACTTTTTATTCTCTAACAAAGTGTATGTAACCTTTTCACAATCAGGCCCAATTTCCGGCACCCAATTTTACCCTGACTGTGTGCAGCCTCCTCGTTACCTGCTAATTGTGACTGAACAATGCTTTTTGATTTCTTCTATTGGCACATGTAAATTGCCCACGGAGGGGGGCTCCACATCGAAGCTCACCCAGGGCCTCACACTAGGCAGTGCCGGCTCTGACAATACTGTTTCTGATATATTTACTGCCTGCTTGTACTTAATGAATACCCAGAATTGTTTTTTTTTTCTTCTTTTAAATCTTCATTTCTTTTACTGCAGCTTCTTTTTTTCCAACTTCCCAGCTTCCAGAGGATCAACATATTATTTCACTTTTATCAGATTATTTCAGGTTATGAACATTCCCACACATTGCAAATGATTTTCTGAATTATTTATTCTCTTAAATCTTTCCCGTGGAAAGAAAACAACATATTTCACATTTGGCAACTGAGAAAAACATGTAAACATGGTCATTTCCGAATTCAGTTGACTCTTCTCTCTTTGGTTTACAACACTGAACTGAAATCTGTCAGTTTCTTTCTGGAGTTTTTCCTCCAACCTCTAAGGGCTGATGCCGGGTATAACTGGGACAGTTATAGTTACATTTGTGGTCATCACCAGAGACACTGCTTTGGTTCAAATTAAGACACATTTCAAACAGCTGTACTACTAAAAGCTTTTTCAAGTGTAATCTTCATAGAAATACCCAAAAATAATCTTCAGCTTCGACAAAGCTTTTTCTTGAGTTCAAAAACAAAAATTTTGCGAGGTATTCAAGACACTTCAAGGTTTCAGAATTGGACTATGACATTTTTGTCTGAACCAAATACCATACTTATATAACACAGATGCTTCAGCTTTGATTTTAAGACTTGAGAAGTGAAATAAAAAAAATATATCTTTGCACTTTACTGGCAATGTAATTTAAAAACAAAAGTATTGAAAATATCAAAATTCAGATAAGTGGGAGGCAAAGCAGGAGAAAAAGAAGGGGTTAGAGGGGAGAATGAAAGCAGCAGCATGTTCTGGTAAGCTCAAGGTCTGAGTAAAGCAATGGTATGTGGTGTATACTTATTGTATGTGTGTAAATACACACACACACCGACACAGATGTTTTCATGGACTTTCCTGCATCTTACAACAAAATTGCTTTCTTTTTTTACAAAAAAGTTGGTATGTTTTGAACATAACATTCAGATATAAATTTGGCTCAATTAGGAAGAAGATTGTCGGAGCATGGCGAGACACAGATATAGAGAGAACTCTCCTTTTCCCCACAGTGTGTTTATGTCCATGAAGAAAACTTGGAGGACGTTGTTCTCAGGCCGTTCTCTTGCAAACATGGATGAAGTAGCATGGGGCCTGGGCCTGGCCCTGGGTGTATGCTTTAAAATCCCCGTACACACTGTGCTCCAATTTGCCGTTGAAAGCCTGGCTCAGCAAGTTCTTGAAGCTTTCCAGGCGATGAGGATAATAGGACAGACGGAATTTACTGCAGACAAAGAACAATACATGCACAACTTAGGATTCCTCGTATCACACAATGTAAGGGAAGTAACTGTGCCTTTCAGATCTGGAAATACAAATCAATAAAATTCAGAAAATAAGAAATGGGTTGACAACAACACCCCCTGCATTTATCATAAATGATTTTATCTAAAGGAAAACACTGGTAAACAACATTGCGGTAGTTCACGCCAAAATTTTATTAGAACGGCATATGGTAGTCAGTGTTTCCACCTCATAATCTACCTAAGGAATACACTGTTGGTGGCTCAAAGGACACATGGGACCCTGCAAATTCATCCTGCAAGTTCATTTCTAATTATTGATGTATTGTAAAAGTGGACAATGTAACCATATTTGACTTGAAGGGTTAGTCCACAGATTATTCAAGTGTATTAGTATTAATGTGTAACACTATTCTCTGCCTTTTCATTTTTCATTCATAAAAACGGCCCCAAATCCCCCCCAAACAAGTGTCTTCTCTCATAGACTTTAAAATGTAACCTAAATTATTGGGAAATAATTAAAAGGGCCAAAACTACAAAAAAATTCAAATATCACTACAAAGAATTACCTGCTGAAATTGAATCACTACCATTGACTGATTGACATTAAATATGCCATCTGGTAATCTAATTGCATATCAGTAACTGAAATGTGAAGATGAACCCACAGTTTGTTTTGTACAAAAATGATAAAATTTCTTTTTAAAAAAAATCCATCACCTATACTTTACTTTTTGAAACTGAAAACCAAAGTAGCATACTAACAACTAGTCCTACTAGGTAAACAGGTAAGTCTTGCTAATTTCTTGTGCTCATGAATATCATAAAAGAAGACTGTGACAAGTGATGTTTAACTTAACAAAAGGCAGACTTACCTGACTTCAGGAAGGTTGTGGATCGCTGCTTTTGGCACTTGAATAGTGTAGTCCAGAGTGATCATATGAGGCTTACTGTTGACCCAAAGCACTGAGGTGGAGATGTCCTGAGTTAGGTCACTCTGAAACACACATTGGCACATACATTCAACATCATACATACAACTCCAATAAAATTACATCTTTCAAAGTTTTCTATTTTCCTCATCTATTTGTCTCTGTGTGCAAGAAGTGTATAAAACACCTGCGCTTTGGCAACTCCGCATCAGTAGGTCTCGTATCTTGACTTGATACACAATGTTTCCTTCATGACCTATGGTGGTTGTTAAGGTGCTGCTGCTTTAGTATCGCACTGCACTTGATGAAGCATTAATGTGTAGGTTGTAGACCATACACAAGAACTCATAGAAACAGATGGAAAAAAGCACAGCAGCAAAACACAAGGAGTACAGTTTGCACTGTCTGTAATAAGCAAGTCTTGTCTGTAAGGAGACAGTTCAGTACCTTATAGTAGATATTTTTGCCTTGTGGTGCCTGGCCGGTTTCCAGGATGTAATCATAGTTGCGGTGGTCAATGATTAGGATCCCACCTGGTCTGACCATGCTAGCAATGTTCTGTAGAGCCAACCTCTGATCACTCTGGTCCCCTAAGAGCAGAGCAATATAACCAACAAAATCATCATAATGAAAACTGTCATCAAACATAGTACTGTGGCATCAGACAGATTAAAAGAGAAAACTTTTATTTAAATGTATACTTTGCATACTTAGAGCTCAGATAATGAACAGCTTTGTCCTTTGATCTACCTTTAAAGTCTGGTAAATGGGCAAATGAGTTGCCAAGGCAGATAACAGCATCGAATCCAGCTCCTGGTTTTTGAACATCTTCTGGTAATGTCAACCAGTTGGCTTCTTCAATCACTTTGGTGGGAGAACAAAAGAGAACACAACAGGGAATTATTCTTTATGATACTACACAGTTACAGCATGACATTTGGTCTGATGATTACAGTTTGATATGAAAAAGACCATACCCCACTGGTCAAAAGCTTGTTCTTTTCTTCTATCCCATCTTGATTTCAGTGCATACTTGAGCATTTTGTCGCTGGCATCCACGCTCACCATATCAAAACCCTCCTCCACCAGCATAATGGAGTCAACTCTACGAAAGACAAAAGAAAAAAAGGATATATGGTATGTTCACACAAGGCTGATTTATGACCTCAAACTTCCGAACTATTAAGGTCTTCAGATAACACGTCCTAATAGTCCAAAGGCAATATTTAGATAACACTTCCGATAAAGATGATGGATGTGATTACAGCAAGTATTACTTAAGCAGTCAATTATAAATAAGGAGTGGCTTTGTTTCTAAATAATAATTAATAAAAACAAAAGTTCCTATGACTTATTCCTTAATTTTTTTTTCAACTGTATCAACTGGTGCCTGGTTGTAATTTAGCAGCAACACCAGATAGTGGCAGTCCCACATCTAAAATCTGTTCACTAACCAGATGGGTTAAAATAAAGAGAGCTCAAGGGTTAATTATCAGTAAAATGGTCAAAGAAGAACGATCATGAACTGGAAAAAAAAGCTAAGTCAAAGAGTTTTGTGTATGAAAATATATACACAAGTGACATCATGGGAAATAACATTAGCAAAGCCTAATATTTGGACACCACTTTTAATCTAGTCTTTTATATGTATATAAATATATTCAAGTGTGGATAAAGTTACGGGAAAGTTTTTTTTTTTTTTCATTTGACCTTTGATTTATTTGTAATAACAAGAAAAAAACAACACAAGCAGGCTTTTCAGCTCATGAATGAAATGCCAAACCCTGTGCTGCCTTCCACATATAGCCAGACAAAAATAGTGAAGCTATTTGTAACCTCATTCACTCAGACATACAATGGGAGTGGGTCAGAGTCCATGTGCTTACTATGATTCCTACTGCTAGTTCTCTTTTAGATATTCATTCCAATAACATTCACCTTAGAAACACAAGTAGTTACACAAAGTTCAGCTGGTGTCCTTGCTTCCATCCCTGCTTCCAGATAAACTATCAGCAGAGGTAAACAAAGTAAAGGGAACCAGTCAAAACTAACCCAAGCAGCACAGAACAAGCTTATTACCCTGCCCAAACATTGTATAATCAGTCAAGCTCTGACACATCTGCAGTAAAGTAGACTATTTGCCTTCTTGGTGTTTTTTCAGGAATGAAACAAGCTCAGACATTTCATTAACTGTGGTTTCAGTAGCTGGAACTGGCACAGAAGTCACTCCACACCCCCAGACTAATCCGCTTTTTGTTGGGATTTTGAAGTGTCAGCAGACAGAATTTCAGGTTTTCAAACCTACTGATAATTTAAAAGATATTATGTATTTTTTACGTTAGCACATAATTATGAAGTGTGCTGTTATTCATTATGAGTGAGAAGCACAGAACACTGGATTTAACTGTTCCTCCAGCCATTTGTCACATTATATTTACATTAAAATAATATATGCAGATTGCAAACGCAGAAATATTAACCTACAGCTTTCTAACCTCCAATTTGGAGCTGTTTCACCCACTCATTTTATTATTATCTCAATTGGACACGGTGTATTTTTATATCCTTCAATGGCAATGCCTGTTTCATTTAAGGAAGTTTGGTTGAGACGTTCACTGCCACGCCAGCCCCCAAACACGCAACAGCCGATAACATTACCCTGTTCCGCAGGCCACATCCAGGACTCTCCGCGCCCCCTGCTCTTTGAGCAAAGACACCACCCAGCTTTTGTATTCCTGCGTCCTACTCTGCGTGTCTCCGATGTACAGCTCCCAGACTTTGGCCGCTTTGCCGTCGGCATACTGATCAGGCAGACCCTCGGCGGCCACACCGAGCGAGCGGGTCCTGAACACACTGTCGACGGACATGCTGCTGCTTATTATCGGGGATAACTTTTATTTACAGCTTCTCAAACACACTACAAAATAAAAAAATATGTGAGTTTACTGAAAACCTATATCTACTGCTTCTTCAACAGGTGTTTTTGCTTCTCTATGCTTGGTTATAATGCAACGAACGGTGAATGAGGGGTGGTGGGGTAAACTTTTAACCAATCACAGTGGAGAATTTACTGACGCCTTCTTTCTTATTGGTCGAGGCACAGGAAGACGCCCCGCATCCGTGTTTACTGATTGCAGACGTTTCTGATGCTGAAAAAAAATACATGTTACATCAGACATAATCAGCATACTGGTTTTGCAGAAAGACTAATTTAACAAAAGTGTGGTCTGCCAGACTGTACTCGGGAAATTCACTGAACACTGTGTTCCATATGTATCTCAATGGCTTTTACAGCTTCAGCAACGAGTTGCACTATTTATTATATAGGACTCAATTAGGGTTATTGGACATTGAACGGTGATAAAAATGTATTCATTTATTAATCTAATTTAGTGTCTTCATTCATTCATTCATTCATTTACTTTTCTATCTGGACATCATGATGAAAACTTATAGACTATTAACGTCCAAAAAGTGGGTCAGGATAAGGGAAATGAATGAATGAATTGTGCAGATAACAAAAAAACAAACAAGACAGGAATAAAGCTGCACATGTATGCATTTTGATTTTTTTATTTATTTATCTTATTTTTGTATTCTGCCTTACAGCAGAAGTATAATTCTATTGGTTCAATTTTTATGTTTTTATTTCGTTTCTCTACATGTACATGAAAGAAAAAAAAAGAATATTAAAAAAAAAGTCAATTATAAGTTCATTCAATTGTCGTCAATAAACGAAAATGGTGCAAAAAAAAAAAAAAAAAAAGGAAAGGAAGAAACTTGTGCTGTTCTGTGAACAGAGGTTATCAGTCACTTAAACATGTTCAACTACAGAGTAACCAAACCTTCCTTGTTTATATCTTCATGGGTCACCTATCAATGGGGAACTCCTCCTGTTGTGATTGGCTGATTGTCCACAAGGGAACATTACTATCAAATGTGAGTAAATGTCAGTCAAAACCAGTGTGTGCCGGTACAACCCTCATTCACTAGGGCAACCTGTGCACTAATGCAATGTAAATCATTAATTTTACACCTTCAATTAGTTAATAAAGGACATTGCATCATAGATTTATTGATCAAACTACTTTTATTTATGGTGCCATTAAAAATCTTTAGGAGAAAACTGGTGAATAGAAATTACAGGAAAGCAGCCTTGCAGCTGGTAAGTTATCCCAGTGGTGTAAATACGCACATTGTACCAATTTGGACAACATGCATTCATTGTTATGTGTTTTGCTGACGATGGCAGGTCCTTTCAAAGGTCACGGTCGAGGACTGTTGAGGTTAGAGAGGTCTGTTACTGTTTTGTGAGAGATGGTTGTTGTACTTTCCTCTGTCTCTACAGGGTTGTTGTGAGTGTTGTGCTGAGAAGGAAGGGAGCAATGAACCACAATCACAGTTTATTTTACACAATGTGCAATCACCTTACCAACCTTTAGTATCATTAGGCCCAGTGGGGTACCACGGGGTCCACATGGGTGTACACACTTTTTCAGATTCCCTCGCATACACCAAATTCTAAACCTCTTTAGATGTGGATTAAAAGTTTTGCTGCATTTGCAGGTTTTCCTGAGATGGTGTGTTCATCATAGCTAGATGCAATTTCTTCATGTTCACTAAACCCAAGGTAATGTTAACAAAATATTCATTGTGAAGACTGACACCATTAGTTATTTTTATCAGACTAAAGACAGTTTTGGTTAATAAAGAATGATAACTATCAGAGATGGATTTAAATGTTAAAGCCTCAAACGGATGTGAGGTTGGAGGTGGTAACAATTTTCTTACTCTTTATTTCTTGTGAATGAGCCAACTCAGCGTAAAGGGCAGAGTCCAAGGGTTCTGGGCTCGCAAACAAACCTTTAACTTAAATTCTGATGTATCATTTACTATTGCTAAGCTAACTTGGATTGCCAAATGCATGATATAAACTATTCACTAGGTGCTGGTCACACTTTGTATCTTTTTTATTGCTTTGGTTTCCAAATAGAAGCTGCAGGCAAAGTCAATCAATTGACTCTATCTGGATTTAGAAAGTCATGTTTTTGCTGCTCGTTCAAACCCAAATGGCTTTCTTAGACATGGATGAATTGGCCTATATAAGAACACTCATATTAACTTATAAATTCAAATAACCTGCCTATAGATCAAAATAAGTGTGGGGTTCAGCAGATGATCAAATTGTATCTAATTGTCTCATGGCAAAATATTAAAATAGCAGTTCAGAATGGGATGCATCTTTTGCAGCAGGTATCACCAGCCTTAAAACTTAAAACTTGTTTTTTTCCATTTGTATAGAAACTACAGACTGACTGGCCTTTTATTTTAGCTTATGAAACAATACATGTGAAAGGGAACTATGTGGCTCTTTTCCTCCCGGGTTACCATTAATCCCTAAATATGACACAGTGAAGAGGTCCCTCTGCCATTCTTAGACTATTAACCCCCCCCCCATTTTTGTAATTTTGTGCAGACAATTTTCTGTTTAGACATGTATTTACTGAAGGCGTGCCTCAATATGTGCATCATTGTAATGTTTACCCACAAAAAGGGAGTCAGTTTCGAAGAGAATTGAAAATCATTAAGCCATGTGCTTCCCCTGAAATTGTTCAAATGAACACAAGGTGGCACTCTTAGGACAAGAATGTAAACAAAAATGTGATGAAATAAATTCAAAATTCTATCCAAGTTAAAGGAAAAAAGAAATTCACAAATCACTCTCATTTTTAAAGTAATTTAGCAAGCAGTCTGTTTACAAATATCTGTACAAACATTGGTGTCTTTAAAAAAATGAAATGTTTTGAAAGTTCTTAAGAAGTTACATTGTAGCAGTCCTAGCCAGTCCCATTCAGGTGAGATGACAACTTAATAATTCATGTTTTAAGTTCACCCGACAGATGAACTCGTCGGTTGATGGCCCAATTATACATGTCAAAGAAAAACAGTTATTATAAAACAGTTCAACAAAATACTTCCCAACCTGAGACAAAGTCAACATGTACTAATGCCACTTACACTGAAGTGATTTGGGTAGTTATTTGAACACAAATTGAGTTTAGATTTTTCTAATGATGCATTTTCTCCTCAATTCTCCTGCCATGGATTTTGGCAGGGTATCTCTACTGAATGATGTTACTGATGATTATGAAGTAGAGCTAGTTACACCTGAATTCATAGATTCTCATTTTGAGAAGCTCCCTTATGTTGTGTAGCTCCCTAACAGATGCAGGAGAACTGACCAAAAGTCTGAAGTATGAATGAACATTATCATGTGATATTCATTTTTAGCATTCAATATTTTCCACAGGAGCAGCAGATTGATTTAAATTTTGTTCTCGCTCCCTCTGACGCTTGACCAAATAAAATCTTAGTGCAATTATAAACACTATAACAGCCAGACCGAGGACAACCCACACCCAGAGGAAACCACCAGCCACAGCAGATCCCTTAAATGAGTTATTATTGGCACTTGGTTTTACAACATCTATTGCAATAGGGGTTGTGAGCACAACGTTTCTATTGTTTACTTCTTTGGCACATTTCACTTCATCTTTAAGCACAAATCCTTCTTCACAGGAGCACTCAAAGCCCCCAAATGTGTTTCTACACTTTTGATCACACCAAGACATGAAACACTCATCAATGTCTTGACATTCTTTATCAACAACTAAATATCCATCAGGACAGAAACACCCACCATAAGGGATTCCTTGACATATTGCAGGGCATTTCTCTTCAGAGCAGTGCATTTTACATCGCCTTGGGTTGGCACTGTCGGGGATATATCCTTTGAAACAAGAGCATTTATAGCCTCCTCGTACATCTGTGCAGTGATGTTCACAAGGACCAGTGGAGCAGCCTTTGGAGCTCGGGAAAAATCCCTCTTCTATAGAGCTCTGAACCTGACATGCATCTTTGTGCTTAGTTTTGCACAAATAGCCATCAGCTTTGTCAGTGCACAACCTCTCTACCAACTTTAGATCATGTGAAAGAGACACACACCGAGAGGCGCAGACTACAGAGCTGTCATTCCAGCTGCAGAGGGATGGGATAAAGCTGCTTTGTAAACTACCAGAGGTCCATGTGTAACCTCTCAGTGGTGCTGATAGGTTACTGCAGGTGCCAGCAGGTAAATAGAGTCCAATCCAGAAGTTTCCATTTAATTCTTCAGTCAGCGAGTGAAGGATGTTTTTATCAGTCTCAGTTTGAAAAGCCATCAGTTCTCCATATCTGTCATGGCAGGCCTCTTCAGCTGTTTTAAAGTCCACTCTTTCTTGATTCAAAGTCACACAGTCACTCCCGGCACAAAACGGTCTACAAACGCTCCTCTGCTTCTGGCTAAATTCTGCCTTAACAGTCAACAAAAATATAATCCAAATCGTCATCTTGTTTGTTTTCACTGGCAAAAACACAGACAACACTTGAAAGCAGTTTCTGATGTCCTGCAGTAGAGTCTCATAATGTGTGTAGAAATAAAAAAAATGAGGGATTTAGTCTGTGACAACCTACTCAGGAAGCAACACCCCTCCATACAAAGACAGGAAGGAAACAAGATAGGACTCGCTGGACTTATTTTTCCCCACAGTTGGTGATGGTAAGATTCACAGGAATTCAAAATAAACTGAAAACAACTTCCTCAGAGTAAACCATTTATTTATTACCACACAGTTTCATTCTATTATTCGCTAACATGGAGGCCTACTCATTAGATACACTTATGCACACGTGCCTATCAATACATCATATTCACACCAACATAAAACATAATGAAGAATATCAAATACATTCCCACACCAAAAAAAGTCTCCACCTAGATTTAACAAAGCAAACAGGTACAAACAGATACAAGCATCCTATTGGGTAATCACTGCATGATCATCTTTCAGCTGGAAACAAGTTATTTCACCCCAGATGATGGAATGAGTAACTTCACATTTCTTGAACAACCATGGAGAAAGAATGTCCTGTGGTTGTGGAAAAGATTTTAGTTTGTTTAAGAAGGATCAAATTATTGGCATCATTGAGCAGAGAAAAAATCCAAAGAGACAAAAAAACTACTCAAACTGATTTGAGAACTGTCCAGTGCAGTCATGAAAACTGGAAGGAACCATTGTCTTCCAGGGAGAAATGTGGTCAAAAAAAAATCCTGAATGATTGTGATCAGTAATCACTTACACATTTGGCCAAATCAAATGGAATAAAAACAAGAGTAGAACTCAAGAGTATGTTTGATAGTGAAGGTAGGAGCATTTCCACATGCACAACGTGAAGGTAACTCAAGGGATTGAGATTGAACAGCTGTGAAGCCATAAGAAAACCATTCATCAGTCAGGCTAACTGGAAAACAAAGGCTTCAGTTTGCTCAAGATAATAAAGATTCAACTCTAGAGGACTGGAGGAAGGTCATGTGGTCTGATGAGTCCAGATTTACCCTGTTCCAGAGTGATGGGTGCATCAGGGTAAGAAGAGAGGAACGTGAAGGTATGCACCCATTATGCCAAGTGCCTACTGTACAAGCCTGTGGGGGCAGTGCTATGTTCTGGGGTTGCTTATCTAAGCTTATTTAAACAATGCCATAGTAAATGCGTGTTGTTCTCAAAAACTAGTGGCTGTCTAAGGAAAAATGAGGAAGTGTGAACTTTTTTTGGGTGGCGACTTTTTTTTTTTTTAGCCTGGCAGTGTATACTCAGAGGGGGGTCCTTCACATGAACAGAACAGCACCTCAACAACAACAAGAATTATCAAATCATATATACAGTGTGTTTCTAATCTTTCTTTCACACACACACACACACACACACATACACACACTCATATTTACATACATATACACACATAATGTTAACTATGAAAGTGGTCTTTCTCATCATTTGCATGTCATAGGTCATCAGTCAAGATGGACTCGTACAGTTTCTCTAAACGTGGATCCATACCAGAAGACACCCAACAATATCCATCTGTGGTTGTATTTTTCTTTGTCTCTTTTTGTGTGCGATTGCATCTAAAGATAGCAATAGCTACAGTTATTGCAATCAAAATTAGCAGTGGAATAACCGAACCCAGGACGCAAATGATCACTCTGTAATTAGCAGAAAAGAAACTTGTCACTGAGGATATGTTGCTCTGCTGATCTCCTTCTGTGACATTCACCAGGTTCGGGGGGTTTTGTGTGTAAGAGTGAGGAGACTGGCGTTGGAGCTCATCTTCGTTGATGCTAACAATGTCTGTGAAGTTTTGCAGTGTTGCATCGTTGGCTCGATCTGCTGATGTTTCTGTCATATCTGGAGCACAAATGAAGCTGTTGGTTTCCATGTGGAAGCCTTGCCGACAGGTGCACAAGAAGCTGCCGTCAGTATTGACGCACTGGTGATGACAGGGATTACTGACACACTCATTTATATCCACGCAGGAAAAGCCATCCTCAAATAAAGAAAATCCCTCATTACAACTACAAGAAAGGGATCCAATACTGTTGGAGCACTTGTGTTCACACCTTGACTGCACACATTCATCGGTATCATTACACTTACCCTCCACCATTTTGTAACCATCTTTACATATACAGCTATAACTGCCATAAGTATTAATACAGGAATGAATCCCACAGATTTGTGACTGGCACTCATCGATGTCAGAGCAGTTGTGCTGGTTTAAATCCAATTTCAAGCCATCCGGGCACGTGCAGGAGTATCCAGACTCACCAACCACACACTGATGCTCACAAGTTATGGAGTCACACAAATCTTTTTTCTTGCACGAGAGTCCATCCTCATCCAGGTAGTAACCTTCCTCACAAATGCAACGTGTGACATCACCATCCTGAACACACAGATGTTCACATTCCCCATTATTTACATTGCAATTTAACTCCTTTGCTTTGCAAAATGGACCTGGGGAACTCCAACTATAGATATCGTCTGTTCCTTTGCACACAGAGAAGACAGACTCCAGGTCACTACATTCAACTGTGGCGTATGTTCCAAGAGGGAATAGTTTCATTTCACTTTCTTGTGGTGCTTCTGAGAATGGTGCAATATAGGTTATTTGTCCAGACCCCAGCAGAGCTAACGGTTTACACCATCCCTTAAAATAAAACTTACATACATAAAAAGCAGGGCTTCTACAAGATCCAGCTGTCCATTCCAGCTGTTTCTGATCTACTGAGGTATACCGCACACTTGCACATCTCTCCTCTGTGCAGGTGGTGACTGGTTCTTTCACCCAGTTGGAGTAGTGGGAATCTGTCTCCCCAGTTACCCACTTAAATCCCTTGAGAGCCGAATCAGCTACCACACAGTCCCCTCGATGTAGTTTTAATCCAATCCAAAGTTTCAGTGACTGGTCCAGATGTTGTCTTTTGATCTGTGAAAGAAGTAAGAGCATCACATCCTCTTCATCCCTCTCTCTGATGGACATCAGAGAACCTCCCTTGTCGATACAGCTCTGACTTGCCTTCTCAAAGCTGACCTGCTCCATATGCAGTGTGAGGCAAGCATTAGTGCTGCACAGTGTCCCATCTTCAGCTCCAGATATACCCTCAATAATTCTCATCAGCTGGAATACAAAAACCAAAAACATAACCTCCATTGAGCCAATTTCCAAAGGATTCCTGGGACTTTGGGAAGAAGGGTCTCCTCTATGTGCTCTTCCATTCAATGTCTAAAACAAGTGTGTGTCAGAAACTTGTTCTTGTTTCCTGTCTGGCAAACTGAGAACTGAAACCATGTTTTGAAGCTATTCTCTCCCCCGACTGTTCTGACCAGTTTCCGGTATGAAATAGAAAACAATGGCAGACTCTGGTGTGTTTTGATTGCCCCTCCAGATGTCTCCGGTCACAGAAGGCTCCAGGCACATAAGTGACTCCTTAAATTGTGGTGCTGCACAATACATGTATACGCCGGGGTCAGCCTTTCAATATTTCAACAGGGGTGAAACGCTCACCAAAATACTCCACTCAAGTAAAAGAACATTTACTTACATGGCTTTTTTTATCTTTAAAAATAGTTTGAATCTCCTCACAAGCCCAAATGATTGAGGAGTTACAATAATTTAAAGAGTAAGCAAAAATTAGATATACCTAATTTGACAAGTATTTAACTACTAATATTTTGATATAATCTAAGGATTTGGGCCACCTTGTTTACCCCTTACTGCCTGAATAGATTTAAAATTAAACAAAAAAAATGTTTCCTGGTGTTTTGTTCATTATTATAGATGCTAAGTTGAGAGGATATTGTAAATCTTAAAATGGCATGTATAATAAGTTCACCCTCGGACTAAAATATTGCGGCATTGTGCATTTGATATAATCCTTGGTATGTGTTGAATATGAAGCATTAGGCATTGGTGGGATACACACGTCATCTCAGCTGTAGCAAGACCTGGTGTTAAACAAATTCCCAACAACAGTCAACAAGGGGTTAATGCATGTAGTAGTAGCCCTAACGCTTTGTTTTTGAGTGCTGAGAGCCCAGGACATTTGTATTAACCTAGACAACGTTTCCTGAGTTTGTCTAAACACAGGAAGTGCCTAAACAAGAATCACAGGAAATAGAGCGAGATACCCTCCACCCACACACACACACACACACACACACACACACACACACACACACACACACACACACACACACACACACACACACACAAGTGCTTATAAGCAGGCCACTTTAAAGAACTCTCTAAAATATATATATTTATATATATAAAACTGTGTGTTTGAAAAAGTGTTGTAGGACAATAGGCCAGTTTGTGCGTGGTGCATGTGTGTGTGTGTGTGTGTGTGTTCCTCAAGGATTGTCTTGTCACAACTCCATCAAAGTAATTGTAAGAGCCATATTTCACTTTTGTTTTCAGGATTGTTCTCCAAGCCACCAGAGGTCAGTGAAGTATCGTGTGGTACTAACTGATGGTTGTTACCTGTATTATATTGTCTATGGTGGCCACAAGTGTAATAAATTCATTAATTATGTGAGACTTTGCTGAAAAAGAAGGAGCCTAACAATTTTCAATTAGTTAGATAGTCAGCAACTTCTGACTATCAGTTTGTTTTGTTTGTGTTAAACTGAGAGAATGACCAAGATGCAAACATTCTTCTCAAGAGGAAAAAGGAGCAGAAGGAGCTGGACAATATCATGTTAGCACACAAAGTCAAGGAGAATCACATGTGTGCTGCAGCAGGTATGTTACATATAGCTCATGTATTATTCACTCAGTGGTCTGGGTGGTATCAACCCACTTTATTTCCCCTTACAGAACACCTCCCCTCTTCAGTAAGGTTTCTCTCTTCCTCTCTCCAATCAGGATCATGACAACATGAGATGCTTTTGTGATGCTCCAAAAGGATCCTACAGTTATTCAACAAGGAAGAGCACCAAAAGAGTGAACTTTTAAAATGAGAAATGGAATAAATGAAAAAAAAAAAAAAATGAAAAAACACACAACATGGGGAGAAAGTACTAGCTCAGGCATGTATGTGCTTGGACCCGTCTACCTCTCCTACTGTTTCACAACGCACTTCAGTTCATGGCGGATGACACACCCCCACCCCCTTCAGAACTTCAGTGAATTGAATAAGTACAAGTAGAATTACAACAAGGGATTTCACCATTTCATTTAATTTAAAATATTTCCATGTTCAAAGTAACAAGCAACAACAATCAACAGATTTTACAATCCCCTTATGTGTTTGGTTGTGGAGTGCAAAACAGCAGGACCTCCTGCTCTGTCTGGGGTTAGAGATGATTGACTGTAAAAAGAAAAAGAAGACACATGGTTAGTTTTGAATACTGTTGCAATAATAGCTGAGTTCTCATTTTTTACTTTATATTACTTCCAGTCCCAACACTTCACCTAAGGGACGATTTTTCCCTTGTCGTAACGTAATGGGATAGGGAATGGTGTGGGTTGGGGGTGTCATAAACTATCGCAAATAAAAAGCTTTTCATTTCAGAGAAGTCATTTAGTTGGGATAGTGTGTGGTGGTTGGGTTCTTGCAGCTGTTTGTGCCTCAACAGGTTGAGTAGGACTTCAGTTCCTGCTTTAGCAGTGCAGTCTTACAGTACTTTCATGGGTTCATCTTGACAGGGATGCATAGTACTAAGCAAGTACTAAAAATAAAATAAAGCACATGAAAAAAATAGCTTACCGGTACACTGTGGAGGTACATCACTCCATCGATTCCCCTCACAGATTAGAGCAGCGGATCCCTTTAACCTGAAGCCGTGGTAACAGGAGTATAGAGCAACCACTTTACCAGAAACAGAGGACAAAATAAAATCTCCGTTCTGGATCCCCCTTGGAGAGCCACACCGTCTCAGGTCTATGATTTAATGATAAAAGTTGTTCAAGTTAATGTGAAGATCATTTTCAAAGGGATCAAAATTCAATCTGACAGCGTCTCAAACCCACCTTGACTCTCTTCCTCTCTCCAAGCTTCAAGGTTTATTGTTGGAAAATATGAACAAGGGATGAAACCGATGGGATATTTCATAAATGTAAAAGAATCAGCAGGAACCTCTTTTATGTTGCTGTTGTCACAGATAACACGAGAGAGGGAGCCTTTTAAAAGCTCATTCTTCTGTTGCTGGCTGAATACTCCTTCAGCTCTCCACCAAAATCTGTAACAAAAAAAAAAGGGATGACTCACATCTTATCCCACAGGTAAGCCTTTAAACACGGTGAAGTAATGAATTTATTCTCATCCAAGGTTATATTCAGAGATATTATCAGACTTAACAAACATCATATGTACCTATCACCATCACGCAGTGCTTTCATCTGCTTTCCTATCAGGCAGGCAAAAAGAGGACCCGTTCTTGAGCCTGGCAACAAATCTTCAACAAGTCCTCCGAGCCAGACATCGATATTATCAGGATGTTTGTATATTTGCAGTATCTTCTTAGCAATTTTCTCATTGCTTACAACCTGCTTGAAATCATCAAGTGTTTTTATGGTTGGTAGTCCACAGAAGGCTCTCCAATCATTATATCCTGAAAAGTAAGTGAATAACGTGAAAAATATACATACATGTATAAAACTTAACCCTTTTTTTCGGGTTAAAGTTCTTCCAGGACAACGTTGTAAACTGCTGGTGCCTTTTAGTGGCCTTCTCAGGCATGGTTCAAGGTTAACCAAGGTGTAAAAATCTCTGGGGGGAAAATACCCCCAACTCTTACAGGCACTCACTGGTGTCTCCATTATAGGTGTCCCTTTTTAGTTTTAAAAAATCACAAGATGACTCATAACATCCTCACTTTGGACATGTAATCTTGTTGCAAAAAAAAAGTACTCGGAGGAGTTAGCAATATCATGC
The DNA here is from genome assembly GCA_008086565.1 of Thalassoma bifasciatum. Lineage (NCBI taxonomy): Eukaryota > Metazoa > Chordata > Actinopteri > Labriformes > Labridae > Thalassoma > Thalassoma bifasciatum. The sequence goes on from RPOG01000080.1 coordinate 722,238, forward strand.
TAACTTAAAAACAGATTAGTGTCATTTACAAATGTTGTCTGTTCCCTGTATGTTCGTTATGCTATTTAAAACTGTTGCATTTGACATGTTTACCTGGGTTTCTGCTTAAAAAAATAAAAGTCAATAAGTTAATGTAAATTCCTGAAAAGTCATGTTAATCCCCATCATTTCTCCAGTACTCTCATGGAAAGTTTCCAACTTAAAATTGTCAGATTTTTCAACCCTTGTAATGATAAAAACTGCTGTTAAGGATTTATTTTGTATTTCATTGTTTCTGATTTGAGAGGCTTCCTTGAAAAACTTTTCTCATCACATCAATGTTTTACCAAACCTCACCAGGAAGAGCATGGTCTCGTCCTCTCTGCAGATTCAGTGACGCAAGGTCCATGTGTGGGGGCATTTTGAGGACCACTAGCCTTTCTGTCAGCTCATCCGACAGAAGCATGTCTGCACTTGCAGCCTGTGCTGCAGTTCCAATCACACCCCTTAGGATTGGCTCAATTCCTCCTAGACAAATATACAACAACATTAGCAATCAACATTTGCAACAATTGTGCAGTAAATCTGAAATAAAGACACATGTTGGGAACTTTCTAACTTACAATACATTGATCTACACAGAACCAACTCTTCAAGTTCAAAAAGTTCTTATGCTTGAATGTAACCTAATAATTCTGAGAGGAAATACTGTTAGAATTCACAAACCTTCTTTGACTATTCTCCATGGACTAAAGAAAGACTCTTGGAGTCTCAAGTGAGGGAACTTTTCATGTTCCTGGAAGCTCTCATTGAATCTCTTGACGATCGGGGAGATGGTGGCATGGCCAAATCTGAATGCTGCCGTGGCAAATATGTTGGAGGCTGATGGGTCAGTGGTTGGATCATATCCATAATAGGGTCCAATGTAGTGTTCATATGATGTTAATCCGATGATTTTTGGAAGATAATCTCTCATGGTGATAATCTAAAAGTTTAAGAGGGATCAGTAAAAGGAAGATAAAAATCTTTTTGACCAGTAATGTCAAAGCAGAATACAATTGTCCAAAGCAACAATTTAATGTGAAAGAAACTTGAATCACTGCAGCAGAATGACAATCCTCCTAAAACCCTTTGAGCATAGTTAACAGGAATATCTAAAGAATTTCCAGTGATATGAGTATTTGTATGCTATTTCTCAAACACATGATTGTATACGTTGACCCCAAAGTTTACTGCAAATAATCTTATGTGTTCTCATTGTTATTTACACAGGCCACACTTCACAACCAGGGTCTCTTCTTAACCAAAGAGTTAAAATGTGTTATGAAACCTAGAATCATTATTATTGTTATTGCATTAAGATACAGTTTACTACCTAACAAATCAAACCCTCATAATGCGCTATGTTCACTGCTTAAACTGCTGCAAAGATTATCATAAAAACATATGTCACTCATAAAAGCTGTTATAAAGTGGATCAAGATACATCAGATTTTATTAATGTGATCATGACACACAAATGGTGGTTTAATAGAATGCATCACCAAAATCATCGCCAAAAGCAATAAGGTAGGAGACTACTTACCTGGTGCAGAGCACCAATAATCTTGCGGGTTTCTTGGTATATAGTCTCTGGACTCCAGTGTTGGTTAATGTGGCTTAATGCCTCTGCAATCCGATTGTGTTCCCTCAGCCACAAAGTGTGTAAAGTCGTCAGGGGCATTCCCTCATTAACCCGAGTGTCTCCAGCATTGAAACACTCCACTCTCTGCCCATCGGGGCCCTGGCGGCAGTCTGATGGTAGCTTTGTCACGTATGGGGGGTAGGGTCTTCCTCTCAGGTCCCAGAATTGCGTATTGACAGCAAGTTTCCCATTGCGACCGGCGAGGTCACGGAGTTGTTTTTCCATTTTTGGAGAGTGGCCGTACACAACTGAAGCATCCATGAATGATGTGATAATATTCATCTGTTGTCTCTGCAGAGCTTGTCTCATATCAGAGCCAATATTGGTAAAACAGGCTGGGATGGAGCGGAAGAACGGCATGCAGCCCTGTTCCCCAGTCCCACCTGTCTGTGGAGATGAAAATCACACAGATTACAAACAACACCAGCAACTTAACCTACTTTTAATGGAACAAATGTTTTTTTTGTTATGAAAAAGATACATGGAGTAGTTATATATTTTGAGAGATATCTTTTGTCACATTCATGAGTATTTGCATGGAAATATTAAGTAGCCAGTATCTCTATGCATGTATTCACATTTGCAACAGTAGGAAAGCCAGTCTTGATCTATCAACAACATCATGAAATCTTACAATGGTTTTCTGTGAACTTAAGAGGTCTTCACCCAGTTTCAACAACAGAGTAAGGCAGCACAGGTAAGCGTGCACTAATGGTGCGGCACTCATAGTTTACCTGTAGTATGGGAAAGCATGGATGCATATTTTCACACGTCTCCAAACAGCCTATGTCAGTCCAAAAAGCAGCACTGTTAGTGTTTTGTGGAGTAAAGGTTATATCATGGTCAATGTACTGGCCCCACTCCACCAGCATGTGGGAATAGGCTTCATCGTCCCGTTTAGAAGAGCTCCTCATGACCTTCATGCTGACCTCTCTTGGCTGTTGAAATAAGAGATTTTGTTATTTTGAACTCTGAGAGACAAAAATAACTACTTTTTGCAACATGAAATTCACGATTTTGGTTGTAGAATTAGCCTGTCAGAGTTTTCTTTTCTTTTTTTTTTTTAACCAAGCCATGGCTTCTGAAATCTATGGAAGTAGCAGTTTGTAGATTTACCAGAGGGAGCTGGAAACCATTGTAAAGTCGTCCTTTGTTCCAACCCTTGGGCTCTCTCTCTCCATCTTCATATTCAGCAGGAAGCCATCTGACCAAAGGAATGTTGGCTGCCCCCCAGAGAGGATTTTGTCTGTCAAAAGGCATCATTTAAGGTGTCACACTTGGAACAATGCTTAATCAATCCCAAAAGTTTTTGAGCTTCTTAAACGCTTGTGCTGCGTCACTGATGAGGCTTAATATTGCGCTGTCAGATGCCAGAGCACTGATTTATCAAAAGTGAATCTTTGTCTTCATTGAGAGTCAGTTAAGCTGTGGAAATGTCCCAGAATCAAAAACATCTATACATTTTTTAAATAATTTCACTTATTGGTCCATTTTGAAAATACTCTGTGTTCTGCTTCTTTAATGTAAGATCTACTATAATTATTTTTTCTCAAACCATTTACTGTTACAACATGATGATGTGATCCTCATTGATCTCTCAAACCTGATTAACTCTGTTACCTATTGTTGCAGAGACCAGATATGGAGCGGTATTTGTCCAGGTGGCTGTGTTGGCAGACAGCTGGGCGGACTGGAGGAGGACACTTTGACAGCTCTGCAAGTAACTCCACGTCCTCCCGTGAAAGCAGTGCTGGAATGATTAAAAAAAGTAAAGAGAGTCTTTAAATTCTAATGAAGTGAATTTTAGAGACTTTATTCCTCTGGGGCTGTAGGGGGCAATCCTACCTGGAGAAAAGACATTCCTTGTATGTCTTCTTTGTTTGGCTTTCTTATTGAAGACTTGTACAGTTGTTTGAAAAATTTCTGCAGCTTTAGAAATCTCCAGAGTCTCTGTCTCAATTTTGCGGAAGAATGTAAACCCCCTTTTTGAAGTATTGGATAGGCTTCGTCTGGACAAAAAAATCAACCGCACAAATTTAGAGTCCTAGTTTTCCCTGTCCTCCATAAACAGTTGGATAATTTTTGTCCATAAGCAGGACATTTCATAAGTGGTTACCGTTGTCTTGAGTGAGTCAGAGCTGTGTGAACAGTTTGGAGACTTTCTTGGAATGAGGAGAGAAGCAGTTCTTCAACAGCCGTGGCTAGAAGATACAGTGTGGTTTTATATACACACACATACACACAATACACACAAACACAACAGTATAAAATCTGGTACTTTTTCATTACCTTTCCTCAACCCTTCAAAAGTATGGTCACATAACCTGATAACCTCTCGAAGTGTAATATTACTTAATTACCATTTACTAGTTACTACTTCTATTCAGATACACGAAAACACTTCGAACGTTTCACTCTGTAGTTAATGTTTGCATTACCTCAAGTTAATATTGAAATGAAATATCATTGAAAAAACTTCACTTACTGTTATAATGTCCAATCCTTTCATTTGGAAAACTTGGCATAATGATGCAGAGAAAGATCACAAGGTAAAAAATATTGAAATAAGAAGCCATTTCAGTGAAAAACTAGTGACAGAAGACCTGAATTGAAGAATCAAAAGCTGCGTGAACTGCTGTCTGTCCTTCTATGAAGCAGGAAGTTCATCTGAGGTCAAGAGAGCGTGCTCACCCTGAAGTGTCTCATAGATTCTCAGGGTTTCTCTTATCCTCAGCTGACTGTTGTTTTCTGATACTCAGCTAACGTTAACAAAGTGCGTTTGTCCTGTCCTCTGTGCCCGTTCAGGGTCTATTCAGAGATTTGAGTTGGATATTTTCACAAAAAAACACACTACTTTAACTTTCTACTTAAGCAAAACTACTAAGTATCCAATTTATCCACAACATAAACACCCACAAAAACATTAATCATACAAGGATATAAGAATTTATATCACTGCTGATGTATTTTTGCATTCATATCATTTGAGCCTTAACCTTCATTACTGGTGCCCACCTGACTTCGCTACAATAAGAGATAAATGTTAAGTGAACATTATGACCTCTAGTATTTTGACTACAGTCATACATGACATTGTCAAAAGTTTGATAAAAACAAGTCCTTCCAGCTCCATGAAATAAAACACTATTGTTCATTTTCATTTTAGAAAGTGTACAACAAATGTTAATCTGAGTTATGGAACCATTTCACAAACATTTCTGAATAAATATTAAGGGGTATTATTATTATTAAGACATGTATACAGCATCCCTGTAACTCTTGTAGAAATGCTGTATACTTGTCTTGAGTTTATCTTCAAGGTCCACTGCTGCTGAGCGAGTTGACTCTTAAGGTCACAGCGCCCTGATAACTGAAAAGTGTGCTTGAAATTCATGCTTGACTTGGTGCTGATGTACCTTCATGACGCTGTGTGTCTGCAACAGCAGCCAACGGTGACTGTTACTACAACTACAAGAGCCTGGGTTAAGGTCAGTGAAGAATGACGTATATCAAATAACACAAACTGATCTTTCAGCAGCTCTCACTGCAAATAATCTTTGCACTTGCCAAGATTTGAAATCTTACTTTAAGACATGCTTAATTACTTATCTTGTTTTTTTTTTTTTTTTTTGTTTGTTTGTTTTTTTAACTTATTTTTAGCATTTAAAACTATGTTAGATCTCAAAAAAAGCATGAATGTTTCAATTTTGTCTTAATTAGTCTGAGAATCCTAAAATGAGTGAATAACTGTTAAAACAAGTTACTTTGGTTATCACATAATTTCATATTATTAAAACTTGGTTCAAAATTTAGCTCTACCTCAAGTTGCTTGATTGAAGAATAACAAAAAAAAATCATTCTATTGCTAATATTCAGTATATTTCACTTAAAATTCTACTTCAGAAAGTTTATTTTCAAGCATTTTAATCTAAACATGAGCATTTTCTTCTTGTTTTAAGATCTGAGAATACTTATCAAGGCCATCTTGTTTTTAGATTTATCCGTCTTACTTCAAGATTTCTAGTCAAGTGAAATTATCTTTCTGCATGGACAGATAATTTCACTAGTTTAAGATATCTTTCCATCAATCATCTGGATAACGACCAAAATGAAACCGAGTGGTTGGGAGTCGCGGGTCTAATCCTTGAAATAATGATCACTAATGTTCATACAGGCTCCTCAAGTTTGAGTCTGAACCTTAAGTGAACTTCTGTAGCAAAATAAATTCCCCGAAGGCGCTTCAGTCAGATTATCCCTGTGATTTCACAAGTTCACAATCTAACATGTTTCAACACAATGCTTCCTAACAGATTTAGTATCAGGTGAATCATTTTGCTAAAATCTGTTTAAGCTGCTGTAAGTGGTGGTTTGTGTTGAGACAGTTAAACTATTATTTTAAAGCTGTTGCAGTGATTTCTAAAAGGGCCTAAGTGCTGATTTGTTTGTGCCCATAAAGTGCTCCAAATATTGAGCCATGGGTGCATTGGACTGACAAAGAAGTCCTTTCACCCGTTTGTATTTTCCAGGGAAGGTTTGACATTTGGTTTCAGAGGGTCTCTGGAGCCACTTCAGCAGATTAAAAGAAGAAATAAAATGGATGAGAGCTGTGAGAATATTTTTTATTAAGTTAGGAAATCAGCACATTTACAAAACTTAAATATATACACTGGATCTACACAACTGATTCAAAAGAAAGACACATTTGAGCTTGACACATCAAGCCAATACATATTACAGAATTTGCATTTCATTTCCCCATAAATAGCAATGTAGGTTAAAATTCTAATTACAAATCATATCATCTCTGAACTTAGTGGTTGATGTGCAGGAACGTCCCAGTGTTCATTTGTTCACAGAAAAATAAAAAGATGAGCAGCCAGTGGACTGCTCTTAAATATCTCAGAAGCACACTCTAAATCACATGAAGCGTTTCTACCATGTGTTCCACGGAGCAGAGAAAGGCAATGGTTTGAAAGATGATCACATGAAATACTGGTTATCCTTACATTAAAAAAAACAACAACAATTCAAGCGGTTTGAGTCAGGTCATGTACAACAGGTAAAGGTGGCTGCGTTTTACCATTAAAGCAGTCAAAGAACTCAAACACTTGGTTACTTTGTTCAAAATATACAGAAAATCACATGGGTGCAAAATGCTTCTGTCAAACAGCTTGTTGCTCAGACTACAGTAAACAACCATGCTGAATTTCACAAGGTTTAGCAGGGCAGACAAGTGTGTATGTGTGTGTGTGTGTGGCAAATGTGATGTAGACTATCAGTCATCCTCCCACACTCAGCCAGTGTGTGTGACTGTAGCTTATGCACAGCTTTAAATACAGTGGTATGAGTTTTCCTCAGTCTTCCTCGGCATTTCTCAGTGCTCCTCTTTTTCTCTGCCTTTCTTTTCTTTCTCATCCTGCAGGGCGGTGCCAAGCTTCTTGATCAGCACGGATAAAACCTTGTCCAGAGGGTCCATCACACCCCTCTGCAGCCACTTGGGAATGGTTGTCCTGGCGTGGTGGAAGCCCAGTTTCTGCAAGATGTAGTCCACCCCCACTGGGTCGATCCTCCGTCCAGTCCAGGAGATGAGCCTGAAAGTAAAGAGAAGAAAAAGATTCAGATATAATCCATTTACTAATGACAGTGGCGTAGTTTGTTAGTCTGTTATGACTATATCTGATCTCAGTTGTTCAAGCTGAGGTCAAGCAGTCACATGTCAAAAAGGTCTTGGGCACAACACTGAGCCACTAAGGACTTTTTCACATGTAGCTGGGTATTTTCAAGAACAAATATCCCCACTAATGCACATTTCAGAATACTTTCCTTCATAAATCAATGTTTACAAAAAAAAACAAAAAAACTTGTAACTGGGTAAATCTGTCAGAAAGTGCAGCACTAAGAGTGCCAGACCCATAGGTGGCAGTGTTTTTCCGACGTGAAAACTCAACCAGTCAATAGAATGGATCTGTTTTTTTGTTTATTCTGCCTGAAATTTACACATCCAATTTACAATCCCTTTTTTTTTTTGGATCGATGGAGGTTTGATCTTCAAGAGAAGTAATAGTAAGGTGCACTCAAAAAAATAAGCAAACACTTGCACTCAAACTTAAAACTGTCAAGCCTGTCGCATTCATGTTTGCCATATTCATGCCTGCCATTAACAAACATCACATACGTGTGATGTCAATGGCTTTTTTTCTCACAGCTGTGATGTTTGAGATCCAAAAACTCTGGTTTATAACTCTGATATACATGACATATGAGCTTTCTGAAATCTTTACTTTGGCCAGAGTTTAATAAAGGATTGTTTCTAGTGACATATAACTGGCCTAAACATACAAAAAAAAAGTGCAGTTTACAAGCTACCTGGCTACATGTGAACATGGCCTGTACACTTTTGAAGACAATGTAAGTGGTGTGAACTAAGGTTGTGTTAGCTGAACTAAACACAAACCGAATGTGCTCTGACAGAATCACAATGGCTGCTCCCTATTGTCTCATCTGCCTGTTTTGAATGAGCATCACTTATAACCAAGTACTGCAACTCGATGTAGTTCTGTCTTATGAAGGTGTATGAGCTTGGAAACTGTGAAAGCTAACAGAGTGATGCATTAAAGCAGAGCTGACCTGAGGGTGGGCTCCAGGTGCCAGGTGTTACACATGAACTCCCTCCAGTCCACTGTGGTGTAGTTGATGCCCTCATCCTTGTCCTTGTCTGTGGAGCTCTCATCATGCAGGGCTGTGGGACTCTTCTGACCTGGCCGAGCCATGAACATTCGAGGAGCAAAGAGAGCTGGGAACAAATATTTAGATGACTCCATAAAACATCTCAAAACATGGAGCCTAAAATAATGAACTGTAGTCTCTCTGTGCTCAACAGGTTGGTACTGATGCTCTGTTGTTGTATCAGGTGATTTACAGGCTTCGCTTATCTCATGTGAATGTGCCGCACCCAAAAACTGATCTCAGAGGGTTATTCTGAAACTACCAGAGGTCTCTACGTAATACTCAGCCAGTGTGAATAGTACTATACTGATGAATATCTTTTGACAAATATGCTTCAAGTAACAATTGAGGCTCCACTAAAGGCTTTCTCCATTGTGCTGTGTGTGTGTGTGAAAATAAGACACAACTTCCTGTCTTTTGTGCAGCTTTTTAAAGCTTTTTAACGTCATTCAGAGACTCTTAAACTGAGAGATGTTTTTCTTTCTTTCTGATTTGGCTCTTTGGGAAAAGCTTGGTTTAGAATTTGGTTGAGCGTTATTTGACTTGAATGAAACCCCTTTTTAGCGATATCTGTCGAAGATGATACATTGCATTCAAATTGTAGAAGGTCTAAAATCATTGAAGACTGATTGTTAACTCGTTCAGTGACAAACAGAGAGAATCAAATAGAAGTGTTGTGAAGATAAAAACCTTTCTCTTTCTCCTTTAGGTAAGCAGACACCAAGTCATGGAGGAACATGATGAGCTCTGCGTCCATGGTAACGCAGATGTGGTCTGTAAACTCTGTAACCACGCTGCACTCCACTTTGGGCTTGCTGTTGGAGTCTGAAACACATAAAATGTAATGTGTTACTTTTACCTGATGATTGAAAGCCTTCACAGACGACAAAAAATTATATATATATGGACAGTTTTAGTGTTCAAAAAGGAAAAAGAAAATCCAGACAGACATCTGACCTTAAAACCAGCAACTGAAAAAGATGTTTCCATTGTTTCTTGGCCTGTTGTACCACTAGGTGCCTTAAAGTTGCATTATTTCCAACCATGTCCTCACCTGATAAAGAGGGTTCATCAGGATCCTGTACATGGATGGACTTGAAATCCAGCTGCATCCTGGGAAGAGCAAAGATTGTTTCGGTTTCGTGGTTGTAGCTAGAGGAGCTGCGGAAACTGCTGAGCAGACTGGAGCTTTTGGCTGCTGATCCACTCTCCTGGTTGTTGGCCTCCACATTCCTGAGCAGGTTCAGCTCTGTAACAAGAGGTGAGAAATGTCAGAGCTGCTTCATGTTTGAGGGAACATTTCCATTTCTCAGCTGTGGTGCTGACTTAACAGTCAATATTGGAGTCATTCAGTCAGCCATGAAAAGCATCTGTAAATGTTTTATAAAAATGTCAAAACAAAAATCAATACAATGTCAAAGAGGCTCGTAAATCAATTACCTTCGTTCCTCATGGCAGTGACGTAGTTGAACCATTCTTTTACTGTAGCCACTCCATGTGGGGGGTTTTCATGACGCCGCCGTGTTATTTTTGTAATGGTGGCCATTGGACTTTCAAGTGCCCCACAGGGTTTGGTCACCATTGTGTTATGACCCAGATGGAAATCCAGTGTCTGAACAATGTACGTGGAGTCATCTTTGGAGCCTGAGTGCAACAAAACCACAACTCAGCATCAATTTTGGACAATGCTGCTGCTTAGCTTTTTATTAAAATCCAGACCAAATCAACTCCATTTATTGAACGGTAATCCCTAAAATTCATGTTGTCTCACCATCTTCCCAGATCTTCTGTGCCTCTGTCCAGAATGCGATGTTTGGCTCCTCCAGGTGGAACAGAGCCCACGACTTAGAGCGGAAGTTCGGTCCATGAAAGCAGGCTAGGGTCATGTGATTGCCATGGAGGCTCATTGAGCCTCCAAGCTGCACAGCGTCCTCAGGGAGAGGCATCTGAAAGAGGGAAATGTGGCACCCAGCAATCACTTTCAGCACCCCGGGCCAGTGGCGGTGATGGGCTGCATCCATGTCTGTGTAGAAGAGAGGTTTGACAGTGACAGAGTGAGCAGAAAATAAAATATAACATCCCATAATGAATGTGAAACATGCGGCCAGTACTAAAATGTTAGCTTTTATCCTTTTCCAGATCAAAATCTACAAAAATGTACAGACACTGAGCTGCGTGTTTACACTAAACTGTCCGGTTGTTGAATTTAGCTTTTGAAACCACACCCAGCAGTTAGAAGGACTAACAATTCTGGCTGGGGCGTTGTGTAAAATGTTAACAAAAACAGAATAGAATGATTTATAAATCCTGTTTGACCTATATTCAACTGGACACACTAAAAAGACAAAATGTTTATTGTTCAAACTGATAAACATGCAAATATTCATTCATTTTGAATTGGATGCCTGCAGCACATTTCAAAAAAGCTGGGACAGGAGCAATAAAAGACCAGGAAAGTTGATAAATGCTCAAAGAGCACCTGTTTGGATCATTCCACAGGTGAACAGGTTCATTAGAAACAGGTTAGTGTCGTGATTGGGTACAAAAGGAGCATCCCAGAAAGATACCGCTGAGCAAACCTCTTCATGCTAAACACCTCGATAAAAGGAACACTTACAGAGCTCTGCAGATCCTTTTTCAGCGTTGATGACAGGGGTTTTAGGAGGTGGGTAGGGCCCGGGGCCCCAGGTGGAGAGGGCCCGCTTGCTGGTGTCAAATTGCTGCGTGAAAAACTCCTGCAGCTTCATGCCAATCTTGATGAGGTCTGGTGTGGTTGAGCGTGAAATTATCACCTGGAAAATATCCCACTGCAAGTCTCCATGGACGAAAATCTCACTGAGAGGACAGAGAAACAAGAAATGGAGACAGAAAGGGTTTAATATGTGGTCAAATTGTAGAAAGTAGAACAGGAGCATTTCTGGAGGTTTCCACCAAAAGGTTGTAATGATCATCCACACCTTTTTTCTGATATGCTGGTGTCAACAGTGCACAAGTTGACCTTCCACTCATCCTGCAGCTGCAGATCAGCATTACTGAAAACTCCCATGAGAATGCTGGAGCCCATGTAGTCCACTCGGGCCTCTGTTGAACCCATGGTGATCTGGATCTTATGGCTTGGCTGCTGGTTGGGGTGTTCAGAGATGTGGGCTACGAAACAAACAGCAGTTAATTTCTTCAACGAGTGTTCCTGTATCCAGAGCCAACTACAAACATGAGTCATAGCAAGATATTTCAAGGGCCTTCTCTTTATGATAGGAGCATGTATGTGATGCCACGCAGAACTGAGAAACGTTAAGTGCATATCTTCCTCTGTACATGTCCATAGTTTGCATTCAAATGAGTGGTTAAAAAACACCTAGTGAGTGAAAAAGTGATGCTTTGTCTACTTACAGACCATCTCCAGGGTGTTCACATCTATGTTTCCACCCACCACCCCGCCTTTAGAATCCAGCTTGGAGCGGCCCAGGCCCACAGACATGCTGATCTCTCTGTCCCGGTTACTTCCTACAGACAACCTGCCCTGACTCTTCAGCCCACTGGTCGTCCAGCTGCAGGAGAAAAGACAACAGTGAATGCTCCTCATACACAGCTGAACAATGCAGAGATGATCTGTGTGAAATATAAATGACTGAATAGTAAGCACCAGCAGTACATGTCTGCACACTCTGATAACTTACGTGTTGTTTCCCATGACGTTGCTCATGTTCATTTGCACAGTGAGTTGTTTCAGGTTGATGGCAAAGACCACGAGTGTTTCCCATGGTGAACCCTGCTGACCTGTTACCTTCCCGTTTTTACCGAAGGATGGAGTCGAGGTTTTTGTCACTGAATCTAGAAGAGAATGATTTATACAAGCTGATGTAAAAACTGCATGGAATTTTCTGTTGTCATTATGGCTTAAAAAGAATAAACACAGTTGTTTGTTGATAAATGGCTTTAACCAACCACTATCCATGCGTGGAAGAATAGTTTTTGTGTTATCGTTCATATTCTCTGAAAACTGAAGAAATCATAAATTCTGCCAGGGTATGTAAACTCACTAACACGGCTATATAAAACAGTGTTTGTGTACCTCTCCTTGGAGCAGAGGAGTCTGACACACTCCTGGTGCGTCCCGGTGCAGGAGACTTGAGGTGGTCCAAGCTTGGAGACATGTTGCTTCCAGTGGAGTGCTCTGAAAAAACATTGGGGGATTGGGGCATGTGCTGCCCTGTGCTGCCATCCCAGGTTCTCCAATAAGCTTTGCGGCTGGACTCAGGAGACAGATGCTGGGTGACATTTTCAGCAGAGTCAGGGGTGGCTGGGCCAGAGGCTGAGGCAAGAATGAGATTAGGAGATGTAAGTACAGGATGTTCTTTGAAATGTCAGAACAGAGAAAATAGGAAATGTTGGCTGATGGAGGCTCAGTCTGATTGAATGAGAAGATGGTTACAAGATAAACCTGATAAAAAAACTTAAAAGTCTAAACAAAATTATGAATTCCTCACATTAAAAAAAAAAACAGAGAAACATTTTCGCTTTAAAAAGTCACCTGGCAGGTTGATAGTCTGGTCTCCCAAAAAGAGGCGTCGTGCAATACTTCTGCGATACCAGGCTCTTGGGAAGGCAAGGATCTCACTCAAACGCCTCATGTCATATTTGAAGGAGGCTGATCCGATGTCACATACAGCTAGAGGAGAAAAATTATATCTGATTACACATGAGACGCAACAGTGAAATACTCCACAGTGCAAGTTTATTACAATAAACTCCAAGATTTAAATCTACAAGGACTGAGAAAGTAATTTTTATATCATGCTCCTCTGTCTCATAGCAGTGCTTGTAAAACTTAAATAACTTAATTGGTAATATGTATGTTTTAAACCCTGATTCACTGGTATAAGGCTAAATTTCAGGTTCCAGTCATCTCCAAAATGTCTTACAAACATGTAATTTTGAGTTAATAGCGTACCTGAGATGTTGATGAGGGTGGTGTCCATCTTACCACCTTTCGGGGGAATGAAGCTTTCAATGAAGGTGGGACCTCCACTGCGCCTCATTCTTGATAAGCTGACCTTCACAAATTCCAGGTTAATACTTAGAGAATCTTTTCTCCCTGTTACTGAAGAGGGCTCTTCATCCACAGTACCTAAACAAAATAGAAATCATCCTCATCACTATGGAATAGGTAGTTACACGACCAGTATTCATAAAAAGTTGGGACAGTAGCAATGTACTACTTCATTCATCAACTCCCTTACCAAAACAGTAAATGTTTGGAAACTGAGGAGAACATGATTGGTAGTTTTAAAAGTGAAATGCTGCAGGCTCTGCAGATAAGTCAACTTGTAACTTTGCTGAGGTATGCAAGGTCTTTTTTTATTGAAAAGGTTCTGTCTAGATGGCAGTATAAGATGCTCCAAAACCTACATGCATTGTTCAATTACTATTACTAATGCCAGTATCAGCATCACTGTTGAGTTTACTGTCTTAGTGGCAGCAGCAAAACATCACAAGAGTAACTCTTCCATACCTAGAGGTCCTGGTCCTGGAGGCAGACCTGTGACAGCAGATTTCTGCTTCCCTGCACCGTAAGGGTGGAAAACATAGAGGGAAAAGTCAGACATGCAGGCGGTAAAGCTGAGGCCTGAGGAGTTACTGGCAGGTCCACTCAGGTCTGATTGGCTGCTGCTGTGGCGACTCCTGCCCAGAGGGCTCCCCAGTAATGGTGACGCTGTAAGAAAGCGGAGAGGAGGTTTGAAAACAGGTCGAACAGTCACTTACACTTAACACGGATAGTTTGAAATATGACTCAACCATTTTCAAGTATGAAGACAGAAAAAGGGTCATAGCCTAAATGTAGCTTGTTCAACATTCAGTCCATTCATCAGATAATTGTTTTTTTTTTTTGTGTAGAATCACATCATATTATGACTGTAAACTAACTGTGAATGTACCAGCAAAGCTAAGAAATAAGTACATAGCAGCTGTAAGCATCATCACAGTTTGCTGGGCACAGTCATGCAGTGACACTGACTAAATCTGCTCACTGAATTTCTACCCAGATTACATGAGAAGATTATTCTTTTACCAATGATGCCCTACAGACCTTTACTGGGGGGAAGTTTAGGAATGTGCTGCCCTGGTGGCGTAGAGGAGGGTGGATGAGACCCTTCAGGGGGTTGAGCTCCTGTTGGGGTCTCCAGTTCTCCACGATTAGAGGAGAAGACCAGGTCCAAAGAAGGCAGTTTGAGCATGCACTCTACTCTGGAGTATGGCAGGCAGCTGAAGCGGATCTGAGAGGGCTGGAGACATAAGTATTAGTTACTGATACAGTAGAAATATTTATTTGATGTTTAGCTACATTGGGCCAAGGATAAGCCAGATGAACACCACAGTATGTACATCAGAATTCAGGGTCAGGAGTGTCTGTCTTAATTCAGAGACTTTCTAAGATTATTAAAAAGAAACAGCGACTGAAGAGAAATTATACTTCTGAAATCTCTTAATGGCTTTTAGGTACCTGGACTCTAACATAGACGACGACATCCACAGGGAAAGAGGAGTAGGCCGATGTGGAGGAGGAAACCAGGGAGGTGGTAGATTCTTCCAGCTGCTCCACTGTTTCAAACTGACCCATGTCTTCCTCCTGGGACGCCACCGCTGATGGGAGGTACAGATAAAAACACATACAGAGTCAAGCGTACATGCAGGACAGCAAGAGGACTTCACTTCAAAGGTCCTA
Organism: Thalassoma bifasciatum; assembly: GCA_008086565.1. Classification (NCBI taxonomy): domain Eukaryota; kingdom Metazoa; phylum Chordata; class Actinopteri; order Labriformes; family Labridae; genus Thalassoma; species Thalassoma bifasciatum. The sequence continues at coordinate 737,351 of RPOG01000080.1, forward strand.
CATTGACTTAGTGCAAAAATCAAACCTGCATAATTCCTGTCCACTGGAGTAATAGGGATGGTCTCCAGTGCTTTTTCCAGGAAGTCCAGCAGACAGGGACTGATGACCATTTCCTCTGGCAGAGTCTGCAGGGCCACCCAGGCATAGAGCTTGGCTGTCTTCACTCCTCCACTACCTTTGCCTTTGGCTGCAAAGACACGCAAAAGTTTAAATGGTGAGCGACCTGTACTTTCCTTCAACAATATTAAAAAGCATATCTGGCTGAACAGATATGCATGTGCCCGTCGGATGCAAAGGTGCCTTTCAATTTATGCCTCAAAGTTAATGATGAAGTCGCATGCATTTGATTCAGAGCGTCGACTTGTGTCCTGGTGTAAATCATCAGATCAGAGAAGTGGAGCACTTTAGTGATGCTGATTACAGATGGTGCAAAGGCATGCAATCAAAAACATGGGAATGCTCAATACCTGATGGAATAGGTGGGGGTGGGGGAGGTAGGAGCGAGTTAGTCTTGGTTTGGACAGCATTGGGAGGGTTGGGAGGGCCGCTATCTTTCATACCATACAACTTGGACTCTTTGGATAGAGTGCGAGGGAGAGAGGATCCACGAGAGGCGTTAGGGGACTCCGTCTTCAGGGTCTTGGAGTTATAGTGCAGCTGAAGAATAGGATAGGAAAAAATTCATCATTCAAAGAAATAAAACATAAACTAAATACATATTTTGATGGTTTAAGTTTGGGTACTGATGAAGAAGCTAAACCTTGACATCGACTCCTGGAATGTAGAACACTGTGGTTTCCATGTCGTTGGATTTGGTCTGTAAGGTGGAGGGACACTTCTTTCCAGCCAGGAGGTGGGTGGTGGAGGTGTAGGTAGGTTGCAGCTTCTTTTTCTTTGGGGGAGACTCCTGGTCTAGACTCCTGAGACTGCGCTCACAGCTCCTATAAAACCCACAGGGAGAGGTGACAGGTGAATGAATTTCCCAGCATGCTCAGGAGGTGAAATCAGGAAAGGGAACCAATCTTTGATCGTACCTCTTGAGGGAAATATCTTCATGTTCAGGCTGCTGGGTAGTCGGGTGAAGGACACATTTACCACTGTCGATCTCCACTCGCACATCAAGTTCAAAGTCGATGTTTCTTTCTGTTGTTGGTCCGCTGAAACTGCGACTGGCGGGTGTGCTGGGCCAACGCTCACTGAAAAGCTGACTTACAGCAGAAAAGCCGGAGGACTTCCTGTGAGACGCTTGGCTAGAGAGAAAGAAAGAGATAAGTCAGAAGTTTGGATACTTAAAAATGCCAATTTTATGTAAAGCAGAAAACTGTGTTCAACAATCCTCAAAAATGCAAGCAACAAAATAGAAGGCTGACTTACAAAGGCCTTCTGTAGCTTGGTGGCCTCTCACGTTCAAACTCATCATCCTTTTCAGAGTCTTCTGATGAGGAAGAGGTCAGGTCGTCTCGCCTCATGTCATCATGCTGGAAGGGAATTTGGGGTGAAAAGACAGCTGGGGTGACAGGGGCACTGAAAGCTGAGTGCTGCCCCTCGAAAACAGGCGGGGAATGAAGATGATGATGATGATGAGAATGTGATGGATCATCAATGGAGACTGACAACAGGTCCACCTCTGTCTCCTCAGGAAACTTCAGAGAAGGACAAAGAGTCAAACTCACATGGGGAAAACTTTCTCAAGTAGCAAAACAACCAAGATATGACAAAGATAGTGATCTGTCAGTTGGACTATTTTTTGGGGTTCATTTATACTTTATATACATTTCACTGTCTATATGATGTTTGATTCAATGTCCAATGACAAAACACTACCAGTATGCAGCGGCTTGAAAAGGAGTGAAGAGTTCATGCACTTTATTCAAGGGGTAGTGAAAGGGACTGAGTGAAAAAGAAGATGAGGGTGATAATATGACTCCCGCCACAATGAGGAAAGTTATCACACAGGTCCAAGAGGTGAGGACAGAAACATTCCCATCACAAGTTTTAAAAGTTAGTCTTTAATCCATAGAGACCTATAAAAAGAGCCCAATTCTCAACGCATTCCAGAGACAGAAAATGTTTTGTTGTATCTGAAAGTTATACAAACCTGACCTCTAATAAAGGATCATTATTAGTCTTTATTTATTAATAATCACGTCACCACGTCAGTATTCACAGTGCACCAAATTTCCCCAAGAGGACACTTAAGATTTCCCAATTCATTCAAGAAACCATTGTTAGAAATCAGACAAATCATTTATGTTGACAAAGAGATTTCTATGCAGTTTCAATACAGGATGAGAATATTCAACTTTGTCAAAATCGTTACATCAACTGCATCAATAATGATTTTTATTGATGTTATTGATGTAAATATGTAAAGCATAATTATTTCAGAACTACACAACTTAAATCAATATACTGTGTATCTAAATGATGGAAACTATTGGTATTGATTCTGAGTGAAATAAAAGGTGTAAATATGTCAATTTGGTTTCACTTGTATTAACTTTTACATGAAAGCATAACAATATACACTTGAGAAAATGGCAGACCATCGTCTGAAAACGTGTGAAACCGAAGCTCATGATTCATCATCCTGCTTTGACTGCATATTGAAATCTCATCAGAAAAGTTATTCCCATCACAGTGTTGAGGAAGTTGAAAAATTGTTGGTGCTTGTTAGAAGTTTTAAATTGTTGCCATTAATATTTTCAATCATATACCTTGAATACTTCTCCTGGACTGACAGGTGTATGTGTTGAGTCCAAAGCCAGATTATTTATCTTCAATCAAAAAAAGGAGTCATGAAAGAAAGAAAAACTAAAAATGTAAACAAACAAACACACAAAAAAAAAAACACGAGCAAAACTATCCCTCTTGTAGTGGACTTCTGGGAAGCTTAAGTTAAGACCATTTATTACTACCTTGGTAAGACAGTACAGTACTGGTAAAACGGTAATACTGTCATACATGAAACAATGAAGAATGAAATGGTGGTTTTCAAACAGCCAGCAAGAAACAGCACATGACTCAATGTGCTAACTTTCTAACATGCTGAATGTGGATTTGGTAAGAACAAATTTGAAGCTTTGTAGTGACAGTGAAATCCCATTTTGGAGGAGATAAAACAATTGTCTATATTTTGTCTGCATGTCACAGGGGAAGTTTTTAGAAATGAGTTTACCGTTTCCTGGATGTTAAAGGTGACTCGAGGTCCAGGAGAGGCTGCATCCACCCGCATGTCTGGTAGATCCTCCACATCTCCAATCCTAGAACTTAAGTCAGGAAGAAAAAGAAATGAAATGCATTGACAGAGCCCAACTTCAGAAAATGCTGGACTTACAATTGACAGGATAATTTCTCAAACAACGCAAAATACCGTACCTCTGTCTGTCCATTCTTTTCAGAGGGGGTCGACCTGCTGCTGCTGAGATGCTTTTGGAGCGGTTGTAGCTTGGTTTGTAACCAAGACCCCATTTATCCTTTAGAGACGCTGCCTATAAAGTAAAAAAATATGACCAAGTCACATGAGTAGCACGGGAATATTTTCAATTAGTGTGTCTTTGTTTACATTGCACCAATTCAAGACAAATATATCAAGACACTGTCAAGAGTGACTGAGATCATAGTATTTGGTTGAATCATTTTATTGGCAGTTCCAAGCATCTCTGATCAAGCGCTCACCCTCATACTAGATCGCCGTAGTTTCTTCCTGACATCTCTCCTGATGTCATTGACAGCCACAGACTCCAGCTGCTGATAGCGCTGGATCTCTTGGTTGATGGTGCCCTCACTGGCACCTAATTTCCTAAATTAAGATGAGACAATGTTGATAGTTTTAGCAATACAAAAATGAAATTCAAAACCATAAAGGATTCTTAAATCATGCCATAAAGAATCTGAGCACTAAACATGTTGGTGAGTTTTACCTGAGATCATCGATGACCTTGGCCTGTTCATTCAGTTCTCTGATGTCCACCACTCTCTTTGTGAACTTTCTCCCACGCGCGTCAATCACTTGATTTCCTAACACCATCTGCCTCCTGAGGTCAATGGTTTCCTGTTGAGAGGAAGCAGCCATTAATTCAAGGCACATTTGACCGTGTAAAGCCGATGACCAGGTGAAAAAGGAATCACAGACGGGTCCTGAAAAAATGGTTTTTGAGAAAAGTTCCCTCAAGGTAGACACTGCAGATGAAACACATCCTTCCCCAAGTCCCTGATACCAAGTGTTATTTTGATTTTTATGAATGAATAAAAATGAGCTTTGTATATCACTCCACACACCAGGTATGATAAACCACTAAATGTCACATCACCACCACCACCACCGTCACTCCCCCAATTTATGTCAAAGAGCCAAAGGGAGAAACAGAGCTCCATAAGGGAGTCACACTCATTGATTTCCTTCACCCATAATTAAAGTTTAACAAGAAGGGTAGTGAGAGCAAATGTTCTGTTCCCCCTCAGCATGCTACAGTTCAAGCACAAGTGTTGCTCAGCGTTTAGAAATCCACAACCTCTGTTTTGTAACTTCAGGTGGCACCCTACACATGATTCTTTCATCCCAAAGAAGAGTTTGACACTATGACGGGGCAACATACACAGGCCCAGGAAACAGGTCTTTTGGCCCTGGCACTGCCTGTATAGATGCGAGGTGAGGCACAGTTTAAGTAGTCAGCTGGGACAGACACACTCTGAGGCCTGGGACTGAGGCCCAAGATGTGGTTTACCAGACGTTTCCTCAAGGTCAGCCGAGGGCTGAACGGGCTCCCTGGACTCTGCAAACAACGCAAGGACATTTGAAAGGGCAACCAAGTGAAAAGTTATCATCTAAAGGTCTAAGGTATGTAATGCAACTTTATATTGATGTTTGGAAATACATTTGTAGCTGGCTACCAAACTACAAGACAAACTTACAAAGTTTGTTTGTCACATTTCAAACGACGCTGGTATGTAACTACATTAAAAGGAAGATCTGATCTGCTTTCACTTGCACTTTCTGACCAAATACGTCGAAACAGTTTATGTGAGTCCTCCAGCCAAAGAGAGTCGCTACAATCCACTTCATACGGATTCTCCTCACAGTCACTTTAAGCTTTTTAACCTTCTGTATGCTAAAAAGTCAACATAACTATGTGCAGGTTTTTCTCTTGGCAGGGCGAGGGGATCCACGGGGCTTCTCAAAATCGCTGCAAGGTTTTCGGGAGCAGTTGTAGCTTGGTTCAAATCTTCATTGAACCAAAATTGTAAACTGATTTTGGCATGACTGGATAAAAGCTTGGCAAGCTGTTTCCAAATTTTTCAGTCCTTGCCTTTTATTTCTAACCATCAGCATGGCAGCAGATAAGCATCAAATCAACAGGTGCAGCTGACTGTGCTCTGAATTTTTCTTCTGTAACTTCAGAATTTGATAGACACACATTTTGGAGCCATTGGAAAAAAAATTGTATTTACATTTTTTACATTTTAAAGTTAATGAAGATGATAAAAAAGATACTCCCAATAAACATATTCCCTTATTCAGACCTTACCATATGGATGGTTGGTGACATGGTGTCAGTTTCATCCTCATCAGAAAGATCTGCCATGTTCACAGAGTTGAGGTCAGCGATGTCGTCTATCTCCTCCTCCCATGTCAGTGATGTCAGTGTATTTCCCAGAGCATTGAGGCGCTTTCCAATGTTAGGATCCATATGAACATCGATACCACACATTTTCCAGAGCACGTTCAGAGTCCAGGTGCCAGCACTGCTGCTCTCTGCTTTTGGTAGGCAGAAAATGGGAGTGTAAGGAGAAGAAATACACAGCAGAGTAGGATGACAAGATAACAAAATACAACTTTTGTAATAGTATTACTCTGCCCCTGCAAGAGGATGTTGATGCTTTGAAGAAAACTTGCCTGCAGAGGGCTGCCCTGTTGTCCTGGAACACACTTCATATGTGCCGTCAGGGACAACGCCTGAACAGAGGCAAAAGTTTAAAGATTCAGATCAAGGACAACATGTGTGGACCCTGCTCCTACTTACTGTACCCAGGAAAATCACATGAAATAGAAATAGATTCATATTTTGACACTCTTTAAAGAAATCAATTCAATTCATCCTTGCTTAAGATGGGAGGAATAAAACAAACCAAGATGCTTCAATATAATATGGCACTTACAAGCATTCATGACCAGATCTCCCCTGATCTCAGGCTTCCAGTCGTCCCAGGAAGTCTCGAAACCCTCTGCAAAGCGGATGCAGAAATTCTTGAAGTGGCCTTTGCTCACCAGGGACTCAGAGGAGCAGGCAGTGATCAGTGTGCTCTCGATGGTCAAGACCAAAGCAGATCCAGCATCAAAGTCTATGCTGTGGTTAGCCTGGAGGGGGAAGGAAGAGAGAGGGGTCATGCTTGCTGCAACTATAGATGAAATAAATGGAAAAAGAGCCCACCTCCACTTGTTTGGGAAAGGCAGTTAGCTGGTGACACTTCATTCAATGGCCAAATGATGAAATATACTTGTTTTCACATAGTTTTGAATGGATAAACTGCAGAGTTACTGGTCGATGATACAGTAGCTTGAGTAAAAATCCACAAATGCACCAATGAATGAAATGTTACTGAGCTACCTGTTAGTTTTAGATTACAGGATTTCAAAAAAAGTGCTTAAATGAAAGTTTCTTGATTAACTTGGAATAGTTCCCAGAATTTGCATTTATTTATCATCCCCTTTAAAGCTCAAGGCAGGTAAAGTGTTGTTTACCTTCTAATTAACCAATTTTCACCTACTGTGACTGAAGCTGAAACTTCAGCTTTCATTTTCCAGCAGATACTGATTGCTTAAGTAACTTAAAAGATCTCTGTTTCCTCTTTCAAAGCATACAGGGCCTGTCATGCACAACACAGCACCATGTGATTAGATCCCATATTGTGTGTGTACTGTAGCACACTTTCATTGTCATATTAGCAGCAGATGAGCAAAACCATGAACATAAACTGGCATAACTTCTTTTTAGTAGTAAGCAAATACATACCCAAACACCTCAGACACCACTTCAGCTTCATTAGTTGTTATGCCAGCTTAGTAAAGGAAATGTGACTGCTTTAAAGTAACAGCGTAATCTATTTTTTTTTTAAACAAGAGCACTGTTAAAGCAGTATTCTTGTGCCATCAAATGTATTGATCAGAGTAAGTCATCATAGCACAACAAGCCATCAACACAGACGTAATAATTTGTCGGTTACTTTTCGGGCACTTTTATGTCGGCCTACTGAAGTGCTGGCCCCAGCTTCAGAGTTGGTGCCCTCCGTAACTGGTCCTTTCTATGGAAATAAGGGTGAGATTACAGCTAGCATATCCTGACACCATGGACACAACATGTGGTATAACAAGGCTAGTGATACGGAATATTCTTTTATATCCAGAGTTTCCCCTTGAATCTCCATTTCTGTAGGGTAAATTATGTTAATATTCTATCAAAACAATCAATAGAATTAGTAAGATTTCCAGTGTTAACAGATCACTTGGTAATATATTCCAAATTAAAACATAGTTCATAAAAAGAGACTGATGATGACGGACATAGAAATATTTGCTGTCATTTAAATTGTAACATTCCAACATTACCTACTTGATGAATAGAGGATTAAATGCTGTATTTGCTTTCTGTATTTATCAAAGAGCAGATGAGGAAAATGAGGAATTTGACACCACAAGTTATAAAATAATTCCTGTGTGCTTCTAAGATCTCTAATAGAAGAAACTCTGCTCTTGTGGAAAAAAACTTGAGCGAAAAAAGTTTTGCTACACGTTAGATAATGGAACTGCACGTTACACAGTAAATGCAACATACTTGTAAACCATGATCTCTGTGCCAAGATGTGTTTATAAGTGAAATGTGTGCCATCCATTAACTAAAACATAAGTAGGTGGCCCAGCCTGTGGTGCCTTACCTGCATGTCAGTCCCCACTCTAACCCCTGTTTCCTGCTCTATCCACAGCCCTGTCCTATCCTATAGAACTAAAGGCATAAAAGACTGAAAAAAAAAATAAATAAAAAAAATGTATGAAACCAGAAACTATTGAATAGTTTCAGCCAAATTCACTTTTTTTCTGCAAACTACAAACACTAATGGGACCCTGGAAATCAATATTGATCCCAACCAGACGTTAGTACTAAAGGACAGAGCTAACCTGGGATGTGTTAGTGATGGGTAGACAGATGCCCAGGTCGTTGACAGTCAGTTGCAGGAAAAGGGTGCTGAAGGCCTGGGCTGAGGTCTGTTGGATGCCTGGCAGCTTCTCCACCACTTCTTTGGTTGCCATGTGGATGTCCTTGTTGAGGGCCAAGCGCTGCTCATTCCAGTTGTCATACGCTGCTTTGTAATTCAGCCAGAAGAGCACAGCTGCAGGAAGGCATACGAGTTGGACAGAGAGAGTAATTATCCTGTGTTGTCCTGTACATAGATTACTTCATGGAGTCCCATTACAATATCTCAAGGTTCCAACTATGTTACCTCAAATCTGGAGAAATGACTGACAAGAGAAAGCACTTTACCAAATATTTAAGCCCCATGTTTGTCTTGTAGTTTAAAGATAGATATTTCTATAAAAATGCTCACTCTAAAGGCTTCACAAGTGTATTATTATGACTGGTGAAATCACTCTTAGGTAAACCCATCTAGTACAGATGTCTGTAAACACACAGCTCAATGTTTGACATTTAGACTTTAGATGTGATCTATTAAAGAAGGAATCAGAACCTCTGTCAAATGCCACCGGCTGGGCAAAAACGATTGGCCTGTTGAGGGTGATAAGGACAGCCTCCTTATCTGAGGAACCACTGATTTCCTCCTGCAGAGCATTCCTCAGACCAATTCGAGTACGGAAGTATGCCACCTGGTGGAAGTCAGGGCCAGCTTCTTCATACACCTGCAAGAGAGAGAAAGAAAGTAACAAGACAGTTACAATAAAAACTGGACTCACATTAGGGAGTGTTTTAGTTTCTGATTAAAAACTTGATAATTTGTATTATATGATCTCTACCTGATGCTTAACAATCTGCCCAAGAGCCAAGTTGAGATCAACCTGACATTTGCCAAACAGTTTCAAATAGCTGCTACTGCCTCCAGGCTGAGTCTTGCACTGGATCCTGTTGGAAAGCTCCAGCTCAATAAGGCCCGTTTCAAAGCGCACAGCTCGCATTGAAGGAGTGGTGGCTGTCATCTGGATCCCCTGGTTTCAAGAACAGAGGTCAGATACCTCATCAATACATGGTATACAAATGCAAATAACAGAAAAAAAACAAAGATGTGATACTTTTGACATCAATACTTTAAGAAACTTCACATATGGTACCTTGAACATGAGACTGAGAGAATAGAGCAGTATTTTTGGCTTGTCTGCGTCTGTTGAGGTGTCATGCTCATTCCACAGAGGTATGGGTTGTTCTCCTCCTTCATAGAAAGAGTGTATATGTCAGACTCACAAGGTCATTCAGACTGTTTTCAATTCTTGATGCATGATGTGATTTGGCCAAGTGACGTCTTCCTGATTTGTATAATTATGATACACATTCCACATACCTGAGACCTTCTGGATGACCTCATTGACCTCCTTCATGAAAACCTTCTGCAGGAAGACCAAGTGGTTGAGGAGGTCTGTGGTCAGGTTGTGCTCAAAGGAACCAATCTGCACAAAGAGGAAGAGAAAAAGGGGTGAATCTAAATCCTCTATTTATCAAGCCTGGGGCCATTCAAACTTTGAGCCCTATTAAAAAATGTCTAACCTCAGCTACGCAGCGTAAGTAATTGCCCTGGAGGTAGTTTCCTTGCTTTGCTGGAAAGTCGTCTGGGGCCCATCCCTGGTCTGAGTGGCTCTCGTGGTCCTCCATGATGTACTCCCCTGACATGGTGACTGGAGGCAGGGTGAGGCTGGCTGACGGGGGCATGGTGGACATGTCCACAGGGGACACCTTTGACTGGAAGCACAGCTTGTGGTTCGGCAACTCAAAGGTGAAACTGGTTTGTGCCCCTTTGGAAAGTTGTAGAAGAATAAAATGTCATTATTAAGACTTTTCTTTTTGGAAAACAATGCCATTATCTTGAGAGACTATCACAGATCTGTCCTTAAACAAACCTGTCATGCCATGGCTCTTGACGCGACCCATTTTGTATTCAGCTTTCAGTGAGGGCAGCAGGGCAGCTCCAATAATGATGCCATCCATCATGGCGCTGAACTTGAGGACGATGGGCTTCTTCTCCAGGCCTTCAGGAAGCTGGGGGAACTCATTGGCCTCCACTGGAGTCTGATTGATGCTGGATGCTTTGTCAGAGGGTTGTGGGGTGGGGGTGTCCTCTCTGTTAGGAGGCTGACTGTAAAGGCAGAAGAAATCCAAAACATTCACTTTGAGTAGACTGGCTCATGAACTACTGTGATGAATACTTGGAACAAGTAAAGATGATGCTCTTTGCAGTAACTGCTCTTATGTTATTGACTTAACAGGGTCTGACTTAACTTCTAGCTGCAATAAAAAGAAATATGAGCAGACTAACAAGCCTGAACAGCTGATACTGTTTTTAAGACTGCATGTAAAAGTTCTTTAAGTTTCTGGCAAAAGAAAATTAATCTTATTGGTCACTTTTCCCTGGCTTACAGGATTAAAATTGTATAGAAAAAATGGACATCCAACACTTCAAAACTGCTTAAACAAACTCACAATTTATCAAGGTATTCCCAGAAACTTGAGAATCTGAAAACTTTTCAGTCTTTTTTAGGTTTTGGATTGGACGAATGGTTTGTGAATGCCAGTCATTTAGAAGTTTGTTTTTTTTTTGCCTCAGATTCAGTATCCAAAGGGTTGAACATTTTCAAATATTTCTCAATTATTAAAATGTGCTCTGAGAAGGCATCATGTGGCCGAGATTAGAGGTGGGCCGAGAACATTTTTGGGACCTAAAAGTGGGCCCTGAGTTGGAAAAGGTTGGGAACCACTGCTCTAGAGGCTGATATGAGGTTCCACTGTAGAGTCCATTGTGTATATAACGAAATGACCTATAAATAGGTGTCCACTGCAGTCACCACGATGCACCAGAGGCTTACATAAGACTTAATTACACTTCATTTCGCGACAGCGTGCACCTACATGTTTGAAGGCTGGCGAATGAGGTCAGAAATTTGTTTTGAGAGCTGGTGGGAGCTGCGGACCATCATGCTGTGCAGAGTTGCAGGGTGCTGTGGGATGTTGATCATGATGGAGCCCACTTTGAAAACAGCTGCGTTGTTGGTCTTCAGACCTCTCTGGGCACTGTACAACGCCTGAGACTTGGCGATGTTGCATTTGACTACCGTTCTGAAACACAAGAAACAACCTGAGTCAGCAAAAGCTAAATATTATTTTCAATGATGCTGTTATATGAATGGATAGACAACACAGGGGAAATAACCAGTGGGACGTCATACAGTGAAATACCATGCAGATTGAGGACAGCATTCTGTTTTCTTTGGGAGGGTCCAAGTCTACAGTCATAAATGTGATATACCAAACATGCCACTATGAATGACAAAGAGAGGATTTGAACATAATGACAGGTGAATGAGAGTTGTTTTTCTACCTAGACTTTTGAATTCCTTTTAGGGAGACTTCACTAAAATAAGATAATAGACTGTTTGCTTAGCATTTCAACAATTTTTTGGACTGGAAATGCATGTGACAACCTAGAAAGACCTAATTATTACTTTGACTAGAAAAAGAATTCAGTATCTGTGACTGGTGAAGTAGCTTTAAACACAAACAAATATCCCAAAAAGATGAATATTGAAAAATTCTCCACTGAAGACACGTATGAATGAATCAAACAAATGAAGGATGGTGATCAGTGCATGTGTTTCTGGCTGATGAGATGAGCCCTAAGTGGTAACAATAACATACAGAAACTCTTGTTTAGCTGTGCTGGTAGGAGACGTTGGAAAATCCTCCAGTCTACGCGAGTAGTTCAAAGAGAAAGATAAAGAATATTAAGAGAAAGAGTTTAAAGTCTGCAGGCACACGCACAGTGAGGTCAAAACAGTTTTGCAGAAGTAAGAATATTAACTGAGTAAAATTGTGGTCAGCTCTAGAGGTCAATCTGCCTTTTCGACACACAAGTTTAGCATATTAAAAAAATGCTTGCTGTAACACATCTGTAATCAGATTACATGGCAAACAGAATGCTTTAAAAATTCTCTGCACAAGAAACTGTTGTTGATAACCACTCAATCAATGTCCTTTTTACCCATACACACATGCATGTAGAAAAATGTCTGTATCGTTATCATCTGTAAATAAATCTGTAAAGGTGCATTTTTGTTATTTATATCATGCTGTAGAGGTTTTCTCTCAAATAAATGAAAACAAACACTGATATAGTTCAGAGCACAGGGGAAAAAAAACATAAGGTATCACTTTTATATTTACAAAAGATGCAACAGTTATGTAAAATAGTATGAAAATTACTCCTTGATTTAGCAGCAGTAGGTCAGTACTAATCAAAAACAGCATCCAGATACATCAGTCTGTCTAAGGATCTCGCAGCACAAAGAAAAGACTGCTGTTGGAGTTGGAAATTGTTTCACAGAGAGAGACTAATATCTTGCATCAGTGAAAATCTGAAAAATTACAAACAGTAAGCATGTTAACGATTCCCTTAATTTCAGAAGCTGAAATAAAGTGGTACATACTGGATATCAGGCGTTATTCCTTCCAGGAGAACGATGTTTACCCCTCCTATGTGAGCTGATGCACACGTCTCAGTCATTTTCTGGTGCAGGATATCTGTGGAGTAATGAAATTTATTGAAATAAAGTTATTGCAGCTGGGTGTGAAACCTGTCATGCACAAGTTTCGTGGTGGCACAGAACTGGAGAAGTTTAAAACATTTAACCTTCTAATATTCCCCCAAGCCTTGAAAATCTTCAAATAGAGCTGAACATCACACCATTTGTGCTGATAGCGTATTATCACGGTCTATGGTTGTATCTTGATAGCAGTGAACAGAGATTATGAGCTTTCAAAGTTTCAAAGACTGCAAAACTTTGAAGAACATTAAAGTCTATAGAAAATTCTCTTTGATGCTGACTGATAGAAGCCAAGTCAGGCGTTTCATATTTGGCGACTGATGACAGAAAAACAAAGAAAGTATTGGGCTGATTAAACCAGTAGTTCTTCTTTAGCTTCACCTTTCATCTTTTCCTTCAGAGTGAAACTGCCGTGGATCTTCTTCAGCTCCGCTTCCATGGTCAGCCCTCCAATGTCAGCCTCCAGGTGGGTACGGTTCACCATGCCTATGCCGAAAACGATGAGCGTGACGTGCTGGGGTTCAGAGCTCACCAAGCTCCGGCGTCGCCCACCTGCACCCAGAAGTTTGTTGGGGGTGGTGGGGTCCTGCTGCTCATTCTCAAAGATCACTTTACAAACTGGCTCTACGGGCCTGAGTCCACCCTCTACAGAAACAAAGAAGCAAAAATAAGAAAGAAAGAAAACGATTAATGATTGCAGGTAGCTCCAAACAATCATTTAGAAAAAGTAGGCGTTAAGACAGTAAATGGCTATAAAGCAGAAAGGAATGGTAGGTCTGTTGGGTACGGACTACAACCTGAGAGACAGTTCTCGGGGGAGCTTTTCTCCAGGATTCCAGTGGGATCAGAGATGAGGGAGTAGAAGTTGAGCAGCTTGTACATGTTCTGCCAACATTCTGCTGATGGCTCACTCTGCTCTGACACTGTGATGGAATCAGAGTCATCCATCTGGATCGCCATGTGGTCCGCCACATCACGGGAGCCTTTCCTCGACACCTGAAAGAGGTGAAACAATATTTCACATCATGAAACAAACAAACAAATATGTTCAAATATGCATCAAAATCAGACGTAATTGGATTATCAAGCTATTTACTGTTTTAATAAAGTCAAACATTTGTATGCTGTCAAATCAATAACAGATGGTTATTTGAACAGCAGTTCACAGGAAAGACACTCATGTTTCCTGTGATTTCAAGAATCCCTCCCCCATGACACACAACAGCAGTTGTGGGTCATCACAATGTTTGTTAATGAATAACTGCATGATCTAGCAATCTCTCAAGGCAGATTTTGATGGTTAATATTCTACAAATTCTCTGGCTCATTTTTGGTGTTTAATGCTAATGTCCAAATTAGCGGGAACAAAGTCTGCTTTACCAAACAAATGTTCTACCATTCCAAAAACAACTTTAAGGCTATTTGATTTATGTCACCTTGGATGTGCGACGCTCTGAACGTCCAAGAGAGCTGCGACCTCTGGGTTCCCTTCGCCCCAAAGTGTCCATTCCAGATGGAGGCCCATTAGGTGGTAGTCCCCCAGGTCCACCTGCACCAGCAGCTCCTCCCCCAGCACCTAACCCTCTCTTGCTCTTTAGGGTTTGGGTCCCACTGCGTCCTGCTCCGTTGAGGCTGCCCCTGGAGCTGCGGCTGAAGTCAGAGGACCTGAAGTGGCGATACGGTCGAGCCTTGAAGGTGGGTGTTGGAGAGGCTGAGCCTGCGGTGTAGCGGCTCAGCTTGATATCAGTCTGTGTGGCCTTGATGTCATCAATCATGGTGCTGAATTGGTGGATGAGGCGCACCAGGGCCATGTCAACACGCTGGCTGATGGCCTGACAAGCTGTGGTGAAGTCACAGTGGAATGTGTTGTAATGGCGACGGTTGAGGTCGTGGAAGGATAGTGGCGCCGCAGTGGGGCCCTGTGGGGCACAGGTGGACTTCTCCATCACCACTGCATTTAGGCTGAAAGTCTCAATCAGCAGGGCTGGTTTGAACTCCAGGGGGGGCAGGTTCACCATGCCTTGTCTACAGAAAGATTGATAGTATCAACACATGATGCATCATGAAGACATTTTATACTGCTGCTGAAAAAAGGGGAATTGTGCCCTACAACACATAAAAATAAGACAGTACTTTGAAATTTATTTCCTTTTGATCAAAATGCATTTTACCTGCGGGATCTTTTGTTTTTACGATCTTTGGAGGTATCTGAGTCGACAATGTCTGCTCTGAGACACTCAAGGTTGCCAGAAAAAGACAGATGCTCTCCAAAGTACATCTTGTAACTTAGAGGAGTGGTGTCTTGGGCCTGAATGCCGGTGTAGCTGAGCAAAGGTTTAAAAACAACCTGTGGGAAAAATAACAGACATCATGATGCTACATTTAGACTGGTTATTTCATGAAACAAACCAGAAACAGCAATCAAAGCAGTGGTTCTTTCAGATATCTTGAAAAGCAGAAGGAATCTACCAAACACATATGCAGTTTCACATCCTAGTAAAAGGAACGTGTGATACAGTTTCAGTTATAAGTATTAGCTATTCTACACCATGAGCTTAACATCTAAACCCATTTCCCAGTTACAACAGCAAGTTCAAGAACTGCTGGCACATCAACTGCATGCAAAGTTGAAGTATAAAGGATAAAAGCACAGCAGGGCAGACAGGTGTATTTACCTGAGCATCTGCCAGCTGAACTGCAGCTGGACACTGGTTGCCTTCCTCAATATCAGCCATGTCGTCCTGACTGGTGCTGTGCTGCGAGTGCTGAGAGTGGGTCCCATCCAGGGTGTTCTGGTCACTGGAGAGCACTGTGTTGAAGTCAGATGCTGAGGGGATTGTGGGTAGGTTACATGTCCCACCTAAAGATGTCAGAAAGAGATGTGGTAAGAACATGTTGTCAAACACCATCAGTCACGGAAACACCTTTTGCCAAATTCTAAGAATGTGCATAATTTGCAACTCTAATAACCCACATCACATTTCTTGTATTGGTTGCTTAGGAACAGTGAATAATCTGATGTCCTCACTGAGCACATAGAGGTTGATTAGGTTACACCAAAGCTTTTCAACATGAGTCCATACACATCTTTTCAGACACTCTCTCCTCAGTGAGCGATAGTTTTTTGTGATCAAAGTAGGTGACTAAACATTTAACTACGACCATACAAATAATAACTATTATATGAGAGGCAGCTGTGACTCAGTGGTTGAATTGTCGTCTCTCAATCAGAAGGTTAAGGATTTGTTCCCAGCAGGACTGTGGTCCTTGAGAAAGACACACTAAACCCTAATTTTCTCCCACTGTTGGTCAACAGTGTGTGGATGGGGATGAATGTGTTAGATAAATCTGATGGTTCCCTACAGTAGAAGTCTCTCTGTGTCATCAGTGTTTGAGAGTGGTGTGGCTTTGAATGCTCAGAGAGAGCTATACAAGTGCTAGTCCATTTCCTCAGACCAATTCCCACCCTAGTGCTGTGTGTGTGTGTGTGTGTGTGTGTGTGTGTGTGTGTGTGTGTGTGTAGTTAATACACAGCAGCCTCTGCCGTCAGTCTATAAGTCTGTGAGTCAGTCTATGGCTGAATGTGACTAACATTGTAAAAAGCTCTGAAGACAGAATAACAGAAAGCCCTAGATAAACACAGTCCACTTACCATTCACCGTTGAAGAATTATGTCCACATACTGAGTAAATGCTAAGCTGTAAAATCTGACTGAATGTATGAGTGGGACTCAAAAACAACAGAAGGTAGGGATGAGACTGTGCTACAAGGGTTTGAAAATACAATGCTTCACCACACTTACATGTGAGACAGAACTGTAATAGGGACAAAACACATCTCTATCTATTGAAACAACACTTACTCAGCCTACAGCACAGCTACAGAGAGTCTAACAAAGGATCATTTGACCCTGTTGACATCATATTTGACATTTTCAGCTATTTTCTCTGATGTCAGCTTGTTGTAATGGTAAGTGACAAATAACTGCAGAGTAAGTAGATTATAACTGATCAACTTTAAGAGCAATTAGTCTACTACCTTAAATATCAGGGTCTCAATATCTAGACTACAAAATGTATAATTAATGGTTGCAGGAATAAAAAGTTGGCATATCTGAAAATAATGGCCTTGATAGCCAATCATCAGCTAAATATAGTCACTAAGTTTGCAAGAGTTTTCACTGTTGAAAAATTCTGCTATCTTTTTGATTAAAGCTGTAATGAAAGATATTTTGGTCATGCCCTCCAGAGCAAATGTTAGGCTACCTTATTGACACCATCATCAACAACAACGAAACTGTTTTAAGGTTTTTCTTCTGCAGGGCAGATTCACACAGCTTAAAATGTAACTGTTCAACTAACTAAAGGGATGTTGGGTTCTATATAGCTAATTACTTCACTAACAACCTGAACACAACACTGAGCCATAACCCCTGACCTTCTGGACTGTTTAATGTTGGTAGTGGTTGGTACTGGTAATGGTTGACAGGAGAATCCAGAGAATCTGGTAAAATTTCAACATTAGATGGTCATTAACACTGTTGCTCTGCTGTTGTCAAATGAATGGTTAAGATGATAAAGATTTTCATAATTCATTTAATCAAGAGACATTACGAAAAAAAGGAAAAAGATGTTGTGGCGTCACACAGAACAAAAATCCTGTCATAAAACTAACAAAATTATCTTGAACACTCAATAGTTGTGTGAACAAAAATAGGAAAAATAGAAAAATCTTTTACTCGTCTCTTTACCTGTCTGTAGACTGTTGTGCTGGGAGCGGTTAACAGGAGAGTCCATGGCTCCAACCCCTGTCCTGTTCCCAACAGCGTTTGACATCCAGTTGTAGAAGCTGACAGAGGAGGGCTCAGACAGCAGCGGGTGCTCTGTCAACATGTCTGTACCCAAGCTGTTGCCTGGGTCCAAGAAGACAGAAATTCAAAACACAATACTACATCGAAAAATTGATCACAAAAAAGGCAGACTGGCCTACAGACTATGAATTTATCTGAGTTAAATTTTCGAGTCAGTTTCCTTACATTTTTTCATGAACACTATGGGACAATAAAGATTTAGCTTTGCTGTTTCAGTGTGATACACATTTAAATAGTGTTAAAACCACAAAATACTAAATACATAGGTTAACAGAAATGTTTACATTCTGCAATAAGCATTAGTACAACACAGTAGTCGCAGAGGTTTGGTTTACCTGTTCGAGTGAGAGAACTGCTCTTAGCAGCAGCTGCTGCAGACGGCTCATTCCTCTGGGGCATGCTCTCCAACAGGTTGTGCAGACTGCGAAAACTGCCCGTCAGATTGCTCAGGAGGCTTTCCTTCCTCGGGCTGTCCTTGGCCGGCAGACCTGCACGGCTAACGTGAGCCGGCGAGTCAGCTGCTGTGTCACCACTGGTGTAGCTCAGAGACTGGTATGGATGGGAGCCCTGGTTCAGACGAACGTATAAATTACTCAGAGGAGGTTATGGTTGCATTTGAAAAGAGTCTGTGCTTTGCATTTTAAAGAGGGGTGGGACACATGATAACATAATCTGAAATTGGCTTTCCTGCAATGGTAAAATCTAAATTTAAAATGTAAATAAATCATCTGGAAAAACACACTTTCAGATATTCGATTACCTTTTTCATTCACATGTAACGCAATTTCATTCTTCAATAGGTAACTTGAAAAAAATATGCAGGAATTCTCAAAGTTGTACCTTTATTCTGAGAGCAGACTCATTGTGTGTGTGGGACTTGGACAGTTTCCTCATGATCTCCACTCCACTAACAGGACCCGTGTTTCCTTCTTTTGGTGGGGGGCGGCTGCTTGCTCCCTCCAGCAACATTGTATGTTCACTCACTGTGGCTTCACAATAATGAGATAAAATAAAACTACAAGAAGAGCCATATTACTTCTACAAAAGTAAAACAAAAAAATTACTACATATACATACAGAATTCATTCAGTACCATTAATCTACAGTAGATTTATTCATATGCAAACACTAAATGTTAGAGGTAAGGAGATGTCAAAATAATGATACCCTCCCGAAAACTGTAAGTTCCCACCTGCGTCAAACTCAAATTCAGCTCCGTCAGCGCTGGTGTCACTCTGCAGAGCAGCCCCGTTATCCAAACCTAACATGGTTTCTCCAAGGCTCTGCTGAGGGTCCTTGGGCTTAGAGAGCTGGTTTGGCCTCATGATACCTATAGCTTTGAAGCCCTGAGTGACTACGATGAATTTCATCCACTGTCTGGCCAAAGCAACCAAACCCTTTTTCAAAGTCACAAGTGCTGGAACCCCATCATTCTGAGAAAAGAGTGACAAAAGAGCAGAGATGAATTCATACATATATAAGAAAGCTAGGATATATAACGTATTATTAATGTGAAGTATTTTAAGTAAAACAAACTGGCGCTGACCATGGTAGCCTCCTCAATGACTGAGTAGTCAGCCTGCTGCAGGTAGCGGTGAAGGATATTACAGAGCATACAGGATGGGTTTTCATACAGGTAACGAGCTCGTTTAGTCACACGATTGTACTTGCTTCTGATGGGGATGTGGATGCTCTTTTTCTGTAGGAGAGGACAAAAAAGCTAACTCTCTCTGACAAACTAGATGGCAGATCGTCCACTCATTTACATTAGCTGATGAATAATAACACAAAAAAATCCTAGTACACTCATGCACTCACTCATATGCGTGATTAACCATGAGTGATACATATTTGGATATAGAGATGTGTTGTTTACCTCCAGAGCTTCTGTCATGATGCAGCCCATTACAGCACACACTCGCAAAGTGCCTTCCATGTCCAGTTTGCGCAGAGAAGATTTGAGCTGGTCAATGGGAACCAACCAGGCTCCAATGGCAGGAGTGGCTGTGCTCAACAGATTCAGCTGCCTGTAAAGACAGTTACAGGTTCCTTTATACTCTATGTTAACTGATACTTGCACCTGTGCTTTCTTAGTGTTGAAAAAAATGTGATCTTATGTCATGGGGCACTTAGTTAAGTCTGTTCTGCAGAAGCAGTTTAAAAATACATGTATTAATAGCGCCATGACGTCAACATCCAGATTTCTCTCACTTGGTTTCAGAAGAGATTATAGTCACTTTTTTCTGCATTTACATCCCAAAACATGATACAATGGAGCAGTAGAGTCAGGATTAAACTTAAGACACATCCTGCAGTTTGATGCACTGTATGCCTAATAGGTCCACAATAACAATGCTCTGTTTTTAAACAGAAAAGAATCACAGAGCTTGTGAAATAAAAACATATCTTTTTAAAAGGCTGTGGGAGAAGGCAGGTGGCATGTAAAAGTTACACCTGTCTCTTTTTAGGACAAGAAAACAGAATTTACTTTGAACTTTGAGTTTTCTAATGAAATCAGTCTGTAGATGTGAGTAGAGTCCTACCTTGTGAAGGCTTGTGAAGGGGACCGCACATTAGTGGGGGCTGCAAAACTGAACCAGATCTCTCTGATGGTCAGTTTCATGCTGCTGGAGTCAGGAGGTGGGGGCATAAGGGGGAGGTCTTTCTTCAGGTCATCTGACTCCACTCCTTCATCCTATACAACATGGTTTAACAGGTAGATGAAACAGAAAGAAGTGAATGACTTCAAGTTTTACTGCTTAGAAACAGGTTCGTACTTTGTCTCGAACCACAACATAAAATGCAACAATTGTGGCTCATTTTATCATCTATTGATCCCTTATTTGCTTTCCAACCTCATTACTTCTTACACATAATGTATAAACCTGTATACACACCTGGTCGTCTGAGTCTGAGTGTTCATTGACATCAGAAGCAGGGCTAATGGTGTCATTTGGCAGGTTGTCATCAGAGACGTCTGTGCTGTAGCCACTCCCCGTCTGTGAGCCCGTGGAACCATTGGATTTAGACATCCCTGTCTTCCCTCCAGTGTCTGAACGTCCCATGACACCAAATGCGTTGTACAGAATGGCTCCTGACTGACGTCCTCCTGCAAAAAAAAGTATCAAAGTCACTTCTCAGCACAGAAACGAACTGCTTACTTTAGGCTAACATTTAGATTCTAGTGTAAGTCACAACTCATGTTCTGAATCTTGGAGTTTTACCTTTGACTGTGAGGTTTTCTATGCCACATTCAAACATAATCCAGCCCCATTTCTCAAGAGGTGCAGTTGAACGGCCGAGATCCCCTGCTGTGGCTTGAGTGTTGGTTTCATCCACCAGTGAGAACTCCTCCATTTCCTCCAGGCCGAACAGTACTTTGGACTTCTCAAAAGGTATCGCTGTGATGGCACACGTTCCAATATCTATAAAAGAAGCAAAAAAAATGCAAGTATTAAAGCTGCAACCTGAAATGAGTGGAAAGAAACAATTTATATAGTCATATCAAACCAAAATTTACAGTGAAAGGACTTGAAGGAAAGGGAAAGCTAACCATTCTGCAAAGGAATCAATCAGTTTTCCTTGAAACCAACCTGTGGAGTCGAGGCCTCTGAGCTGGCTGTGGATACGGTGAATGTTGAGCCGAGCTGCTATCTCTTTGCCTTTCTCGATACCAGCATTGGAGCGCAGTGATCCAGAAGACTGGGGCTGCATTTTAGTGGCTGAGGCATACTTTTCTAACAGGACTGAAGGTCGCCCATGTTCTGTGGTGTTGGGCGTCTCCTCCACAATACCCCTACAGGAGGGGATAAGAGGTCAATTTGAGAGTTGTTGTGGCCCAGTCATTATTAAAAAACAAGAGAAATCTCTTTTTCAACATTTGATTCCAAATTCAAAATACAAAAAGAAAATGTTTTCTGGTTATCTGTCTTCACATGATCATATCAAAAATTGAGAAAAAGGAGGGCAAGAGTGTTCATTCATGTGTGTATGTGCGTCCAGCACCATGTAATATGGCAAATTAATTTTTTTCATGCCACATTAGAACCAAATGTACCAAGTGTTCTTGGTAACTTGTGAGTCTGATATGAAGCTTATATTACTCTTGTTTTCATTATGTGGACCTTGGATTTGCGTTGTCTTTATGTCTGTGATGCACTGTTTTCATACACGTCTACGTCAAACTGAAAAGTGTCATGCCAACCCCATTAAGTATGAAAAATGTGTACTTTTATGCCCCTAATTCGAACAATATGACATCACATTAAATAATTTAGGTCATACCTGTTCATTCTGAACTGGGTTGCGATCCTGTCAAAGCACAGTGCCACAAGAGACACATGTGTAACACACTTATTGGAGCAGGATGGTGACCCCTCCTCTACAGAGGCCTGCAGAAGGCAAAGATTTATCTGCAAGGACAGAAATAAAACAAAAAAAATATTACAACAAGTTGATGAAACTGCGCTTTATGCAACCATGCCTTATAATAATAATAATAAAAAAAAGAAAACATGGCCCTTAGTTGTAGTCGTAAATGAAAGCCATCCTCAGTACAATCTCTTTGAAAAGACAGATAATTGCTCCACAGGGAGTAAAGTTTAATAAACAGATAAGTCATACTGTGTGTGAGGCTATCTTTCTCAAATATGAGCTTTTTTTAACTTCTCCACATGACTTCAAGATATTCAGAGGGCAACAGAAAATCTATAATTCATGCCTACAAATGAGTAACACTGATCATGTGTAACAGGAACATTTTTATAACAGAATCTGATTTAGATTCAGAAACAAAGTCAATCAATATCAGTCCCTTTTAAAGCAGAGACTACGATTGAAAAGACATGGTGTAAAAGCCAACACAGGAACATTATTACACACAATGTTGAACCCTGTCACTCTGTCAATGAATAGAGATGGTTCATTATTTTATGCCCTCTCTTCAATCCCTGTTATGTGGGCCCACTGGTACCACTGTCCTCTCATTATTGAGGTCACAGGTCTTACTTTGGGAATGGAGACGTTGGCTTGGAGGCCCTTGATTTTCACGTTGTCTGGTTTGATGGACAGGTCTGTCTGGCCGTGGGAGATGTTGAGGGAGCCAGGAGTCGTGCCCTCGGTCTTGGACAGCTTGTGTTCCTGTTTGCCTGTTTGGCTCTGAGTGAATCAAGATCCAAGAGAGAGAAAGATGTCAGTTATTTGGCTACAAATTTGTTTTTTAATTGGAAGACCGATTTCAGTAAACACATGGCATCTGAAAAAAGAAAACAAAACCTTATTTTCTGACACTAGTACATCTAGTGCAGCTTTTTCCTTGTGGTTTGAACCCATTTATATCCATATGATCTAGTCATTGCTAGGCTGAAAATCCAAATCTGTATCATGACAAATTAAATGGTAAACTAACCTATGGAGCAAAACACTCCCCATTCTGAGCTTTGCTGAATGTACAGACTAAAAGAACTTAAAAATGGAAATCTATTTGAAACTCAGAAGAAACTAACAATGGCAAACACATCAAGAAATTCCAGCCAAATATGCTACTCTGTTTCATTCCAGTTTATTTAGTTGCTCCACTGTTTGGCCTTGTTTCTCTGTCTTTCTACCCTTATCTTTTTAACTAATTTTTCTTTTGTCAGCTTTTCATTTTTCTTTGTCAATTTGTCTCCTTTTAATTTATGATTCATTATATGTGAAGAATAAATACATACATAGACTACACACACATATATCTGTTCACATGTATTTGTTTGTAGGCACTTATTTGTGAACGTAACAGAAAGGAACGTACAGACTCAGTGACGGTGGATTTGCTGATCTGATAGGCCTCATTGAGGACTTTCCCATGCAGGTCATCAAGAATGGCTGCAGGATGTCGGATGCTGGCAAAGTGGACCATGGATTCAATATACCTAATGAGATCAAACAGACACAGTTGTGATGGAATAAAAACAAAAAAGAATGTGGTGACAGGTGGCTATGCATATTAAGCTCTGTCAGTAAAACAAAAAGTTTTGATAAGACTCATTAACATCCCCACTCTCAGATCCAAAAACTTAACTATATCAGGAATCAAAGGTTAGTCATTCTTAAAACTGTTACCATTTCGTTTCCCAATTTCCTAAATGTAGTGCCCCAGAGACAATGCACGTGAGACAGTAAGTGAGTAATCCAGCACTGTCAGACTACAGCAAGCTTTGAATTCACACCAGGAGACTTCCAAAAATTTGAGCAGAAACACTATGCAACATTAGCAGAATTCTCAATTCAACTTATTTAAGTGTTTATAAGATGTCCTTGAAAGAAAGTACAACAACACAGTTGACAAAAACTTTAAAACTATACAACAGCAGAACACAGTTATCACATAAAGAGGTCAAACAAACAATCAGAATGGTTACTACCTGTCCAGGGATTCAGCTACAAGGGGTGTGAGTACCACATTGATGGCTCCCTTCACCTCCACAATGGCAGTTGTCCTGGTTTGAGCAAGAGGCTGCTCCAGAGTCCAGTCTTCTGTTGTTGTGTCATCATCTGTGTTCTCCATTGCTCTTTTATCCAGTGGAGTATATGGTGTGCTGTGGAGAAAAAGTGACAGTCTTTACACTATCTCTCCCAAACATACACTCACCCAAAGTACTCATAACAAGTCCTGAAAGCAAATACTGCAATTCATAATAGAAAAAGGAAGGATCTGTCCAGTACCATGTTGATAAGCGTCCAGAAAACTTGAAAAATATCAGTTTAAAGGTGCAGTGTGCAGAATTTGGTGGCTTTGTCTGAACAAATGTATGAAATGGTAAACAATATTCATAACAACCTAAATACCAAAAACCTATTTTGTAACAGGCCTTCATAATAACACAGGAAGCACAGGTCCCCTTACATGGCTACTACCATTTTGGGATGGAAGGGTGGAGGCAGAGAGACAGATAAAGAGGTGGATACTTAAAAAGTTACCTGTTGTTTTCTCCCATTAGTTGGACTCCTCTATCCAACAGAGAGCTGGCAGACAGGCCCTGCTTTATCACCTGTATGACAGAAAACACATCAAACCACAGGAGAGCCTGACTGGTTTAACTTAAGAATCACATGTTAAAGGGACAAATAAACTTGATTCATGCAAAGCTTTTAGACCTTGAAGGTAGGGACAGAGAGTTGGTCAAAAGAAGCTGAACTCTCTTCACTGGTTGGTGTGTCCAAATCCAGAGGGCGGTGTAGTGAAGACTTGGAGGTCCTTTTATTGGTGGGCTGTTTCACTGACCAATTTGAGACCTAAAAACAGAAAGGTTGTGTGTTGGATGTGGACAAAAAGTTCATCTCAAACAAGCAGTGTTACACTCTAAGCACCAGTGTTTAGTTTCATTCATTCATTCATTCAGACATTCTTTTAACTCTAAATTTAAATTATAAGCATCATGATAATGTTTGGTTGTTTGGTGGTAAATTGTAAGAAATAATACGAAAACCCAGAGACAACTTCTATCAAGTCCTGACTCTCGCAGAGCTGCAACATTTTGGAGCTAAGAGTGACCGTGCTAACTGGAGACTTCAGCTGAACGAGTCACTGATGGTGGGCTAACAGTCACCAATTAGCAGGGTCGCACTTCTGTCCTTTAAATGTGTGTCCATTTATTGGTGTCTTCTATCCACTTGCTGATACTTTACCAAACTGGACGTTGTTTTCCATTTGTCAAAGTGATTATTTTAAATCAAAACTTTGATTTTTTTGGATGGTTAATCCCCAAATGCATCTTGACTGCGCATTGTACTCCAGTTGTTTGCAGCAATAACTGTTTAAAAACTCTAAATGGGTCCATATGGAGCAAATGAACATGCTGAATGTGTATCAGACTTGAACAAAACCAAATGATCTGAAAGACTTTACCTGGTAGTGTGCGAGGTAGCTTTGGTAGCATGCCATAACATGAGGTTGTCGGGTTACAGGGCCTGGTTCGGCAGTCTTCTCTGCTTCCACTGAGCTCTCCTCCTCAGCCAAAGCCGAGACAAAGGAGGCCTGGGACGTGTGACTGGGCAGGGGGTGTGGTGGCAGTGGAGGCAGCGGAGGCAAAGGACGTGGCTCAGTGATCAGCTCTCCATTGAGCATGTAGGTGAGAGGACCTTCAACGCTGTGGTATATGGAGCTTCGGCTGGGGAAAGGACAAAGTATTCAGAGAAAGACATGAAATGAATACCTTATTCTGCGTTTTGGCAGTTTCAGATAAAGGGAGAGTGAATAGAAGCAACAATGATCATCACAACATTAAGTACTTCCTGTCTGTGTATAGTTCTGTGTACTTGAATGGGTTCTCTTTATCCAGGGTCTGATGTCATCCTGAATTCTTTTATGAGACTAGAATAAATTCATCAATTTTTTTCTGTTTAAGTTGTATGACTCAAAAGCCCACTGAAACCAATGTGAAAATATTTAGGTAAGAGGGAAATTTAAAACTTGCAAAACCTTGCAATAAAATCTAATTTGCAAAACAGTAGCAGTAACCAAAAATCCTCACCCACTGCAGTCCTTCCCAAAATAACCCATGCTTTAATGATCCAAGTAATAATAGAGGGAAGCTGCATAATGTTTAGCCAAGTGTTAAAAATAAAAAAAGTGTCTGAACACTGTTGCTGTACTCTTGTGAAATGTATGATTCAGTCCAAGACCTGTTCCTTATATGTTCCAAAATTATTCACACGCTAAAAGTTCAAAGACTTTGCTTGAAGAAACTCCAAAACAAAGCCTTTGCCATGACACTGAGAAAAGTAAATTATCCATGGGATTATTGTAGTCTAATTCAGGAAATCTTTAATGTGTATCATAAATCTAAAGTACTGTAGAAGGGCTCCTTTACCTTTACATAAAAGGATTAGACTTCAAGCAATCTGGCGAGGTCAGAACTTCCTTGACAAGTCATTAATTCATCTGCTTATTCAGATGAGACATGGGAGAGTCTTTGATGTTACTGTGAGCTCTCTCCCTCTCTCCCGGCTGACTCAACTATCACTGTAATCACAAGCTCAACCTTGTACTTCATTTCACCAACCAGGCAGCCTTTGCTCAAAGTTTAAACGCTTTTACTTTGAGAACTTTCTTGAGAGCTGCTAAAGCTGAGCTCTACACAAACAAGTTTCACTGATCTCATGTTAGGTTCTGTATATTTACTGACCTATAGCTTTCCATGTGGTACGGAGGCTGCTGTGGCTGCTGCATCTGCTGCCTCCTCTTCTTCTTTCGCCCCGGGTACGTCCCTGGACCCTCATCAGCACTGCTTATTGGCTCAAAGTCCTCAGCAGCAGAGAAGTAGGCTTCACTGTCAGCCACAGACATGCTGGAGTCAGCAGAGCGGTACTGGTGGAAGGTGTTGGAGTCTGCTGAGGGTGTGAAGGGAAAAGAGCCGTAGCTCCGACGCTGACGTGGGGAATCTAAGACATTCTCGTCGCTGCGGGACACCTCGCTGCTGAACTGCACGCCACTGGACAGCACTGGTGGAGGTTTATCAGTGAAAACAGCTGCTGACAGGCTCTTGGTGCTGCCGAGACGCCCAGAGTGTACTGAGGACTGGCGCTTGAGAGGGGAGCAGAGTGGAGAGCGGACTGAAGTACGGTCCTGGGAGCTGTTGGGTGAAACAGGGGAGACCTCTGGGACCTCACCTAGAGTGCTTTACAGAAAGACAAAGTGTTACTTTCAATCTGAGGATATCAGAACTACATAATGTTATTAATTTCTTCAATGCTGAATTCAATGTGTCTTACATGTTCTGCCTGGTTGCATTAAGAGTTTCATGGTACACAATGATTCATTGAGTAAAACATCCAGACAATGTTTCAAACATAACTTTGTAAATTGCTTACTCAGCAGGGCTTTTGCCATTCATCTGAAACAGCCGTTCCTCTGTGCTTGGTGAGGGGGAGTCCCTCTCCCCAGCCAGCAGGGGCAGTGCAGCACTGGAGGAGCTGTTCTCCTCAGAGGAGGAGGCTGAGCTGTGGGACCGTTGGGGAACCTGAAGACTGAGATGTTGCTGACCACGCCTCTCAGGCAGCTCAGGAGGCAAGCATGGTGAGTGTGTGTCTGTTTTCAGTCCCACAACTCTCCCTAAGAAACAAAGAAATCATTCACTTATGAGACAAACAAGAGCATGATAAATGCATAGAGTTACAATAAATATATACAACTAGATTAACACAATACCTAATTATGTTAGTAAAACAATTGTGTACATACCATCAACTTTAGGGGTTTCCTTGGTGATAATCCACTCCCCAGGCTGTAGCAAAGATTGGCCATAGGACATGTCTGACTCAGTGCTGGAAGAAGAAAATGCCGACGAGGAGGACGGTGTGAGCTCTTCAAGTTTGAAAAAATCCAGACCCACATTGGTGCCTCCAAAAAACCTGCAGCCTCCCAGACAGCCACAACGATTCCTGTTGCGCTTGTTCCGAATGCCTGCCTCTTCCGGCCATAGGAACCAAAGTCTGGGGAGAAGAGGAGAAACAGAGATAAGCACAAATGGGAATAAAAGATGCATTTTTACAAGTATTATAGTTCATTATTGTATTAGTGACATCATTTTTGCTCTGACAACTGATTTTAGCAGTGCATTTTAGCACCACAACAAACAGTCGCTGGCCCCTGATGAAGTCACGGTAAACAAATACAGATGGTGATATCGAGAGAAAATAATAACCAAGTAGAAGTCAGAAAGGCCATTTGGTGCGAAAAAAAAAACAGATATCAGTGTGTTTTTACCTTTTGGTCTGAGCATCATGCAGCTCCAGAAAGTGCCTCTGGACTTCACACTTAGCTGGGTGGTCAGCAGCCAGAGCAATGTCTGCTGTAATGAGGTTCAGGCTGACTGAACCTGCCTCCAGCCAGACTGAGCGTCGCAGCAAAGGGGGCTGACTGAGACCTAGTGGCTGACCCAGACCCTGACCCTGACCAGCTGGCGGTACTCTGGTTCCCTCGCTGTGCTGCTGCTGTTCAATGTACTGCCGTATGTTTACGTCCTGCACCACAGCGCTGATGCCCTCCCCGACCGCCTGGTTGTGCAGGTTGCAGTTTGCAACACGTATGTTTGCTGTCTGAAAATAGACATTGGTATATTTACAGCTGTAAACATGTTTTCAGTGCATCTATTTAGTTATTAAGACTTCCATGAGTCTGTTTTAAATGAAAAAAAGTTTCAATAAATTCTTATCATTTTGAGAGTGGAGCTAATTACCTTGATGTTGGCAGCACAGCCATGCTCCACAATGAAGAGATCAACTCCATCCATTGCCAGCCGTGTCATGGTGTACTTCAGCTCCTCTGATGTCCGGCAGTGACCTGGAAGGCAGGTCATCTAAAAGAGTTGGATGCAGAAGTTTGTCAGTGTCAGTAAAGTAGGCTTAATAATTAAGTTATTAATTGACTTAGCTGCTGGATACCACCGAAGGCTCTTGTGCAGTGTTATTCAAAACATGCTAATTAGCATTTACTAATTAAATGCCTACTGTACAAGCCTGTGGGGGCAGTGCTATGCGAGCATATTTTTGGTGGCAACATTTTTTTGCTAGACAGTGTATTTAGGCTCAGACTTCTTCTGCACATCCTATTTTTACCTTGGCATCACAGATGCGGCGGTCAGCGCCATGCTGGCAGATGACAGAGGGCTTGGGTTGTTCAAGCTGAAACTCTCTGGATACTCCATGGAAAAGAAATGTCTCACCCCACTCTATCATGCTGGCCACCTAACAGTCAAAAACACATACAGACACATTAGTACTTAAAACTGATCTAATATGCAACCCATGGATGACAAGCTGTATGTCATATTGAACTAGGAAGAAGAACAAAGGCAGACATTGTTAGGATTTCTAAAACACAAAGAAGCCTCCCCAGGACTATCCTAGTTGTTTATGTTGATCGAAACAAGCACAGTCATTTATCTTCTTTATGCTTTGAATAATTTTTCCAATTAAACACTCATGTACACACCTGTGGCACAGTGACCCTGCCTGTGAGCCCCCCAGCCTGCATGTCAATGAGCCAGGCATATTCCAGGGTGTCACTGCCCAAGGGGAGCGGGACACGTCTCTTGTACCGCACCCGAGAGTAGACATCCGGGCTGTCTGACTCCACCGGTAGAGAGTTTTGGGGTAGACGTCAGCCCGCGACAAACACCTTTGTACCTTAGTGTGTCTGTAAGAAAAATTAGAAGTGTGGTACCACAATGACGAGTAATACATTTTGTTCTCGAAAGACAGAGTGACTTCTCCCCTTCGTGTGGGATACAGCTCTTTGCCTGAGATTAGGGAAAAATATTCATCACAGAAAACAAAATAGATGCAACTAACCAAATAGAAATTCTGTGTAGTAATGGGATATGCAAATGCTTCTGTAAACAAGGCTAGTGGAAATCATATTCACAAACTGTAAACTGCTTGGTTAGCTTTACTCACATTTAGTAAAATCTGAGACATCCTCTCCCTCCCACTTGAATTGTTTAACCTTGCGAGATGTGTCATGTAGCGCAAGCTTGCTTTAATCTAGTTTATACAGCTGTTTTGCTTTACAAAGACCTATTTTTCTGAAGCATTCATCGTTGTATGAAGTCAAGATAAGCAGGATGCATCAAGTACTACTTAGTTGTGTTCCTGACCTGGTAGTTGTCGCTAACAAAGATGTGAATAGGAGACAGGAGCAGCTGGAGCATGGTCTCTTTGTAACCCTTTTTCATCTCAAAACAAAGTCGCTCCAAGTAGCCGGATGGACCTTCAGGACCCTCGCTGCTGCAGTGCTGCAGGCACCAACAAAAAATAAGAACAAATTACTCATACATGTAGCTGTTAACGTTAACACAAACACACATCAACTCAAGAGCATTGCTAAAATGTTTTAATACAAAGCTTTACTTCTTGCACAACACAAGACTTTTACCTAAATTTTTGTCCACTATGACCACTTTCTTAGTAATTAAAGTGTATATTTTATTATTGTATTGATCTGAATATAAGACAATCCTGGATATAAGATGACTCCCTTTTTTCAAAATAGATTTTTGGAGAAAAGGCTGTTTGCTGACAAAATCTTGTTTTATCATGAAGAAAGTTTTCTTTGAAAGTTGTAACAAGAAATTGATAAATACGAAACAAAACAAAGCAGGCTGTTGTTTATAGCATGGTGCCATATCATAGTGCTGCTCATTTCACAATTGAATAAAACTATGATAAGAATAAGAGGCTGTTTTTTGTAATAGTGTAATATTCAGTGCATCCAACCTCACAGTAGGTGAGAAAAATAAACAAGTGGGTTACTTCTCTCACAGATCAGGTCTAAACCTTTTTTTCAACAGACCAATTAGCCTTATGTTATTTATCCTATTCACATAACAAGATGTCATTTCTGTCTCTAAATTATTGCGCATTCCCAATTTTCTTCCGCTCTCTAAATCACGCATGGCACAGTTTCTACCTGACACATACAGACAGTGCATTTCTAGATTATGTCCCTTATAGCCCCTGATACTAACATGTGAGCGCACTTACAGAGATGAGCATACTCTGTAAAGCAGAATGCAGAAAAATAACTCTTTCAGCAGCTATTCAAAGCCCAGTCCCGGGAAATAAGACGGCCCCACTTTTCAAAAATATGTCTTAGAACACTATGGTATTTTTGATTTTTGCATTAAAAATCCCTCAAAGAAGAGTGCTGTAATTATTTTTTACCATTGGTAACCGGCCGTGGACTTTGTAGAGGTTGATGAACACTGTTATGTCCCATGGGCGAAGGTCAAGGGGATGAATGTCTGAGTCCACCCTCTGTTCACTGCCCTCTATTCCCAGAGGAGACCAGCCCAGGCCTGAGGAGGTGGAGGTGGACAAAACAGGGCTAGAGACTGCCTCCTCAAAGTCTGTGTACATGTCATCTTCGCCAAAGTAGTTTTCCTATGGAAAAGAAGACAGAAAGGTGTTTCACAAACTCATAAGACTTTTGGATTAAATTAATCAATTCTTTCTCTGTGCTGCCGTTACTGTTCAATAAACAGTTCTTATTTATTTAACTGTATTCATTACACCACACAAAAAATGCAACACTCGATGAATAACTAAAAGGGATTGTATCAGGAGTTTTGTTCCATCACCCGTTTTGAGGATTATCATACCTTGATGGAGATGAGCGCTCGTAGCAGAGGCCCATAAAGGATGATCTGAGAATCAGGGGACATCTCCATCTCAACATGAAGCTTATCAGGGGGGAGCTCTGAGGGATCAGTGGGTGCCCGGCTTTGAGCTGTCGATGCAGACGTGTAGCGGGGCTGTGATTTATGAGGCACAGAGGTGTGTTCTGGGGGGCGCAGGGCTGACAGCATGGATTCCTCCATCTCAGACACTTCACACACAATTCAGAGGCAAATCAGACAACACTCAGTGAAACAGCTTGATTCGACATAGATAAGGTGTTTTAACTACAGATGCTCTGATTATTGTGATTTTTACAAACTTTTTCAACTCTTTAAAGCCAATTAAGCATTGGTTAGTTTCAGTGAAGAGCACAATGAAATGACATTGAGGTGGTGAGCTTACAGGACTGTTTGAGTTGCTCATCAGCCTTCTGGGGATATATGGGATGCCAGGTATAGTCGATAATCAGCAAGAAGTTGGGCACACTCCAGCAATCCACCCAGCCGGCTCTGATGAAGGGCAGAAAAAGCTTGTTGACTCAGAACACAGTTTTAAAGCTGAGGTTTTCATCATTCTAATGGATCTTCCACTGCATCATCTGCTTTATGACCCATTTTAAGTCAAGGACATTCAGCGGAGGTTGAAGACAGAGGTCATGCCTGGTTACATTGCCTGGCAGAGTGCATCAGCTCAGATAACATTCAATCAAAACTCCTGGTGAGTCATTGGGTCTCTTAAAGAGCTGCATCACTACAGCCTGGCCTGGGACTACATATATTTGAACGGATATTGAGCTATACCATATAAAGTGCACGAGTAACCCAAACTGCAAAGGTTCCATGACTGTCTCTTCACCAAGTTTACCGGGTTGCTTACTAGGGGTGTCCTGATCCAATATTGATATCAGACATTGGTCTGATATATGCAAATAAAAAAAAGAATATCAGGTAACATCAGCCTGTATCTAAAATCATTTATACAAGCACCCAGACTACTGATGTTGGCCAGTAGTGGCTGTTGTTTTTGTCAAAGTCAGATGATGATGTGGCTGAGAACAAAATTTGTCATGCACAAGTTTCCTGTGATGGCACATAACTGGGGAAGTTAAATACATTTACACTTTGAACATTACCCCAAAGGTTATTCAAGCCTTTAAGATCTACAAGTAGAGCTGGAGGTAATGCTATACCTGCTGATATTGTATTGGATAGAAGGTTATAGAAGCGCAATTGTTTTATATCACCCCCACACTTCTCAAAATTTCCTCTTTCATCGATCTGAATGGATAATGCATAACCCTGCTCTTTCTAACACACATTTCCCTTTACCACAACTGGAGAGAAAAATAATCCCAGGTTTAACTCACTCAGCACTCGTTATGTTCCTCCAACGGGACTTTGTGGGCTTCGGGGGTGGTGCACCTTGGTTTTCTCCTGGCATGAACATGTCTGCTGGCAGCTTTACGTTCTGGTAGTTTTTGGCGACGGTGAGAAGGGGGTAACGGCTTGGATGGCACTCTGGCAAGGACAACCGCATGTCTGTATCCTCTGCCTGAAAGCAAAAATTGGCAAATGAATCCTCATGTTTTCTTAGTCTGTTTCAAAGATAACAGCAAAAGTTTTAAAAACAGTTGCTTAACTGAGTTACGGGGTCGGTGTTGTATACAGAAATATATCTGTAAGACTGTATCCCATAAA
The DNA here is from genome assembly GCA_008086565.1 of Thalassoma bifasciatum. Classification (NCBI taxonomy): domain Eukaryota; kingdom Metazoa; phylum Chordata; class Actinopteri; order Labriformes; family Labridae; genus Thalassoma; species Thalassoma bifasciatum. The sequence continues at coordinate 770,892 of RPOG01000080.1, forward strand.
AAAAAAAAAAAAGCTGAACAGAAAAGTGGACATGAGTTTTGGAACATGGATTCAAAGCACCCACCTTTAAAGTGAAGCGTGTATTGCAGGTAGTTGGAACAAACTCATTGAAAGGCAGAGTGAAGTCTATGTTGAGTGTCTCGCCACAAGCTGCCAGATACACTGTAGAAGATCAGTAATGCAACCAATTAGTCCCTCAAGCTTTGCCATTAAAGAGTTTATATTTAACAATATAGCAAGATTCGAAAGAGCTATGTTGCAGGATACTACCTCGGGTTACCTAGTGTAAAAAAGCTTTAATTCATTGCCTGTCATGATGTAAAATGTGAAGAAATCTGTGGTAGAAATTTGGTGCCTTTTGTACATACACTTACAAAAGTGACATGCTGTTCTTAATCTAAGGGCTTTCTCACCATTCTCCTGCTGCTTGGTGGAACAGTCAATCCAGTTGTGCTGGTTTGCGGCCCAGATCATCTCAAACTGGTGGAAAAGAATCTTGAACTTCCAAGAATAGGGGACAAAGGAGTAGATGTCTGGGGCATTATCACTTGCCCAGTCTTGAATCAAATCTAAAAAATGTATACGGAACACCAATGAAGTGAAAGTTTGGAGTTTTTTTTCCATTAGTTTCATATTTTGCACTCCTAATATTCAGATAATGTTATTGTTTTTCAATGTTTGCTCAAGGACTCACCAGTGAAGAAGTTCTTTTGGGCATAGATGAAGTGGTAAGTGGCTTTATAAACTTCAATCTCACACTGCCATGACTGAGGCATGTTCCAAACCCGAGGGTAGCTTGCAATGACGTGAAACTGAAACAACACAATACATTCAGTCAAATACACTGCCCAAAGCATGCACACTTGAAACCACATTTGATAAACTTTACCATGGATCCTAAGCAGAAAGGAAGTGATTTGTATTTGAAAACTCTGGCCCAAAAGTTCAGCTTCCAGGTGTATTTTACATAATAGCGCTCAACTTACAGCAAGCATCTCAGCCTCCAGAAGAGTCCTGTACAGCATGCTACTGGTGGTGTCCACATGAAGCAGCTGGCCTTTGATGGTAGGAGAGTAGCCTTAGGGCAAGGGAGGGAGACAGAAAAGCAGAGCCATCAATTCTCAAAGTCGACAGCTTGGACTAAGATTCTGCTAATAATGTAATTTTAATGTGCTGAATTGATCTAACTGCTGAATTTTTGTGCTAGTCTTTGACACACAACTTACCATTTTCTCCAACAGTCATGGGAATGTTGACTTCCAGGTAAGAGCCTGCTCCCACATTCATATGAATGGCATTTGTTTCCTAGCAACAGGGATGAGGACGAGGCAGCAGAAAAGAGCAAAGAGAAAATTATAGTTATTGTTAAATAATCAGCAGTTACCTTTACATCAAAGTCTTCTAATGAAAACTAATATTTAATCAGAAGAGGAAGTGAAGAGTCAATCTTCCCTGACTAAGATCATTCACCTTTTCATTCAGCTCACATCTGTGCTGGTATTTAGTATGCACTTCACAAAGTAAGCTCTTTAAAAATCCTTGCACCGCTCAAGGAAAAACAGTGAAGAAGCATTAAAAATAAACCAAGATCAAAGGCTAAAACTGGGGATAAATAATAACTAAGACAAAGGGTGCAGTAAATACAAGACAGAAGATCATTAGATTGACAACAACAGACAAAACAGAGGACAAAGTATTAAGAACACAGGAGTGTGCTTGAGAGTCACCCTGTTTTTGGTGAAAAGCAGATCGATGGTTGCGTCAGCGATGATGTTCATGCGGAGCTCAAAGGCCTGGATCTGCCGGGGTTTTCCTGGCTGGGAAACCTCCGTCACTTTCATGGCCTGATAGTCAGCCGGGAGGAAGAACTTCCACAGACAGTCCCTGAGGGAGAAGAGAGTTTGTCTTTATGTTAGACTGCATCAGTGAAGTCCAGCTACAGACTCAAGCTTGGTCAGTACGACACGCACGGACAACTAGCTCTTTCTAACTGTTAATTATAAACTGTTTAAAGAATGTTATAGATAACATTCTTGTATAATTCATGAAAAAATATTCTCTTATGAAGAAGCCTCTTTCAACTTAACTTATATGAAATTCAAACTGAAATGTGGTTAGATTCATGAGTGACTTTGAGTTGAAACCTTGACAATACAGAGATTGTGGTATTATTAATTCTGACCTCTGACGGTCTGCCCAAGGACCATAGTTGAAGTCAGTCCCTTTTCCACAGACAATGTCCAGACCCCAACATGGAGGCAGGTCCTGAAGCTGATCATCCTCGCTGCATGTCTCTGCCTCCTCCACACCCTCTTGCTCCACGGGCACCAGACCTTAATACCCACACAAGCAGAATTCAAGCCTGAGGTGCTGACAATAAATATCCAAGAAAACATTCAACTGTGTGAAAAGCTCTGAAGGTCTTGAAACAGATTTACTGATATTCAATGTAGAGGGATTGGGATTCAGATTCAGAGGCCTGAGTATGTGAAAGGCATCTATTCAGTTTATTTATTTATTTTTGAGTCATATCAAAATTAGTGGATGCTGTATTCTACAAGTAACTTAGAGTAAAAATGTGTGTAAAATTGTGGCTAACCAAAACTAACCAATATTAAAATGTGTGTGTGTGTGTGTGTGTGTGCATGAGCATACCTGGTTCATCCTGGTAGTAGTAGATGTCCACATCATTAGACTGCATGACCACAAAGCCTTCACCCATCAGTCTGGGAGGTCTAGATGAAGTCACAAAGTCATTGTTTAGAGTTCAAACACAAATTACACGCAAAAGATTTACACTGTAGGTAACATCTGAGTTTTGTACTCATGAGAAAGCGCTACTTTTATTTTATCAGTTTATCTCATATACAGCACGTTTGCTCAATTTTAGTGGATCTCCCCACATGACTTCAGGACTGAAAAACACTGATTTCATTCGAATCAAAAGATGAGAAATTTTTTGAATGTGATTCCTCTTCTAATGTTGCATTGAGAAGAAAGCTGTCATAAGTCAAAAACCAAAGGTGTCTTTTGTGTCAGGTGGTTACTTGTTGAATGTAAAAAAAAGGCCTCTGTTAACAGTTTCACGTGAAAATACATTACCTTTAAGGAACAACAAACCTTCACCAACTGAAGAACTGACAGAATCACAGAAAAAAGCAATGTATGGCCGTATTTTAAATTGTACCAAGAATATTTTGAACATTCTTTTAAATGTTTTTGCCCCATAGACGCTGACAGTGATATTGGTTAAAGCTTATGTTAACAAATTTCAAAGATTGTTTTGAACACATAAGCATTATATTCCCAAAGACCTACGGAAATCCATGTAAATGCTCAAACTGCCATGTAAATTAACTGTCTGGAAGTGAACTTACTCATCATTCTGCATGCCCAGGTAGCGTGGACTTGGGACCAACATGACCCGAACATTTTCTAGTGAACCTTTGACAATATGCATGTACTGGTCCAGGTGGCTGGATGGAGGCTTGGTGGCGTAAGTCAAGAAAGCATCCTCAAAGTTCAAACATAGAGTTTGAGGGAGGTGGTGATTCCCAAATGCCAAACGACCCTAATAGACACAGAAAGGCATGATAAAGTAAAACAGCCTAAACACATTGAAAACCCTCTTCTCACTGCAAAACATGTTTTTTCCCTAAAGAGGGGCTTAAAGAAAAGTTCTCCGCTGGGCGCATACTCACAGTGCTGATGTTAACTTTGATGACAGGGATGAGGGAGCGCCATGATGTTGAGGGGTCTGGACTCTCTGATCTGATGTTAACACTTAATAAGAAGCAGAAGAAATTCAGTGTTATGACAAACTCACTACTGTTTCGTTCCAAAAGCTGAAAACAAGATAAAGTGTTTGATGCTGCCTCAGTAGCACCTTTCTAAGGTTCTGTCTTCTTGACCCCTTTCTTCATCTTTTTTGGGAGTTAGGAGAGTGGGTTCCAGTCCAAAAGTTTCCTGCAGTCGGGCATAGAGGTCCGTACGATTGTAGACATGAAATTCAAAGCCGTTCACGGTCACGTAGAGTCTGGTCTCTGCTTTGGGGTCTAAGAGAAAGACAAAGACAAGACACTCAGAGATGATAATGACATCTGTTTCCATAACTGGGGAAACATCCCTGAAGACACTTTTTAAAAAGCAAAACCAAAGTATTAAAATGAAACCCTAAGGACAGAACACTCCAGAAATCACATATTGAAGTTAAACAAAGCTGTGATAATTCTGATTCTGAATGCACTTGTAATCCACTAACCATGCTGCTTCTGTTTTGGGTTGTACATTTTCCACCAACGAAATATAAGGAAGCCGTCTTGTATCCTGTAAGACAAAAAAAGAACTAGTTATTAAGCTGTGACTCAATACAGGTACTGATGAGTAAGAAACAGAAGAGCAGGTGTCAGGTTACCTGATGGACATGTCTTGGTTGATGTAAAAGACGTCTCTGAACATGACTTTCCCTGACAGCACAGAGAAGGAAAAGGAGCCTATGGAGAAACAGAAACGTTTTACTTCAGACTGAGTTGTTTTAATCACTTGAGTCTCTCTTGATAATGAGAAGTATTAGTCTATATTAACAGCTTAACAAAAACACGTTGGTAAAAACGCATCACCATTCAATGAATTGGCTTTTTTTTCAAACTGCTTTTTTGATCATAACCTGTTTCTGTCCTTCAACTGTGTGCTGACAGAGTAACAACACCATAATGGTTAACTGTTTGTCATTTATTGCTAGCACATCATTACACATTACACTTATAACCTGTTGCATTATGCCATTTCCCCCAAAAAAACACCCATCTCCTAAAACTGTGGACTATACTGACCTGTTTACACACATGGTTCAAATTAGTCATACTTGCAATGCAAAACTGTGCACCCCTAAACCCCTGAAATTCTCATCGCCTGCATCTAGTGTTCATTCAAAGAGCACAAGCATTTGATTTAACATCAGTCAGCTAAGACCAAACCAAATCAGTACAGGATTGTCTGATTGGACACACTGAGACAAAACTGCTCACACACCAATCACGTCGCCTAATGCGCAGATACTGTAACAGTAGATGCATGCCAGGGGGATTAAGCATGCAAGTTTTCCCCCCCCCTCTACCTCACAAGGGCTTATAACAGCATGTGATGCAGAGCAGGTTCTTTGGTCTGACCCAGGCCACAAACACCATGTATTTTCTGTATTTGCCAACAATCCACGGTGGGGAATGGGGATACCGTGAAAAAATATTTTTTATTAAATTGTATTCTAATTTTTCATAAAAAGGAGCACTTTTAGAGATACACCTGACTGGAAAAGGAGCATTTCAACAACCCATGCCTGAATGCAAAACCTCAATGGTGCCTTAGTGATCATCCATGTACCATTAAACATCCCAGCTGCACACGTGTAAACTAACTTATTTTATTTTGTCAAACACTTATTAATAAATATTTGTGCAATTCATTTCAGTATGAAGCAACTATCATCTACGATTATGCTTTTTATTGTAATTTTGCAACTGTTAAGAGTATACAGTATACCAGAAAATATCTTTGTTAGAGAAACTGAAAACCCCACCAACACATTAATGACAGATACTTGATCCAATGGTACTTAATAAAATGAGTAATACATCATTTCTATAAAACAACGACACAAAATTGCATCTGCTGAAGGCTGCAGAGAGCAGAGAGCAGAGACTGGCCCATCATAAAATATTCAGACAATGCATAACCGCCTTGAACAGACATCTTCAGCAGTGCTCTGCCTCTCTTTTCATTACTGTGTAACAGAGCCCCTGATATACACACCGATGTGGATGTATCCATCTTTGTACAGTCTGTTGATGATGAGGGTGAGGATGAGGCCAATGTTGCGGGAGTTGTAATAAGTTAAGTAGATTATCCATCCACATGAGAGAATGGTTGCTGAAAGGTAAAAAACACGGTCAGGTTTGGTAATGCAGGGTAACATACAAGGATTCAAACTACATGAACTATAATCAAACATTTTTTTTTTTTGAATGCAGTGAAGAAATTTAATTCAAATGTAGAATCTTGTTCGGCCTCAGGAAGATGAGGTCATACAACATGAATAATTTTCATTTTGTTGCCTGAGCAATATCATTGACCCAAGAGCTGCTTCTGGCATTAGCAAAACCTGTGAGTTATCATTTTCACTGTCATTGAATGAAATCACATTATAATAAAGTTAGTCATTATATGCTGTGTTGTATCAGACTGAAATAGCATCTCTTTAAAAAGTATGCTCTAATACTTATTTCTAATGATTGCATTATCATTTAGCTTTTTTCATTCCACAAAGAAATAAATTTTAAGCCACACATGGAAAAAAAAACTTAACTGCTTATTGCAAATTTAAGCCTTTACCATAAGCATGACCAAAAACACATTACATTATAAACTACAAAGCCACCTAAATTGTTGAAAAGTATGTACTTTGATCTGCTTCTTGAATTTATCCTCCAAAATCTATTGATTTGAATATTTTGACTTGGCCACAAACCACTTACCAACGAGGAGCCAGATAAAGTTGGAGTTGTGCTTTGACAGGAAGTCATCCAGGTCCACGAAGCTTGGGAAAGTGCTTTCATTGTTTTTGGCAACATGCCCCTCCATGGCTACAGACTCTCGAGCCGATATCTAATTCTGAAACAGAAAATGTCACGCTACTTTAACTTTTCAATTTCAAACCCTGATGGAGCTGAAAGTGCACAAAAAAGTTACAACATACGACTTTGCCTATTTTAATAACAGGAGTGTACCACCACTCTGCCAGCCTCTATTTTTAGGTATAGTGACAGGACGAAATAACATGCCCTAATCTCCTGACAACGGACCCAAGTCTTGTATGTTTTCAGTCAAAATAAAAGCTTAATTACATTTGTAAGATCATAAATTGCATAAATTTGTTGTGCAATGGCAATTTTTTCAGGGATTTCAAATTGAAACTGGCTCAATGAAAAGATGTGTAAATCAAAATTGAAAGTTATATTGTTACACTGAGTGGAAAAATATATTATCTAACGTCTATGAGCTTCATTATACGTAGTACTTCAATGAGATTCTAATTGTTGTGCAAGACTTTAGAGTATTTGTTAAGTACCCTGTTTTTCTGAGGGCTGAGCTCTGGGACCATTAAAGAACATGTGATCTTTTTCAGCTGTATGTGTAGCTGCTTGGTATGTCAGGAGGATATAGACTGCAGCTGCTGTAGTGCTCCCTGTTTCCACAGAAGGGATTATTTTATTGTGTTTGTGTGCGCCAGGAGGCTGGAGGTTGGGTGTGTGCTGAGTATGAAACTGGAATTTTGAAAACATACAAATATCCACACAATTGCCAATTTGAACTTAATCCCACAGAAATGGCAGCTAATAAACAAACAGAATAAGTAATAAATGCAGCTCTGTTTCAATTAAACCTGGTGCACTGTTAAAGGTAGGGTCTGCACAAATTTTTATTATCGTATGTAAACAGAACATCCAGACTGGGCTCTTCCTCTGTGGCTTGGTGCCAGCAACAGCAAACACCCACTGTCTCTTTTCTTAGCTATGTGAACACACTCAGCAGCTCACGGAGCACCTGCAGCATCATGTTTCTTCATGGGAGAGACTCAGGAGCCGTACACCTGATTTCCTGCAGGTAAATAGTAAGGTATCCTGCAATATTATACTATTCTCTCTCTGGTTTATGGCTACTATTTTAGCAGATAAGGATAGCTTCTCCCTCTAGCATCATCAACACACAAAGTCACTGGGCTCGCTGTGATTGGCTGGTCACCACACCTATCCTCTGCCCAGAAACGATAAAAAAACAACCAGATAACAACAACAACAACAACAACAACAGCAACAGCAACAGCAACAGCAACAGCAACAGCAACAGCAACAACAACTCACTGTACCTTCCAGATTCCTATGAGCCTATTTGTCAAACATGGCATACTGTGATTACAGCAATCTGCACATGCCACAGAAGACTTGATAATAGCAAACTTGCAGGTTTGATCTTTATCTAGTTTTGGCTGCTGTGTGTGTTTAACTATATCAAATAAGCTAGGAGGCAAATACTAATTTCAGTACAAGGTCCAATACAATTAAAAAGTTCCCCGTAATGTATCCTGATGCATAAGTAACTGTGTGTGTCTGTGTGCACGTGTGTGCTTCAATTTCACACACACTGTATTCACAGTTATCCTGTAAATCAAGGTAGAGTTCATAACAATACACTCCATTAATTGTGAGACAGCACAGGTTTTGCCGCTATTCCAGAGAGACAAGTTTGAGTCTGTCAGTGACTCATCAGATACCTGTGACGAAAACATTTTCAGTTTCAGCTTCAGAGAAATGCTGTCAGGTTGAGCATCCACATATCTGATTTATTTGGTAAAGGATACTAAACCTTAAAGTAAGTACTTTACACATCTGACATAAAACTGCACCCATGAACAAGGGCCATGTGGGTGGGGTTTTGGGAAAGTAAACATCTGTGCAACGACAGGAAATATCAAGGTAAATTTAAAAATAAATGGCAATAATATTTATTGCAGGAAACTAAAATATTGTGACATTTTTTCTATACAGCTCTACAGGTAACCAGGGCAAAGGTATACTTCACAAAACATTTAAGAGACGCAGCATGAAAGCATGACACAAAATCCTTTCTATCACTCATAGTTAGTGGTTGGGTGAAGACATTTATTGAAAAAAAAAATCAAAAATGACCCTGTTAAGAAGTTTAAACAACTCTGGTGGTTTTGGCCTGATAAATGCACCAAAGTCACACAAATGTGTTTGAATGTCTACTAAAGGTAACCATCCTCACCTGTGATCTATATGCTTGTTATCAGTGTGTGTATGAAAAAAATGAACAGGGTTAGGGTTGAAGTTTCTGTTGTCATTATGATTTAAAAAGAGTAAACACACTTGTTTGTTAATAAATGTCTTCACCCAACCTCTAACTGTGAGTGACAGAAAGGTTTGTGCGTTACTATTCATGTTTTCTGAGAAAAGGCCAAAAAATCAGAAAATTCTGCTACCATCAGGGCGTCAGTACTTAGTGCCACGCTTTGACAGGGTCAGGCTCCAACAGTCCTTCATACATCTGATGTCCATACTCTAAAACTAAGTGAGGAGGTTAACCCACACAAAATCAAGGAGGTCTTACTGGGAGTTGACATTTTTGTTAATTTTTTCCTGTTGAATGTTATATGTATGTTTGTGTATGTTGTCCCCTGAACTGTGTATGACAGAGCGGCTGTTTTAATGCATGACAACTTTTGGATCTAGCATCTGACAACAAAGTATCATCATCATCATCAACACAAACATACAGCTGACTGAAAAGATGTCAACCATGGAGTATCAGCTGAAGCACTTTAAACCCTCAGCACAGTTTTCCACATTAATGTTACACTAAGCTGAGTCAAAGCTTAATATAACAACAACTGCAAAGTGAAACATCTTTCATCTCAACCTTAGATGACATTTAAAAATCAGAGCCAAACCTCAGCTTCACTACACACCGAAGCTAACGTTAGCTAATCCCATGTCTGTTACTTCCTGAACGTTATACACAGCTCTACAATGACGGCCCCCACTGAATTCATCCAGTTTTTACGCATTTTAATGTTAGTTAAAAAGATTAATTATCTATCCGGTCGCGTCCAGATAACCTCCGGACCGATGACGCTGAGGATTTTGGATAATGCTGTTATTAAGCTCAGCGCTAAATGAATAATGTTAGCAGTGGTGTTAGCTCGCAGAAGGCCGCACCCTGAAACTTCTCCTGTGTGAAAAACTGAAGCAAAAACACTCTATAGCTGAGAGGTACCTCAATGTCCGCGATGAAACACGTAGTTTCATCTTTGATCCGGTATTCGAGGAGTTGATGTCCTTTTGTCGTGTCGCACACAGGTACAGTTAGCATCTTCTGTTGATTATTTACATGGCTCAGAGCCAGCTAACATCACTTCCTACTTTCTGCAGAACAGTCAACCAATGAGAAAACGGACTGTCAACAATTGACCAATCAGAGGAAAGCATGAGCGAAACTGAGAGAACGGTTGATGGTTCATCTGTCCAATCACAGTGTATGTTTTTGATAGAGTGGGAGTGTTTTAAGCATGCTGTAAGCACAAACAAAATAACAAATACAGTAACAGGGAATAAACTATATGTATGTATATACAACTCTGGAAAAATCGAGAGACCAATGTAAAATTGTCAGTTTTTCTTATATTGTTTGGGCCTGTGTTGAGTGTCATGAAAAATTATTTCACTCCATAAACTGTTGACCACATTTCCTCAAACTGAAATTTTGTCATAAAGAACATTTATTTTCAGGAAAGAAAAAATGCTAAAAATGAAGAGGACAATACATTTTAAGACCTTCTATGTATGTATTTAATTTGTAACAACTGCTTTTATTATTTCTGTAATGTTATAATACAGTTTTTTTCCCCTTCTTCTTCTTTCTCCCTTTTCTTCTCTACTTTCTCTCACTATTTCAGTAACTTCATCATTTCAAAAGCCTCAATGTAAACACTTTATTTCAAATACCAACATAAGCTGCTGGCTGTGTTACTCGCCCATGATAAACTTACACTGAATAAGCAGTAGGAGCACGTCAGTTATGTTTCCCTGTTGCACATAAAGTTTTAATTAACTAAGATTTGTCTGCAAGTAGCATTGATAAGACCATTTTCAGCTTTTTTAGCCCATCTCTTCTAGGCAATCTGCAATCAAAACAGTAGTTGTACATCACATCTGTTTCTTGGCAGTTAAAAAATTAGAAAGAACAAAAGAAAAAGAGTCCCAACTGTTACAGAGCTTAAAAAGCATCACCCACCAGGTTGTGTTGAGCTGCAAGTACCGTAGTAAAAATGAATTATTTATTCACTTTCCTGTGTAGAGGTCCTTTTCACTCAATCGCTCCTTCACTTTCAAATATAGCACACTGACAACAATGAGCATTTGATGACACTTGGTAAAAGACACAAATAAATCAGTTTCATCTTGAGGATTGTGATTTTATTCTTTTAAAATTGAAGACGAAACTCAAGATCTTTTAAATCATTCATTACACATAAGTACCATACAGCAAACAGGTTCAGTAAATTTGAAAGAAACTACAGATAAACAGGCAGTGGGCATTCCAACATCTTGTATTTCAATAAATATGATTCTTCACTACATTGTTTGTGTAACCCAGCAAAACATAACTTCAGAAATGAACCAATACTTTCTGTGAGCAGGAGGTATGGAATGGAAAAATGATTTATCCCAACATGAATACAAATTTAGATGATTATTGAACTCACATAATGCAGATAGTTGGTCAAAGCATATGAAGGTTTCACATTTACTCAGATTCAAGTGACTATTACAGCTATGACCATCAGCCCAGCGTGATGATAAATTCACTATTTCATTTTCAGCAAGGACAAAAAAAAATCGTGAAACAAACAGCAGTCTTCTCACCAGAATACATTTTCATGCAATAAAAAGAGCATTATTGTTCAAAAAGAAAAGTGCATTTGAAGGACTGAGTCAAAAGCTCATGAGAACATCTCGTTCTTGCATGCTGGTGAAGAACGGCTTCCCGAACACAAATGAGTGCAGTCCTGCCCTCAGCTTCTCAGCAAAGGCCATAATAATGTTCAGGTCTCCCTCCACTGTCAGATCCAAGTCTGTCTTTAAATTACGCAACGACCGAAATGGCTTCTTCCCTTTCTGCCTGTAAAATTAGAAGAAGTACAGTTAATGTTAAGTCAGTGTTAACAACCTTCAGGAGATAAAGTCAGAGCACTTGATTAACATCCAGTTGGTTTGCAGCTGTGAGTAGAAATGCCATGCCACGATGAATTATGCATGCTGTTACAGGATGGAAGCTGAGCATAAACAATCTTGTCGAGGCACCTGTAAAATGGAATGCCCCCGGAGCACAGGCTGTTAGTAGCACCATAAATAAGCCAGCTTTTATGCTTCCACATCAGAACACCAATAGTGAATTTGCTTGAGTATTTAGGGTTGTTTCTGGAGGAAAATATATTTGCTATCATTAACAATGCATGAGAACAAATTGCAGTCAGCAGTTTAGGTACAGATGAAAAATAAATCAAGAGCGACATTTCTGAACGTGTAAACATGTTGACATCACTCTTAAAACATCAAATCAACTATAACATGATTCAAGTTTACCTGAGGCTCATGCTAATACATAATTTTGAAAACTCTCACAACACTTTGAGTTTTCTTCAACAAACACCCAAGTCACAGACAAACAGAATGGCATCTGTATTGAGCCCTTAACCCGATGTTTTAGCCTTTGAACCACCTTTAACTTGTTTTAGTCTTTAGCTTGTGCTCTATCACTCTCCTGTTCATCTTTCTTCTACTTCTCCTGTTTATCTTTCTTCTGTCTAGCCCTGCAGTGCCACAGTCATCATACCTTGTGTTAGTTCAGATTCCTCTGAGATTAGTCAGATGGAGATTTGTAGTTTCTTGTCTGTCAGTCATTTTTTGGTCAGTTTGCCTCAGTGAGAATGTAGTATTTTTGAACCTGTACAAAACTCTGGATAATATGAATCTGGTACAAACATGAAATACTCTTCAGTTATTCTACAGTGTTAACCCACAGTAACCTTTTCTTTGTTGTTTGGATCAAAGTCATATTAGTGACAGCTCTTACGTTTCGTCCTCGATGTACTTGAGCAATGTGAGAGCCTTCCTGTGGAGCAGCAGAAGGAACTGGGCCAGATAGGTGCTCCGCAGGGACAAGCCTGGCTTCAGCATGAACACCTGGGTACGACACAGTATGTCCATTAGTAGTCCAGGCTACGGCTGTGCGGAAGACAGTGGGAATAAAACAATAGCCTCTTTTATGCTAACCTTGAGAAGAAAAAAAAAAAAAACAACCTAGTGCTGTTGTCATGAGAGAAACTTCTAACCTCAAATCTGGGAACACTTCAAGGGACATTCTGATTGTTTGTGACTCTTAACAATTAAGACTGCATTTACACTAAAAGAAACTCCTACCCTTTTAAAAAAATAAGTAACAAAGGCAGAAAAAATGTTGATTACTTGATTGAAAAGAAAGGCAAATAACAATCAAAAAAAAGCATTCCACAAGTGGACCAAAAAGCTAAATGACTGGTAAAGATTCTTTGACATTGGTTAATTTTAAGACAAGAAAAACTTCTGATTGGTGATTAATCTATGACCCAGCAGAAAAAAGATAGTAAGCAGCAGTGAGTGTTGCTTAAACATAATGAGGAAGGAAGGAACACTGTTTAGATAAAAGAAAACAGAAATGAACCAACAGCTTACACCAAGAAGTGGTCTAAAGCAGTGTTACACAACTGGTTAATTGATAATAACAAAATTTGTAGAGATGGATGTTACAGACTGGGTTGCTGAAGTCTATGCCACAACAAGGTTTGGCAATGTTTTCACATCACTCAATTACAATTGTTTTCAGACAAGGCTCACACAATTTGACAAGGAGAGCTGCTTTTTTCTCACCTCATCTATGAATGACTTCACCAGAGTGTCTTTATGCATGACGTCTTGAAATATATTCCTAAAGAGAACACAGGTAATGATAGAGGCATTGTTTTATTCAGAGATAAAAAAGTATCAATATGCAACATTGTTATGCAAAACTATAACTTTCATTAACTTGACAAAAACAACGTGTCTATGACTCACAGGTCAGGTGTGAAGGTTTCATCAGTGTGAATGATTGTGTCAGGAGCAATGTCCTCCTCGCTGTCCGTCTTCCACAGTGCACTGAGCTCAGAGCGCATGTAGCGTCGCTGATTGTACGAGTGCTCATGGCACGGCGGCATCTGCTTGACTGTGTTGATGTCAACATCTATGTGCGTCGTTGGGTACGGTGAGTAGAGAACCTGGCGGAACGGCAGGACGAAGCTGCCTGTGGAGTCCTGCAAATTACATTTTTAATGTTTAATGGTACAGTTTTAATTACTTCTGTGTTTACATCACTCTTCATTTTAAAGAGCAGACAGGGTACAGAACACAATGTTTGTCTAAGAACAAACATCAGAGGGAGGAACAAAGAACATTAGAAGCACTAAGAATTTTTTTTTCATTTCTCCCTTTAAAGTTTTTATGCTCAATGCTTTTTTTGTTGGAATTCAAAACCATAGCAAGAATTATCTAATAAGAAATGAGCTAGACTTGATTTCCGCTGCTCCTTGAGCTACTCACATTCAGGTTTTGATTTTCAGTCCACTTGCCAATGAAGCATTAAACCCTCTCAAGATGAAAATAAAGCTACCAATAATCCTACATTAGCTCTTCAATCCCTATAGCACTTGTTTTGAAGTTGTTTGAGCTTTAAACACCCATCCAAAGTCAGGTAGAATAATGCAGGACAAATCAAATATAAGTATATTTAGAAACATCAATAGCCCAATACATTCTCTGCAGGTAGATGTTTAGAAATAATACAATAACACTCATATCAAATAGAGTGCATCAACAGCATACTTTGTTTCACAAAGTTAAAGTCAGAGGGAGAAACAAGCAAAAGATGAGCCAGAACAAAAACAGTTGTCTATACAGCTCTCTAAACAAAGACACGTTGTGTCATGTAGATACAAAAAAACACATCTAAACCACATCTTTGTTTTTATCTTTGTCAAACTATCACACTGTGTAGTAAGAGGGTACCTTAAGTAAGCCTTGTACAAACAGGCCTGTGTCATATTTGAAGGAGGAGTCAGCTTTACAAAGGCGAGAGCACTTCCTCTCTGCTGGGGTGAGAAAGAGGCAGAGAGTCCGCACAATCTGCAGAGTGAAAACAACATTTCAATACTCAAAGAAGAAGCTTTTTAAAGGACAAAAGGTTTCACATTTCGAAAAAAAAAAAATAAGTGTGTTTTTTCCCCAACACAAAACATATGCAATTGTTTACATTCATCGTACCTCAGATTCCCAATGAGGAGGAACAGAAAACAAAGTGACTTCGACAACATTTGATTTTTCTGGTGATTCGATTTTATGAGAATATATTCCTTAACGTCAGCTAAAAAGCTCTCCAAAAAGCTGAATTTCAGCCACATCAAAAGTACAAAATGAGCCTGTGCATACAATCTGCAATAAAGGCCAATGTGAGACTGGAGACTAGTTGTTGGATGCTGATAGAAAAAAAATTGATTGTCAGTGCTTAGCTCAGTCCTGAAGCCAACACAGCTCCTGATATAAGTAATTCACCTCTTTGATATATGCAGGGCAAAATGCTGCTTGTTGTCATTTCTGTTGTCAGTGTGGAAATAATGATGTGCAATATCACTGTAAGTCCACCCTCTTTTTATTGAAAAATAGGCAAGATGTATCCATTTGGTAACAGAAAAAGTACATCTGGGGCTTATTAAACCCTTGAACACAGCACAACAGACTTCAAACGTTTTAAACTATGAAGATGTATTAGACGTGTATCTGTGCGCAGCCACTAATGTTGTAAAATTACCTTATTAACTTTCTCTGGGTTGCTTCCAACCACGATTGAACAGCCACAAGTCTGCAGATGAGAGCTGATGGCCCTGAACCACAGAGACAAAGACATGCAAATTAAAGGCAATTAGCTTCACTGGCATTGCTACTATTATTAATCAATGATTTTAGAAAAAGTGATTAGGGAAGAAGAAGAAGAACAGGGACTAACACACACTGATGAAGCTTTAAAGACAGAAGGAACAGAGGTAGATTTATTTCACAATGGAGTAGTAGAGAGCTACGATGTCTCTGATACTAAAATTAAACTTTTATTCATGCAGTTCTACTTCATTTTCAGCCCTTCTGAGTTAACTGTTGGATACTAAATAATCATTTTACACATATTAGGTTTGCCTATCATTACCCCCGATAAATCATATGCAACTGGAAATTTCTTATTTGATTAAAAAGTCTCCATTAATTACAATAAGCCTTCAATATCTCTCACCCACCTAACACACTAAGATAGACAACCTTGCGCGTGTAATTAATCTACTGAGCATTTATTTGGAATGTGGGAGGAAACTGGAGTACCTGGGGAGAACCAACACATGCAAACCCCACTCAGAAAGGCCCACCATGCCTGAACCAGGAATCAAACTAGTGACCTTCTTACTGTGGGGCAGCAGCACTAACCACTGCACCACCATATAGCCCCTCAATATAAGTCATCCCTGAAACCTAAAGCAGGTGAGCAGGTGAGCAGGTGCTTTTTTGTGTCTACAGGATGCTGAGTTAATCCTCTACACCTCTGAGCAACTGGGAGCTTCATTTCCAGAATGGACTTTGCAGCGTGTCAACACCAGCGGCAATTTAACTTTCGCCCCTTCTCTGGAGGATGCTCTGCCTAAGTGGACAGCCATTACTCATCATTGGGAGGCTGATGGGTGTTAAATGGGCATTGTTCATCATCTGTCTCCATTTGCCTTGTACCAGAGTGCTTACTTGTGGAGGAAATCCTCGTGGCAGCTGTCCCCGATGTCATCATCATTTAGCACCGTGTCTTTTATCTACATTGAGGGAGCCAAACAAATGAGCCACTTTGAAAACTTGTCTGAACAAAGGCAGCAGTACTGGCTGGCATATTTTCAGGCACTGCTGGCATAAAAACAGGAAGTTACAAAATAGCAGGTTATGGTGCAGGAAAAAGAAAAAGTCTAAAGAGCTTATTTTGACACATTAGCATATTCAAAAGCAGCTGGACCCAACTGGGAAGCTGAGAAATAGCATTTACAAATAACCCATCTTGGCAATTAGAATATCTTTTTAGCTGTGGATTATGATCAGGCATATATCTAGAGACTGTTTCAAGATCACTTAGAAAGTCCTCACAGTCTTTTTACTTTTGGAATCAATAAGGAAAAGTGTCATTTGCGTTAATGTGTGTGTGTGTGTGCTACTCACATCTATTTCTTCTGGTACACTATGTGTTTTCATAGAGGCCAAGAGCTCCATGATTGGGACAATCTCCAGGCTCAGAACTGAGATGATGTTGTAGCCCTGATATAAAGTGAGAGAGGGTAAAGTCAAGTCAGGAACAAAGCAAACACTAGACAAAAACTAAACAGAAAAGACGGTAATGATCAGTTGTGATCCTTTCAAGAATTGTTGCATGGCTATATGCATGGAGCAGGAAAAACTAAAACCCATAAATGCTGAACACATCATTTATGCCTAGTGTAAAGTGCATTTTCCAGTTGTAAAACTTGCTATTAGACTCAATTTGAAGAGAAAAAGGTTACGAGGGAAATTAACTTTAATGGATCTCTGACTATAAAACACAATAAGGAAAAATTCAAAGGGAATAAGCAATGTAATGAGCCACAAGATGTTATTTTGTTCTCAATATCACAATCAGCTTGGAGTCCTTGTGAAAAAAATTCTTCTTTCTGCAAGATGCATCAAACTACCAACATCTAGAATTCAGGTGCTGGGGTTTTGAAGTTTTGAGCACATTTGTAGGGATTGTAAAGTGCCCTGAGGCTTGTAAGCAGTGCTTTGTGCTTCTAAAAGCCCCTGCATCCTGAGTTTTATTTCATTTTCAAAGCTGATAAGGTAAATATGACAAAAAAAATTGCCAAACCACCTGAGACAACTTAGAAAAGCCCAATTTAAAAAAGGACTACCAAGATACATCAGGGTAAAAATGTGCAAAATATAAAGCATTCTTAAAACGGTATTTATAAGCTGACATTCACACAATGTCTTTCACAGCAGTCTCCACATTATTGATGTATTTTAAAGGCATTCATTTAAATGTTATCTCTCCTGTTATTGGGTCTGACTGCGTTATTACCTGCTCACTGACACTCACTGTGGGAGCACTCAGACCTAATTAGCTAACTTACTCCTTTGTGTTGAGAGATTGCAACTTTATTATTCTGCCAACGTTGCTACAATCCCAAATGGGTAAAGCAGAGGTGATGGATTACTTAATACCCCTTAAAGATCAAGAACTACATCTAAATGAGTTTTAAGTGCAATTACCGAGTATAAAGGGTAATAATTTGCCTGCTCTTGTGTGAATAACAAGTTTATTTTTAAAAGTCAAAAGTCAAGAGATCAGCAAGAAAAGCATGATACCTTCTGCATCCAAATGCGTCCCTTGCGGATGACATGCTTCAGCCTCTCCACACAGATGGTGTGCAGAGGCAGGTAGAAGGCCAGCTCTGTCTGAGGTAGGATGATGGATAAGGCACATGTGTTCTTGTCACCTTTCAGCTCACCATCGAAGATAAGAGACACAATGATGACACCCTTTTCTGCCAAGACAAAGAACTTTACGTCCACAGCACCACACTCAGCACTGCGCAGGATTTCTCCGTTAAGGGTGTGATTGGCCAAAAACGTGACCTCTCCATCACTGAGGAACATCGATTGGTCACCCTTAGGTGTCCAGATGTGACGCACACGAGGACCAAGGATGTTGTCCCAGTAGGCAAAGGTGGCAGCGAGAAGTGGGCATTCTCCCTCTATGGCAACTTCAGACTTAGCCACAGCAGGTGACTGGGGTGGACAGCCCGAGGACATTGGAAAGGCTCGTCAGTGTCTCCCAAAGAGGGAGAGTTAAAGATAATAAACCTGCAGCAATAATCAAAGAAAAAACATCAATGTGGTACAGTAGACCATAGTGTGTGTATATTGAGACTGAACAATTCCTAAAGATAAGCTAGTTGGGATTATTTTTCCCAATATTGAAAATGCAATTTATTGTGCCATTACTTTTAGGTTCCCCAGCTTATGTGATGATTATATCACTTGCCATACTGAAGGGATGAATAATTGATTATTCTTTATTTGAATGAGAAAACCACATACATATGCAAGACAAGTGGGATTTTCAAAAACAGAATCCATAAAATAAACTCTGTTTGCAGGTACATCTCAAAAAATAAGAACATCATGAAAAAGTGCAATATTTTTGGTCGCTCATTTCAGAAAGTGAAACAGAGATATAACAGAGACTCATGATACATGGAGTGAATTATTTCAAGCTTCTATTCAATGAAATGTTGATGATTTTGGCTTGTAGATAACGAAACTCCAAAATCAAATATCTAAGAAAACAACAATACTGCATAAGATCAGTAAAGAAGGGGTATTTTTTTAACAGAATTGTCAGGCCTCTGAAAAGCTAAGCTACTTTCTGAAAATTTTACAAGTTCTCTCCCTACTTTTTGCCTCTATAACCTCTTTTCACCACTTAGGTTGTTGCTTTTGCAAAAGGTAGTTTTCAACGATATGTTTCTTTGGTTGAGCAGGGTTGAGTAACACCAGAGTAGAGCATTAAACATCCAAAAAAAAAAAAAAAGAAAAAATCTGGTGATCTGACCCATCTGAGATTAAAAAAGTATTGCATGATCGCAGTATTGTGATTAAAATATTGCAGCATGACATGTTGTAATTTAATCTGATTGGCAATTATGCCAATTGTAAAAACAAAAAAACAAAAAAAACAACCTTTTTTGACTCAAATATAACCAAAACTACCTTAAGATTTTCTCCCTGTTACTGCAGTTTTCAAAAATGTACTGACCAATAAGTTGGTATAAATCTTAAGAGGCTTTATGTCTGAATAACTATGATTAGTTACAAGTTGTTTGGGTCACCTGACACTTATTAAGAGTCACTCAACAGGGACTAATGTTTCACCAAAACTGATTAAAATCACAGAAATATAAACGTTTCAAGGAGGACAGTTTAATTTTGTAAGAAGCCAAATTTTAGGCTATGTCTGTCTGTATTTTTTGCAGATTGACCTCATTCAAGAATTGTCATGCTTTAGCAATTTCCTCTTTGTTCTACTCACTGTAGGTTTTAGACATGTTGGCTTGTTATTAACGCTCAGTTAGACGCTTTTCAACTGATTCCCCCACCATTTAGATTGTTGTATGTCTGCCTACAAAACTGATGCACCTTGTGACCACTTGTGTCACATCTATAGTATTATATTTTCATAAACAACCACTGCTAACTTCATGGGTAATGTAGTTCCTATTATGAATAACTGTATTTTCACATTACCATTAGCAGTCTGAGTTACGTAAAAAACAGACGTGTTTTTTAAACACTTAACAGCCAGGCAACGAGAAAAAATGAAGCTTTCAGGACTTCTGTGAGGTATTTATTTTGTATATTTAGCATCAGCAAAACCTGCACTGACAAAGCGGAGAGAACCGTCGCAGTTACTCACCTGTTTGCTCTTTGCGAACTGTAGCTCCACCAACAGCGTTTCTAAAGAGAGAGTTCAAGAAAGTGTTCAGCTGTCATTATTTTTTCATTTTAAAAACAGGCGTATGCAACATCTAAAGGAAAACAGCCTCCTGCTAGTCAGCTGCTTCTTTAATATACTTCCTGGTACGTCAGCTCTGCGTCAACCACGCTTAGAGAGCACGGCGCCCTCTAGCGAATAAGGCAGGGGAGCACAGCCTGTCTCATAAGACACATGCACATAGTGAGTGAGTGTGTTGAATTAATTCATGAAGTAACGTCATACACATCGGTCTAGGAAACAGTCAAATCCTTCTATATCCTTCTATTTTAAGGTCCAAGGTAACACTCTTCCTTTTTGATAACCATATTGTTCTGTTCCATTGAGCCACTCTACTGTTTTTTAAAAAAACTCTCAATGGGAGTTTGTGGAAATAATGTCAAATCTGGCACACACAGTGATAAGCAAGACACATTAATAATTTGCATCTCTAAAAATCACAGTTTAATTGTATTGGTGTAATTAAAGAGTTCAGGTCAGATTGAGTATTACCATGTTGTTCTACACAGCTCATTTGTCTTAGAGCTACTGCAGTTGACTCCAGGAGGATTTATTTTAATAGCTAGTCCCTCTGATCATTCATCCCATGACACATTTAAAATTTTTATATCCATAAATGAATTGTGGATTTGGTGCTGTCAAACGGTTTAAATTTTGAATCAGATCAATCACAGGGTTCTTGTGTGATTAAACATGATTACTCGTGATTAATAAAATATAATTTATTTTTAATTATTAACGGTACTAAGTGAGTTCGATTTTTCATGAGCAAACAGGCTCAAGAAAGATGGGAACTTAACATGTTTATTAGACACATTTTATTCCGGAAGTGTTCGGTATTAGAAAAAAAACTTCTTATGGCAGAGTGTGCATAGAATTTTATGTTGGTAAACTGTTCTGTCTTGTTTTATATATTTTGTTTTTATTCTGTTATACTCAGATTTCCCATTAAGAAGGTCAACATACTGTTTGACATCTTCCATATGGAGTTGGTTGGTTTTGTCTCCTGGCAAACAGGAACAACTGCCTATTTGTGTATGAGCTGCAGTTATTCTCCTTGAACAAACTACCCAAAATACATTGCTTGAGATGTTTCAGAGATTCTGAGTCGAACTGCTCTGCAGACGCGTTAAATGTGTAAATCAGATTAATCATGACGATTGGATTAATCTATGTTAATACATTCATTTTGACAGCACTAATTAATTCAATTATATGTTTTACTGCTGCTTTTTATTTTGTGGATGTCTTTGTGTGATGCCGTCTTTTGCCATGACTCAGAATAATTTGATGGAAGTCAGCAAATGACAGCCAAAAAAAGTTGGCTACTGCTGAAATTGTCAAGGTCACTGTCCATTACCACTCATCCAATATTGTGTACTTCATGGCTGTCCTACTGATTAGATTCTCCCCAGAGGAGAGCACAACAGCTTTACAATTACAACAAGGGTAAAATGCTTTGTACGTTTGGACCTCCCCTCATAACCATAAAGCTACCCACTAATATTTGTATTACCAATGTCAAAATGTGATTTTTAATGGGTCTTCCCTTTTTTCCACGACAAATAAAAAATGTGACAATTTAACAAGCCACATCCTGTTTTCTGTTAAGGTACTTCACGCCTGTAGACCATCACAAAGGGAGACTCTGACCTTTAAACCACCACTTGGCAGTATCTTACAGTCAACTTAAACTTGTTGTGAGGACCATCTTAAAAAGGTGTTGTTGAGACCATGCCAGCTGTTCTTCTTTCAGTTTGTATAATGAGTCAATGGAATTTTGAATTTAACTGCAGATTAAATCTGTAGAAAGGGCTTAACAATTTAATTGGTCTGATAGACAGATTCCTCACTTTATGTTCTTGACTCATCTGCAACACCATCCTGTTGAATTTGACTTATTTGTTCACCATTTTATCAGTTGTGCAGCAATTTGGTGACCTTGATGCTTTAAAAATATGCTTTGTCAATTAAGTTGGATTGGCTTTTGTTACCACAAGTTTAAATTTCAATTGATGTATGAGCAGATCAATGCAAAATTGAAGTAATGAGATCAGAATTCTAACCATAATCAGGAAATGTATTCAGATCACTGCCTGAAAGAGAAAAAGCTTGCTCTTTGACATAAAGAAAGCAAGCTACCATTGCATGTTTGTGGTCAATGTTATTAGCCAATTTGGGCATGCTAACATAATAAATAATAAACAGAGAATGCAATTTTTATTTTTGGACAAAGCTAACATGTAGTTAATTGATCAAAGATTATGGTCTCACTGAGTAGTGAAGATTAAGTTATTAGCAGTATTAGATTTGATAGGGCCTTAAATGCAGCTTTAACTGCCTGAATGTTTTTCCTTGACTTTCATAAAGTTGCTTTCTGATAACAAAGAATAAAAACATTTTAAGTTAAATTTGGAAACATTCATAAAGGTCACTCATACTTGAGATAGGGGTGCTGTTTTAGTCTTGACGTTGTAAGTAAAGTCCCTCAGTTACATCTAAGAAAGTCATTTGGATCCATTTAGAATGAATCTGATGTAGTAAATAGCACATAAATTGCTTGTTTAATTGAGATTTAACTCAGTTTCATTTCAAGTCCAGAGTACAAAAGGTTTAATTGGTTGACTGAGCCGTCATCTATGCTTAGGGTGATGGAGTCTGTGGCTGTGTCTGTGTATCTCTGGTTCACTTCATTAGTGTCAGTGTTTTTGCTCAGGGAGCCATGATTGAGCTGAGTGACAGCACAGCATTTCTTTTCATCTGACATTAAACAGACAGTCAGGCGCCTGGATCCACCAAGGCCAGCAGCCCAATGCCTACCACCAACATCCATTAGGGTTACTTTAATATCTGCTTTTTCCCCTCTAAGCCACATGACCACAATAAATGGGGCAAAACTGCCCTCAGAGCAGCCTCTGGAGCCTCCGTGAAGCTTAGTTTCCTTCACTTTGCAACCCCATCCACTCTATGTGTCTTATCAGAGCTTTCTTTAGATCTGAAAATACCACACATATTGAATACTTAAGGTACATGCTGAGAAGGTCACCATAACATACAAGATCAGAAAATGTTTTATGTACATGCCGACTGACTGCAAATAGACATGAGAAAACACAGATAACACGGATGAATCACACCGGTATAATCATGATGACACAAAGTCTGCCACACTCATGATCATGCGGAGTTAAAGGGTCATCTGACTGATTCTAATTACTTCTCTTTTTTTTTTTTTAAAAAAAAGGACAAAGTATGGGCAGGCTACAAGGCTTCAGGAGGCCCCTCTCCTTTTGTATGACTCCAGGTTTGAAACAAGGCACAACAACAGCAATCATTCAAAAGAGGGAACTTCAAAGAACCTCATTTTCTCCTGCCCAGTCGCTCACTGCCACAGACCAATCATTATCATGAGTATAAAAGAAGACTTTGGAGTAGACAGCTACATGATCTAACACTGCAAAATAATGCAGAAACTGTTGTATTAACTGATTGTGAGATGTTAGCATGAGCAGAATGAGTGTTAAACACAAGCTGACAGAGCATTAACACCCACAGATTTCATTTTGCTTCATATGACTATTCCACTTCTTTAAGCTGTATAATGTAACAGTGCAGTGTATGGCTTGTATCCAAAAGCACCAGTTATTGTGCAGTCAATCCCCACTGTGTTTGTTTATGTTGGGATTTCATGCCTCACATGTCGTCATTATGCTGTATTAGTTATATTAAAAGCTTTAGGGACTTTTCACCTCTGCCTCAGCACTACCTCTGTGCAGTAATTATGCAATGTGTTTACCCCACTGGTTTCAGACCACTCAAATATGCAAGTATGCACTTTTTTGCAACACTGCATTGTCCTGCCATTTGTTTAGCTCAAGAGTGCGCAATTAACTTTTACAAGGGGTCTCATGAGAAACCTGTGTTGTGTATGAGGGCCTCACAACAGACTAAAAATCATGGACGCCATGACGCTCAACCTGAGGTGAGGTCACCACAAAGACTGCTGCCCCTGGTGAACGGCTGTATGGGTTAAAAACTCTGACTCCTCCTTCATAAAGCAATTTTATTGAAAAACAAAAACAATAACCTCTTCAGTAAGACTCTTTCTCAGGCTTGAACTCTTTGCATTGAAATCTGTCTGAATTTTTGAGGTGGTTATAAACAGCTGAGAGGTGATCAGTGAGAGAGGATCTGTTTCTGGATTTGTTGGACTTCATCACATGTCACTGTACATGTGGAGAACTCTGGTGTACAAGTGTGTGCATACAGAAATAATGCACACGCAAAATAAAAGCAACACAGTTGTATTGTGTGCACGACATCCTATTATTATTATTATTATTATGGTCTAATTTATGATTATGACCCTTTGGGCATTGTTAGAGTCCAATTTATAACAATGAACCAAAATATAATTTGAAAAATTTAATAAAAAGCAAAATGTAATAAGTGGTGGATAATGTAACAGATCCTGAGCCCAAATGCTGATGCTGGATTGTGACAGGAAATGATACAATGTCTTTGAATCATTTGTTTCCTCTGATTTTCCATTGGTTTAATTTCCAAATCCTGCACTGAATAGAAATCACAAAGCTTGAAATTGTTGGTATTTATGGGACATGTCTGCTTTCATCATAAAAAAAACAAGCACTATTTCTCCTTCAGTTTCTGCAGTCTTTCTCCTTTATGAGTGGGAATGTATTTTACCCCAACTTGGACTAAGGCATCACTGGGGGCAGTCAGCTACTTTCTAAGGGCTTTGCATTGCCCCTCTCCAGTTCTCTCATCAAGTCCAAATCTTCCACAATTTTTTTTGTGTATCAATTTAGTTGAATAGTTCTATTTTGCAAAACATAAAATTTTAAAGGCCAGTAAAATGTGTCAGTTTTGATCATTCCATATCACAGGATTAGATTCACACAGAGCGTTAATGTGCTGTGTGCCAATGATATGCGAACAGTGTGCATAAAAGTATGTGTTTATCATTTTTCCCTGAGCATGTTCTGTTCCAAACGTTTACTTAGGGTTGAGTTGAACTGAAGCATTTTATTTGCTCATCTTTTTGAAGTGTAGTATGAAGTTGTTGAAGAATTAAGACCTGACAAACTGTTGGCATTAATCAGTTTAACTAATAACATGTTTCAGAGCTTTGCAGAACCTTTAAGTATCCACGCTTTCACATAGTTGATCAGTCTGATAGTTTTATTGAGTGATATTTCTGGTTAACAGGCTTATTTTGTATTTTGTGATTTATTGGTCTTGCTTTAATTATGCCCTGTTGTATGCATTGCAAAGAGCCAGTGGGCATTATTGGATGTCATTCCTGGTCCTCTACTGAATGAAATTTCTTTCAGACATCCTTTCTCTCCTGCTCAGACATTGAGGGACTCCCAGTTGTTTCCAAGCTGTGACAGTCTTTGGAGAGAAGCCAAGCGGTGAAAGACATCCAGGTTTCCTGTGTGTCTTTTATCTGGATCAAACAATCAGAGTGCAGGAAACATGCAGCGCCAGCACCAGCACCAGCACCAGTGCCTCATCTACTTAGTGCTGCCTTTTCAGGAGCCAGCTGAACAAGCTTTAATGATATTGAAGGCTGTTTTTTCTCTCCAGACATGTTTGGAGTTACATTCTCCTGTCTGCAGACTCAGTGTAACTCATACTGAGGCAGGGGTGAATACAAACTGTATATTCAAGAGCTGGTAATTGTTGTCACCCAATGCTCTACATCCTTTTTAGCCGATGATTTAATTTTGGAAGCATGAAATATTTATAAAGACATCAGTATGGCTGTAACAGTGTCCATAGATCCTGACACAGGGGGCGGTTGATTCAACCACCCAGCTTGGTCAATTCAGTCAGTAATTGCAATCATGCCCTCAGGTCCCTGTCATTCATTCTGTCTAATTAGCTCTTCTGACCCTCCAAGCATTGCTCTGACCCCTTCATCCACTAAAACACTGACTTCCGCCTCATCACATTAAGTGCTGGATGGCATATAGCCTCTTTGCTTAATCGTGGGCAGAATCTTAGCCCATCATATGTGGCTGGAACAAAGGCAATATAGCACCTTAAGGAGTGGATGTACAAAAAGTCTGCAAAAGACTTGGATTACAAGTAATGAGTGTTTAATTGCTTTGAGCCCGCTCTCCAGAACGAACCACATTTATTGGTGACTCAGTGAAACAAAAACTTTAATGGAAAGAAGAGTATGTCGTGTGAAATTGAATTTCAGTTAAACAATGGTTCTATTTAAAGCTTTCTGGGAGGCTTGTTGTACCAGGATGAATCTTTAAATTAATAAGCACCTAGCTTCGCTTTCTTTCTCAGTGATTTAGTGTCTGCAGGAGGAAAGGGCCAGAGTCATTTTGTTTACAATCATTCATCTCACTTGCTAGCCAGCTGCAGTGCACCAGTGTAAAAAAAAAAAAAAAAAAAAAAAAAAAAAAAAAAAAAAAAAAAAAAAAAAAAAAAAAAAAAAAAAAAAAAAAGGAGAATTACCATACACAGATGAGATACACAGATGAGCTACACAGATGAGGTACACAGATATGTAAAAGGAGTGTTTTGGTCCATCATCATAAGTTAAACACCATACTTCAAAATAGCTGAAAATCACCTGAACTAGAAATAAAAGTTTGAAAAAAGAGTTTCCAGGAGGTTAGTGGGAACATTGCTCCAAGTGGTGAAGATGGCACCACTGACATCCATTTTTGTAAACCTCCCTCTCTGTCCATCCCTAAATGTTCTCAATGGGATTTAGATCAGGGGAGCACACAGCTCCAAAGAGTCAGCTTATTCCCCTGGAAGAAAAAGTCCTTTGTCAGGTGGCCATTGTGAACTGCAGCGTTGTTCTGTTGAAAAATCAAGTCATTAGCACACAGAGCAGTGCCCTCAGTCATGAAGGATGCCACCTGCAGCATTTCCACATAGCCAGCCGCCATTTGACGCTCCTGCACAACTGTCAGTTCTATTGTTCCATTGAAGGAAAAAGTAGATCATGATGGTGCCCTCTTCACTGTTCACTGTGCTGAACTTCCTACAGAGCTGGAGCTCATATGGGTTGATAGTTAAGCTCATAAAATATCCTTTTATGACTGTTATTCTCTGTGGGTTCAGCACAAATCATACTGCATGCCCCAATGAACCCAGCTGTGATTTTTCATACACATGTAGCACTCTACAGAGGAGGGGGGGGGACTTTATAAGTTAGCATTAGGCTCAGGCTAATATTACTGGAGGGAAAAGTCTGTAAAATGACGTCACTGTGAATCTACCCCCAGAGGTTTTCTTGTAGAAATTAAATCTACACCCTTGGGACCACTGATGCAATGTGATGGGCTTCTTTTTTGTTATTGCTCTCATCTTTCACTCTACACCTCTCACTGACACTTGCCACAAGCTGTGTTTTAATGGGGCAGGTCCACTGAGATGAGATGAGTGCTGCTCAGTTCTGACCACAGCAGGTTAAATGGGTATTTAACGGTGAGAGTGAATTGACTATGCCTGACATTAAAGAAAAACATTCACTGCAGTGCAGCATGAAATGGTATGGCAGTATTTTCATGGAGAAGTGTTTCCATCCTGTAGTTTCTGAAGGTCTACTCACAAAAAAAGCTTGTTAATTTGTCCATGTGAAGGAAAATGATTATTTAACGACATAATTAGCTCATAAAGTGCTAGTGTTGGAAAAAATTTGATATTTAATCATTAAACTGTAAACAGCAATTATGAACCATATCTCATGTATTGAAGGATATGAAACAATTTAAGTTAAAGTGTCTGTGAGGAGAATCAATATGAAGTGGATTGCACTGACTTTCTTTGGCCAAAGGACTTTTGTGATGTGTTTGTTTCGAAAGTGAGAGTAAAAGTAAATCCAATCTTCTTTTTAACACTGCTGTTCTTTATTCAAGATAACTCAAAAAGAAATAACCAAATTCAATGCAACGAGGTAATGTATTTATCAACAGTTGTGTAGCACTGTTGTTTGCTTGTGACTTAGCCTTCGGCGCTATCAGCCTGATCACTTATCTGTTTGTCTTTCTTCTTCTCTTCTGTCCCTTTTCTGTCAAACAGTCCATCTGCTGTTTCTACAGTTAATAAAAAATGAATACGAGACAGCATTTTCAGTTGAGAAAAACACAGATCTCTCTTCTCACTGCTAAACTTCATCAGCCAGCGTGATGTTGTCATAGAGACTTTAGCTTGCCATTAATCAATCGGGTCCAATCCAAACCCTTACAGTCTCGACTGGGAAACTAGGGATTAGCATTCAGAAAAACCTACTTTGGCACTGAAAATCTCATTTTAAATTTGAGATTTTGATAATTCATAAATCTATAGATGTGAGACTTTGGAAGTCCTCACAGTCTCTTTAATGTGAAAATGCAGCACAAAATGTGTTTGATTGAAAAGTGAAAAAATATATATAACTGTGTCATTTTTAAAATCATAGGAAATCCTGCAATTTTGTTTTGAGCAGCCAAAACTGAGTCTTCCACAGCGTCATGTATACACAGATGACTCCTCTTCAAAGTGAAGGAGGATTCAAAGTTTGATACGGATGAAAAATGATCTCACAAAAAAAGGATGAACTTTTGACCCCACTCACAGAACTTCAACAGGGGACGGACTCTTTTCATTTCAATCCCTGACTCACAGGTCAGAGATCTCTCTCCAGGATGGCTTGTTAGCCCTGGAAACCTGGATCTATAATAAGAATCTCCTTCTACCAAGCTTACTCTCCCTGATGCAACACCCAGGTGCATTGACTCTTTTTCACTTTGATTCATGCACTTTGATGAGACAGCAGAGCAGTGACGGATCCTTCGTGATGATCCATTATGATGTGTGCAGTCATTAATTTAGGGCTGCGTGGCCCTGACTTTTAATACCTCTAACTGCGCGTCTTTAAACACTCTTTAGGTGTTTTGAATCACTTTGAACACTGACACCGTGTGAGCATCCTTCATCTACGAGAAATACAGAGAGAGCAGGACAGAAGTAGAATCATTACATTCCTCCTCCATTGTTTACATCACTCTCTTTGTAAAAGGGGACTGCAATGAAAATAATAAAAGCCTATTGGAGGAACTTTGATCTTGCATTCGTAACGCCATGGCAGCAGCCTGAATATTCCCTGTGAGCTTTCACACTCAAAGACAAAAAGCCTTTTTATCTTTGCCATGATAGTATCAAGTGCTGCCAGAAAAAGACACTTTCAGCTGGAGAAAGGTGCCAAATTAGCATTTTATAAAACTGTTGTCAGGTGAGGCGGAGAAGAAAGCAGCTGTTGAGAAGCTGATTTTAGGGAAACATTTGACCTGGATGAGGTTTTACTAATAATATAGGAGCACTCATGTTGATAAGCACATAAAATGGGTGTGAGGCCATTTAAAGAAGCACTCACTCCCTCACTGGTTATGTAGGCTACATACATTCTGTCATCTTCACTGCCCCAATTCAGATGTTTTCCTTCTTGTGCCCCAGTTTGAATGTTGTCTGATTATTATGTACAGCAGAAAAATAAATAAATAAACTGCACTGAACATGCTTTTACAATTTCCATGAGTGTGGAACCTAAGTCTGTTGCACGGTTAGATCCCAGAGTGTGCAACTTCCAACAGCTTGAATATAAATACACAGTCCTGAACATATCAGCACTGCCATAACTGTTGTGAAAGACCAAACTACACTGTAACTAATTACTGTAAAATTACAAGGAAGTTTCAACAGTAAAATCCTGTTCTGTTTAAATACTGGTCAGCCCTATATAATAAAAGTTAAAAACAATATTTTACTGGGTTATTGCTTCAAAGAAAGAAAACAGTAACTACTTTTGTTTTGAAAACCCTGTCAGAATTCAAGAAAAAAAGCTTCGCGGCATAATTTTTTTTGGGTTAAAGTTCTGCAAAATGGCATTGAGCAGATCAGCAATCAACTCACCTCCAAAACTGTAGCAGACCCAACACTGGCTGTGGAGCTCATTAAACCTTAACAGCCTATGTCCAGAAGAGTTTGGACCTGTCTATTCTGGCTTCCTTAAAAATATGGCACTGCAGCATGCTGGGTTTATGACAGAGGGCCTCCTTCCTTTGCAGAAGCTGTTTGAAACCATAGAAGAACTCTGTCTTGGATGAACAAGAACCATTGAAAACACATTTATCAAATACAGTGATTTTGTATTTTAAAAAGATACCTTTTCTTAAAAAGATATTTCAGTATTATATAAAGTTGGGTTGTGTAGACCTCCTTAATAAGAGACTGATGGGTAAAACTGCACACAGGCTTGACTAGTGTTTTTCTGCAGACAGTATCTACTTGTGTGCTCAGTAAGCAGTATGTCATCAGCACTGTGGGAATCACTCAGTATAGTTTGGTCTTATTTTTGTCTCTCTTGCAACTGTAGATTTTGTATCCATAGGCAACAATGTACTCCTTGCATGCAACAAAAAACTGATTAATATCTCTGAATATATAATATATGTAAACCTTTGCTCATGAAGTGAACCCCCCATCAAAACCTGCTCACTCCAGTAACTTCAAAAACCACTCCACAGAATAAGTCTCTGGACTTAAAATTCTCCCTCAATTGAACATGCGTCATATTTCACTCTCAAGAAAATTCACATTGTCAAAAGTCTTTTGTTTTCTTTGCACTCCAGCTTATAGATCTGGATAGAAGTGCAGTCGCTTATCCTTGTAGAGAACCTCTTTTTTGTCTGACTGCTCTCAGCACCGCCACCTTATCCCTGTCATTAAGAAACTTCATTACCAAAGTTTCTTGGGGGTTCACTGGGTTCCCACCTTGCCTTGACCTTACCTCAAGGTGTGTCACTTTGTCTCCTCACTCAGCCTGTTACTAAGCGACCAAACTTTAGCTCTGAAGCCAGCCCCATTATCCCTGCTGTTAGAGATGTGAACCTCAGCATTTGTGATATTCTCCATGCACTCACTTTTTCCTTATCCCTCCAATTCCACTTAAACTTCCATCCCGTCTACCTGAGATGTCAGTCCTTGGGTCTCCGATGGCTTTAAGAAGTGCTTTGCTCTTCACTCCTTCTTCAGTGTATTTGCCTGACATTACGTTAGTTTAAGCCTCCCCACAGCCTTTAGACAACCTGAAGTCAGCAATCTTGGATCGCGTGCCCTTTGAGTGAGCTTTACTTTGTTTTCCTGGAGCAGATGACATTTGGTTCTTTAACAGTGCTGGCTCTAGTGCTGATTTTAGCAAACAGGTGGGTTTGTCTGAGGGTTTCTGAAGTTCAGCAGAGAGAACAGCACGTCTTTTTATCATGCTGCCATCACTGGTCTGGATTTTTTTACATTTCACCCATATTTGTAGAAATATTAAAACAAATAAATGTGCAGTGGGCCAAACGGCTGCATTGATTAGTCAATATAATCAATGGCGTTGCCTATAAACACTACTTGACACAGAATTTCAATGGTGCCATCTTAATCATCTTCACATTTGGAGCCTGTAATCACTTTGTACACTCATTCGTTGGCCACCAAACTGGTCATGTTTGCACTGGTGTTTTTACTATTTCTGTTCATGTGTTTTTTGAGGGATCCTAAACCATGTTTGCATTCTTTACTCATGAGATCAGGTGTTAGCAGCCCTTAGCATCTAGATGCTAACCAGTGCTGGGCCTGTTGTTCCCTGTGACCTGAGAAAAAGGTTGACGGATGATGTGCTGGCACTACAGTGCTAGCTAAGAAGAGATGTCATCAACCTGTCCTTCCATTCACTTTCATGGAGAATGTAACATTGATGAGCTAACATCGGACACTAATGGCACATTGGAGAGATTTTGAGGGCGGACAGTACAAAACTGGTGAAGGAGTCCAGCTCATTTCTGCTTAATATATACACATATTTTATCTAAATTACTCTTACTGTATTATTTCATTTTATATACATTTGTATAATCACGTTTTGCACCACAGCTTACACTTCCTTGCTTGCTGCTGTGACAATGCAACATCCACCGTGTGGGACGAACAGAGGATTATCTTGTCTTGGTTCAAATGGTTTTAACAACACTATTTTCAGTCATATTACTAAGAGTGAAATTTGCTGTTTAATTATTTGACATTATAAGGAAAAAAGATGTCAACATGCATCACCATGGGTTGTGTCACAAAGGTTAAATTTACGAGATGTGCACTCTTTAGCCACTGAGGTACAACCAGGTCCAAACGAGGAGTAGACACAAAATAATGGTGATTTATGACTCACTGACTCACCAAAAATAACCATGAGTTATCCTAAGATGGGTTCATTAGTCTTGTTAGTCTTGACAACGAAAGTGTATTATTTTGTAACAAGACAAAAGGAAGATCAAGTTTAATTATCACCAAATTAGTATCCTTGTATTTCAAACTGATGATGTGTAACTCTATTTTAACAACTACATTGAAAACGTAAAGAAAAGACAGTAGGCAGAATTTGTCAACATCAGCAGAAATAAGTCATCAAACTTCAAACATCTTACTTCACTTTAGGGGTATGATTGTGATTTATTTCCTTTTGAAAATATACCCATAAATTTGTCATATGAAAACAAATGGACAACCTTAAACATTTTTATCACAACAGTATAACACAAGTTACAACCCACGCCCTGCATTACAAATAGTTGCCCTTAACTGTTTTTCATTTATTTTTTCTAAACATTTAAACATTTTCAACAAAAGGAAAACCCCTAAACAAGACCAGATCCCAGTACATCTTCCAAATCGCCATCTGTTTAATACCCAGTGCTCGAGGGAATAATACGGACAAAGTAGCTTTGAAGGGGGAGATCGAAAGAAAATGAGAGGGGGTGAAATTCAACCCATAAATCTGTGAGGCTCAACTTTGTCTCATCCCAAAGACGGCACCAGCCAGTGAATCTCTGCAAATGTCTCTGGCCACAGGCTCTTTTATCATATCAATGGATATGTCTTGCTGTAAAATCTGTCCATAATTTATGGTGTTACAGAGCAGGTTCAACGTGTCAGTCCTATATCTTACAGCTTTTCCAGAGAAACAACACAGCTGACAGCTGTTTTTTCAGAGTGTCTTACACTCTTGGTTGGTGAGGTTTTGGTAGGGACAAAGCTCAAAATTCACACTGCAACCACAGTATGTGCTTCAATATTTCAGATGGGCTAACTCTGAGGATAATGATCTATTTAAAAATGTATGCAGCATTTCTCTAGAAAATGATAACTGTGATTTTGAATACAAACATAAATACTCTTCTGTATCCACGACAGGAACAGGACTGTTGTAACAATGAAAAAATGCTTAGGACCACTTTATCCATTCCAATTGTTCTGTCCTACAAGAAAGGCAATGCGTGCACATGCTCAAGAAACACACAAATGCAACATGTGCACACTGACACACGCGCACACACACACACACACACACACACACACACTAGCACACATGAACACAACACACACCTTTCATACTGCAGCTAACATGGGTAGTAGACAATTTAGTCCTGACAGGTTGCAGCGATGATAGCTCTACTGCCACACAGAGACGTCCCGGGTCACAACCAGCGGCTCCCTCCTTCACCTTGATGTTACAGGGAGTCGACAACATCATTACTCATCACATCACCACTGAAACACATGCCTAGTGTAGCACTATATCACTCCCATATTGATATGTTGGTTATATTTTTATATTTTATGTACTGTATGAGAACATTATTTTATATAAACACGTTCACGGTTTCATATATCACTTTTATATTCACATGCCCACTTTATCACTAGGTCACTGTCATATTGACACCCACTATATTGATACACAACTTTCGCTTGTCACGAATCCACTGTCATAGAAAAAGAAAAAACATTTTTCAGCTGATATGTGGACGTTTTGTTTTTGACTTGCTCTCATATGTTACAGTTTTAAACTTTTCAAATCATTTTCATGTTGACCCGTCGTGGGCCGCTTGATTCAGACACATCTGCTGCTGCCCCATTGGATTTGCGAGGGACATACTCAATATCAAAGTTGCTCTTATGACGTCCTTTCCCTCGACTCCAGGCAAACAGAAGCAGAAAACAAAAGATGACCACACCAAGGAAAGACAGGCAGCCCATGGCTGTAGATATAATGATAGTTTTTATGTCTATAGGGACTGTCATGTTGTATAGTACTGTCCCGTTCCCCCAACTGCTGTTAGAGTCTGTCAGATAGTTCAAGCTCCTGTTGCTGTAGTGAGATCTGTCCCCAATGCCCAAACTCTTCACAGCTAAAGAGGCTGACAGGCTTGCATTGCCAGCAGGGTTACTCGCAATACACAAATACACCCCGCTGTCATGTAACTCTGCTGTCTTGATTTCCAGGGTACCATCTGATTGAACTTCCACCCTGCCACTGCTTTTGGCTGTTATGTAGCGTCTGTGAGGTGTAATCCAGACCACTGAAGGCCGAGGTGCTCCCTCTGCCGTGCAGCTCAGGCGGGCCGGTTGGCCCTCATCAGCCATCAGCAACTGAGTGGTGTTGGGTCCAATCCGTGGTTTGGTGCAGGTCATGTAGCGGGAGACCAGCGGTTCCTTGAGGTCACGGAGTGTCTTCCCTTGGAGGTGCTCAGGGGCGCTGCACTCAGGCTGGACATCCAAAATCTGCAGAGCGGGGGGCTTGTGGCTATTCAGTAGCCAAAGCAATCTACAGTCACAGACTAATGGGTTTCCACCCAGACATAGCCTCTGGAGGCTGTCTGGAAAGGCAAAAACTCCCCTCTCTAGTGAGTCCAGGTGGTTTTGTGACACATCCAGTAGTTGCAAGGATCTGAGGCCTATAAATGCAAAAGGTTCGATAGAAATCAGATGAGCTCCTTGGAGCCGAAGCTCCACCAGGTGTGGGAGTTGGCCCAGCTCTCCTTGATGAATATGCTGGATGCGGCAGTAGGACAAGTTGAGATGTGTGAGGTAGTGCAGGTTGTGTAGTGCTGCGCCGGGGAAGGCAGACAGGTTAGTGTTGGTGATGAACAATGTTGTGAGGTTGAGCCCATGCAGAGAGAGAGACGGCAGTGTTTCCAGCCATGGCCAGTAATCGATCTCTAGTCGGCGGAGTCGTGATAACCTCTTGAATGAGAAAGGTTTTAGAAAACCAATACTAAGGTAACGTAAGTGAAGTTCAACTAGGCTGTGGAGATGTCCCAGAGCATCAGTTGGAACTACGGTGAGATTTGAACGCTCGAGGGTCAAACTTTGGAGCCCGAGTAATCCTGTAAAGGCCCGCTGGGAAACAAAAACTAACTCGTTGTCACCAACCTCCAAGGATGTCAACCTGCGCAGATCCTGGAAGGCATGATCCAAGAGAACCACCAGTCTGTTGTGGCTGAGGTCAAGGCGGGAGAGATTAGTCAGGCCTGATAACACACCAGCAGGAACGAGCTGAAGCAGGTTACTGCGAAAGTTGAGCGAGCGCAGAGCAAGCTGAGACCGAAAAGAGCCGGGCTCAACTACGCTGATGAGGTTGTCGCTTAGGTCTAGGTCCTCTAACTGAAGGAATGAAGAGAAGTTGTCTGGTGTGATGATGCGGAGCTTGTTCTTACTTAGGTCCAAGACACGTGTCTCAATAGGGATTCCTTCAGGGATGGCAGGCAGGCGCTTGCGGTGGCAACTAACTGACTTGCTTTGGGCTGAGCACTCACATCTGGCAGGGCAGCTTTGAGCCAGGCTGACCAGGAGAAGCAGCAAGGCCCCACCCAGGAAGAGATGGCAGTGTTGCAGGGCCGGATGCCGCATGTCTCTTTTACCCACGATGCCCCCTGTCATGGCATAGCTTTCTGTCAATACAGAGCACCATCACGAACAAGCTCTGCAAAACACAAAATGTAAAAAAACATGTAAGCATACACCATAATGAACCAAAGTCACACTTCCCCCTTCGCTCACCATGCCTTGTTGGACTTTCATCCTTTTCGTCCATATCATTGAAATATGCATGCAACTGTAATGTTTGTTTTTCCTCTGGATGAGTTGCCTTTTTTGGCAAGAGGGATTAAAATATTATCAAACACATATCAAAGTCATGCACACTGCAAAAAATATTAACAGCCTTAAAATGTAAACATTCATCAGTGTGGCAATATCAAAAGGTTGCAGGGTTTCTCAAAGACTCACAGCAGTAAAAAATGTTAAGGGAGACTGTCAGGAATGAGCCAAACAGGTGTTTTTTCAGCATTCCTCAATTTGCTCTGTCTTTTTGTTGCTCCTGTCCCAGCTTTTTAGGAACATGTTGCAGGCACCAAATTCAAAATGAGTGAATATTTGCAAAACAACGTAAAAATTTACCAGGTTGAACATTAATATCTTTTCTCTTCAATTGAATGGTTAAACAGGACTTGCCAATGATTGTTTTCTGTTTTTATTTTCATTTTACACAACACCCCAACCTCATTGAAATTGTGGTTGAATGTCTGATTACAGGGGCGGGGTTGTACTATGATGGAGCTGTGGAGAGTTTCCAAACAAGAATGAAACTATGATTTGTACAAGGGAGTCAACAGTTTGGAGGTGGATCATTGGAAAGGCAGACAACTCCAGTACACTTTATGAAAAACTAAATGACTGTCTGACAAGTAATCAGCACACTAAATCATCCTCATGTTTCGTTGTTTCATTTTGTACGACACCAAATTTATGCATGAAATAAATCAAGTATTATGTTGGAATATGATATTGTTTAACAATGAGAATGCTTTATTGCAGATTTTTCAAATACAGCAACAAGCACAAGACTGTATAAAAATATGCATACATTTACATAATCCCCACAACATTTTCTCTTTGCTTTATTTATGGCTCTGTTAGTTTTGTGTTTAAAGCTCATAAAAAACTCATGCTGCTCTCTTAAATTCGACGGGCTTTGTATTTTGCTGCATTGCTTCACTTCTGAAATGGTCAAGCTTATCTAACACAATCACTTTCACCTTTGTTATTTTTGCAATAAATTGTGAGGAATAAAACTTGAGTTAATTTTCTTTGCATTTTAAATATACTTATGAATGTGGCTTTTGTATTCTCTGCACAACATGTTTTGCTCTAAAAGGCAAAGATGCAGAGTTCACTTCTTACATGTGATGTTATCTTAAAGCTATACTCCCTCATATGTAAAGAAGGTCCTTGACGTATACACACACACACACACACCCACATCCACACACCCACACACACACACACACAACCATCAAAACCCTTCCAGTAGCTACAGGTTGTTGAATTGGCAGATGGCTCAGACGGACATGCTGACGATAATACCCCATCACCAGAAGTATCTGCATGCTGCTCATGACTATCTTTGCAAATTAGACGTGCAGAATATAAAACACATCTTTCAGCAATGAGAATCTAAATGCACCACATAACCATCGTGAACCATAGAAATATTAGAGGTGCCTTTAGAAGCCTATTAACTGCTTGCACAGCTCTCGTCTGTCACAGCAAAGCAAAATCCTGCGGAGGTAAGTGGATGATGAGCACACAGGCAGACACATACCTTACTTTGATAGTGAAAAGAGTGACATTCAGAAAATAGCTGAGATGAGGCAGAGAAAGGCAGAGAGCGCACACTACACTCTCTTTCTTCCCCACAGCACTCACCCCTCCACTCGGCTCAACAGCTGCACTGCTCCCATCTCCATATCTCCGCTCTCCCCCTCTCTGTCTCTATCTCTTCTTTTATCCATCTATCTATCTTCCCGTTCACACATCTTCTACCTAACTCCTGTTTCTTCCCGCTCCTGGCTGGCCTGGCAAAACCCCTGTCTGTTCATCAGTCTCTGCAGGCTGGCTTTATATCGATCCCAGCTCTGAAACATCAGATGCCAGGAATGTAGCCTTTAACAAAGAGCAGGCCGTTGCCACAGCAACTACAAACCCTGATTCCCATTCGCTCTATGCAGTCTGCCAATCAAATTAGCGAAAAATAAAAGGAATAAAGTAAAGAGGGGACATTTTTTATTTTTACCTCTTCGTAATGAGAGATCTGGAATGGAATATATGTCTTAAATTTGGTTTTAATGGTAAAGCGAGCTTGGTCTAAGGTGTTTCCAATCTGTCACTCTGACTGCATCACTATTTGTCGACCTGTCCTATCACCCATCCATCTGCTGCCCTGGTAACCATCCCTGTCTACCTGCCTTATTACCCATCCACAAGCACCCTCCTGTCTTTTTATTTATCAGTCTGCCTTTACTTGTCAGCCACCTTCTCTTTCCCTCCATCTCTGTGATAAATAAGTACAATCCAGTTGTTTGTTGCTGCAGCAGGAAGGAGCTGGTCTTGTAATCTATTGGTGAGTTAAGTGTGAGGCAGCAGTGCAGCACACAGTCCAAGTGTGGCTCTGATCAGACAGTTGGTATGCACATGAGAACTAGACAGCTCGGTGAGCTATTAAAATTCTTTTGGAAGAAGACGAAGAACTGATGAGAGAAAAACAAGTTCAGCTTCTTTGAAAGGACATCTTATTTTTTCATTTCAAGGAGTATTGCTGCATATAAAATCGAACTGGGTGATTATGTGATCCTGATTGGTGATCATCATAAATTTTAGATCAATTACGATGATCAGCTGTGAGTAAATTCAATCGATTAAACGTGGCAGAAATTTGTCTGTGATAACAACCAATCAGGGTCGACCTTTTCCTGCCTCACTTTCATTTGTAAGTTGCCAGCGAAGTAAATAGCATAACCAAATTTAGGATAAATGTGGGGCTGAGGGCAGCAAAATAGATGTTGCACAATTCATTTTGATAATGATAATGTTTTGATAATTTGTTTATTTTGGGTCTTGCATACCTGCAAAAATTTTTGGTTTGTTATTTTCTTTGTTCATTAATAATAATCTCTGATTTCTTTAGTTTTCAGTACAGATGCTTAAAAATGGCAGTTTAAAAATAATACAAGAAATCATGAATAATCAAGATCAGATTATATGCCAACATATATTGTGATCTTTTTTTTTCCCCATGTCACCCAGCCCTTTTTTTAAATACATTATCCAAATAAACTTGAACCATTTACAGTTCAACATACATAAATCTATAATTCTGATGATTATAAACTACAGACTGAAAACAGGAGAAATAACAAAAACCATGTCCTTGAATTGAAAAACTGTTTGAGCGCTTTTACAACTTATAACCATAAAAAATGATGAAGCTGTGATTCTGTGGAGACTGGCAGCCAGTTCGATGCCCTGATCCATACTTGGCACAAAGAGGCCTCTGTCCTCAAACTGCGCCTGTATTAAGGTGTTAGTTATGTTATTCAGACACATCTCACTCCATCAGTTAATGGAACAGCTGACAGTTTGTCTTAATAAACTGTCAAGTGAGCCTTCAAGCATTTCTGTCAGCATGAAGTTTTAGGGACTATAGAGTCTGAGACACAACTATGAATGAATGAATAAACATATGAATGAATGACTCATCTATGGATTCATTTATCTCCACCCCATCAGCTACAATAAAATCCCTTAAACTGCCTCCTCTACCTGCTTTTGGGTCCACATTCATACAACTGGTTTCACATACCATAACAGAGGAACCCAAAAATAAAAATATGAATTGGCATCTTAAGCTACAATTCTTGAGCATTTCGTGGTCAAATTATATCCATTCTTGCTATTCAATATATCTGTTAATTAAATACTCTAGTTTGAAGTCAGCATAAAAATCGTACAGTCTTAAACTCTACAGTAGTGTCAAATGACTCCCCTCAACACTCTGTGAATAAACTTAAAATTTCTAGCACCCAAGCAAAGTATCCTCAAACACAAGTCCAAAAATTCAACCCTTTCACTATTTTTGCTTAACTTTGGGATTTTTTAACTCCCAAGATTCACCGTGTTGGTTCATGAATAACAAAATAAAACAAAAACTGGAAGTAAAAAAAAAAAAAATTGTTAATACTAATGGCTTCTTTCCATATGGTTCATAGACTTTCAAGTCATTTTTGATGTAATTAAAATGATCAATAATATCACCGCCCTGTGAGAATTTACCCAGGCTGCCCTGAGTGGCACATGAGACACAGTATTGCAAGGCAAAGTTATTGACTCCCTTTAACCCAGCCGTATTTTTAGAAATGCTCGGAGCGATCTGTGTCATTGACAGAATCGAAAAACCTACAAGATCCCACAGAATCCTGTGCACATGGTAATAGTGAACAGGGTCAATGAGAAGGGCAGCCTGCAGGGATGACCATTTTGGGATTTGGTACTGGATTAGAGTCTGTAAAACTGTAGAGGATTTAACAGCTGAAAAATAGCTGTAGGGTGGTGCCTGAGTAAATGTGAGACTGAGAAGGAAAAGGAAATGACAGAAAAATGAAGAGCATAGTAAAAATGAAGAAGAAATACAGAGAGAATGACTAAAGCCCCACATAAATTACTTCATCAAATCCTTGTATGCATGAGAGGGATTTCCAGTATGATCTCAACATGGTTAGGTTTGAGAAACAAACTAAAGCTCTTCAAAGAGATTCTAATCACATTACAACAACATTCACAACATGCTAATTCAAACCCGTGAGCCTAACTGTCTAGAAGAACAGCATTGGATCTTTGTTTATCACTTTCAACACCAACAGCCGTGACTAAGAAAGGCTGAAGTCGACTGAACCAATAAGTGTTCAGCACTTTTCTTAACTGCAGTATAGACAGCAGTGAAATTTTAAATGAGTGACTCATACATTTTATGGGCAGAATGTTTGCTTGAGACTTTCACTATGCCCTCATATGCTTATTAACTTAAAACATGATGTGTCTTTGTTTAGAGAACTTTCAGCAGTAATATAACTGCCAGTTTATATCTAGTGTTTCCAACATGTGAGGTAAAGTGTATTACACACACCCAGATTTGTGGTGATTTTGCACGTTTATCTGCTACATACTTGATAAAAATGTTAAGACCAGTCGAAAATTTGCACTATTTTACATTTTGTGCTGTTAGATCCTGAAAAGGTCCTGAGTGGA
Organism: Thalassoma bifasciatum; assembly: GCA_008086565.1. Lineage (NCBI taxonomy): Eukaryota > Metazoa > Chordata > Actinopteri > Labriformes > Labridae > Thalassoma > Thalassoma bifasciatum. Next base: position 812,199 of record RPOG01000080.1, read on the forward strand.
GTTTTAAAATGCCAAAAGAAGAAATGGGAGAGGGACAAAAAAAGAAAGAAAGTAAGATCGTTGCAAACAATTAAAGTGAGAAATTAGTTTGTTCATACTTAATGGGAGTGTTTCCAGGAGGTTAGTGTGAACGTTGCTACAAGTGGTGAAGATGCTTCATGTTTGGAATCCACTGTCTGGAACTGATGTCTGTTTCTGTAAACTTCCCTCTGTATCCACACCCAGAAGTTTTCCATGTGATTTAGATCAGGGGAACACGGCAACACACAGAGCAGGGCCCTCAGTCATGAAGGACGCCCCCTGCACATTAACCTTTACCCTCAGAAGATCATGACAGTGAGAATACCTGACAAAAAATGACCTTACATCTGCATTTTTGTGCAGATTTAGTCTTTTAAAGGCAGTGCTCTTCAACTTCTGATCAGCTGACTCATTTTTTTCAGGTCCCTCTCTCTCTCATTTCTTCTTTTTGCATTTTGAAACTTTACATAGAACATTTTCAACAGTGCAAAACATCGATTCATGCAAATTTTCAACTGGTCTGTAGAGTTTGATCATGTGTGCACTATTCTGTCGACTTCCTCTTCAAACCCTCTTTAAATATTGACAATCTTCGTTCATTCTGTTGTTTCCCATGAAACACTAAACATTCTCTGTGTCTTACCACCCTGCTTCACTTATCTGCAGATATAATGTTAGCATGAATAATGTAATTTTTTCACATGAAAACAATTTGTGCTGCACTCTGAGGATATACTCTACATGATAACTGACCTGAAAAAAAAAAAACATCTTTATACCCTTCATCCTTTCATTCATCCATGAGTTACATAAAATTTTTCGAGCGTCAAGTGTTCATCAGCTGTTAAAGTAAAGGTGCTTTACAAGAGCTTTGATGTACAGGGACTTTGCAGTGATATTTTAATTTTTCAAGACATGAAGGACCCAACATTTTATTGATTGGCCTTTTACAGTCAAACCACCTGACAAAAACTACAAGGAAAGAGAGGAGGAGCTGGAGGATTTTGAGGGTGGATAGCAGAAGTGACTCTTCTTACTTCCAGTCCACAGCCACAGCCTAGTGTAATGATCATTTCTGTATATTCAACAGAAATACCAACAAGCAAAATGTGCATTTTCTATTCCACTAACTACAGCGCACACCCACTGACCACCCTACTGAGAGCAAAATGTCAGCAGGGTTTTTCAGGATGCTGCTGGGATTTGGAAGTTGAACCGTGTTCTTTGTGGCTAATTAGTGCTTGCGCATTCAAACTCTGCCAATTAAACAGGTCCTTTCTGCACCACTGCTCATGTTTCCTCTGCAGCAATGCCTTGTTGAGCCATCAAGAGCTGATCCTGTCTTTCACCATGTTGCTTATTGTTTGTCTGCTCTGCAGCAGGATCACTGGGTATTTTACTTTTTCTCCCAGTGTCTTAATTTTTAATACGCAGTCAGTATTTGCTTGCACTGATGGACAGAGGAAGAGACCCCATCATGCTTCTTAACCACAAAACCCATAAAGAATGTAACTGGTGCAAACTGGTTCCAAAAAAGCTGTAAACACCTCTAATGTGAACAATGCTTTTCTCCACCAGCTTACTTTCGCCAGCATCCCTATGATCTGTTTTGTGGTTGTCACTCTCAAATTCTTTCAGAGAAATAATTGTCACACTCAAACTCATGCAGGTTTCTAACTTGTTGAACAGTTAAGACACTATATTAAAACCATAGGGTTAACACAGAGACTTCAAGGTCAAATAAGAAAGACCATGGATGCAATCAATTCAACTTTTGTAACTTAAAATTATGTAATGCCTGTCACAGCTGACAATACACCTCACACAACACCTACAACAACAACAGGTTTTCAGTATTAAGTCATACCATCTGTGTGGTTAATATTGATCAGTAAAATGAAAATTACAAAGAGTGTTTGAGTTCCTGATGATTATTTTGAAGCATTTTTTTTATCCAGTCATTATGGGCTCAGTAAAACCGCAGGTACAGCAAGAACATCATGAATGTTTCCTTCAAACCTGCTGTTGAGAAAAGCAATGCTGGATGAAAATAAAAAATATTCACTAACTGTCCCCTAACTACCTTGAAATTTAATGGAAATTGCAAAGACATTAAACAAAACAATTACTCATCAATTTAACTTACTTACAGTTAAATTCAGACATTTTTTTATTTTTAAGTTACATGCTTATTTTCACCCAATTATCATGAAGTTTGGGGGAAATTTCCAATACATAAAAAGAAAACTCATGCAGTTATTGATGTAATTAGGATGAAATAAGTTACATTCATTGTAAAATAATTTGAAAATGACTTTCCTGTCAGTTATTATGAATACTGTTTCTAAAAAAATAGTTGGCCTTAAGACCTCATTAGTTCCCACCAATCATTTTTTTTTATGACGGACACATTCACGGAACACAGTTTGGTTGGAGCTGCTGATCATATGGTGCTGATGTTGGGTGGTGAATCAACTTTCTGTACTGAAGCCACAAAGCCCTGATTACCTGTAGGGAAACTATTAAACACAGAGTGACTGTATTTAACTAGTGGGATAACCTTGTTATTTTGGGTGTACAATAATTCCCCCTTAATACGATAATTTGGAGTCTCTCGTACGATAATTCTACATTGATGACCATTCAAAGTGCTTCACGTTACTCTTCACATTCACTCATTCACATACTGGGGGTAGACACTGCTATCTAAAGAGCTCATCAGTCTGAACTCATCTCATTCACACACTGATGCACTGGGGTCTGTCCACTTGAGGGTCTTGCCCAAGGACACTTCAGCTTGAGGACAGTGGGACCTAGGATGAACCCCCAACCCGCTGATTGGTTGTTGACTGACTGACATTGTCATTATCATGCGTTACCAGCTCTAACTCAAGTGGCTCTATTAATTTCAAACTGCAAATACCGTTCTCATGCAACTTCATATTCTTCTTTAGCCCCACTGTCACCGAAGGACAGTCACAGAGAAATCAGGTTCTGTGAAATATTCCTGGAAGGACTTTATTGTTTTATTACAAAAGCTGCAAAATAAACGTGTTTATTTATGGTTTGTTGACTGGCTTCTTGGTGTTTGTTGCAGAGAAGATTTCCAAAATGCCCTGTCTGTTTTCCCCCCCTATCACAGTGTTACTTGAAGGACACTCACCATATAAGGTTTCTGTCTAATTTTAGTCTCAGGAGGAAGAACTCATCCATTTTTCATGCTATATGCATACCCGGACTGACTCATAGGCCCCTTCCTCATTCGCTCAAATTGGATTCAACTTGGCGTAATACTCTAGATTTTCCTGCATCCTTTCCTCTAATGTTATCTTCTGCAAACAAATGTTGAGTACTGGATCTTAAAGCTGCACTACAGCTTAGTTGCATGATTTTGTGCAGTTTGTTGCTTCACAGGGTTTCGCAAATGACGTGCATTTATCCTGCAAGGAGTTACAAACGCTTCTGTTGCCTTGCTCAATGTTGTCTCTCTCATTTATCGATGATGCCAAACCACTACTAGGCAAGATCACCTCAAAGGTCAAGTGTAAATTCATATCAGTTCCTTACATTAAAAGCAATAGAGGGAAAAAAATCACTGAAGACAGTCAGTCTCTCGTTACAAACATTTCTATGGACGCCACAAAACTCAGGGGAGGCATTTGTACTCTTCTAGTAGGACCCGGTCGCAATTATATGGTGCCTTTATCGATCCCATGTATTGATTTAGGTCAGCCCTTGATTTTAAGATTCAACAGATGCGTCTCTGGATTTTGTTAGGGAATAAGAACAATGGGGGGAAATTTTCATGTGAAAACAGCTGGAAACCTCATAAATAAAGCATGTTCATTTACTTTTGGAAATAAAAGGGAGCAGAAATGACTAACTTGTGTTGGGTTCATTAGAACTGAATATTTGATATTGATATTTGAGTAATACAGAGCGGCTGGATCCGACCAACAGGGAAGATGTAAGATGAGTGTTTATAATGATAGCTATACATGTTTATAAAAATATGATAAATATCTGTATAATGCATTATCTATGTGGGCATTGTCAGTGAGTTACTAACAGTTATAACATATTGTAATACCTGACCTTATAAGTGATGAGTAAATGCTTTATAGTGTCTTATGATTATTGTTAAAAAGTATCATAATAACTTATGAATGTTTATAACTGTAGTTATACAGTGCTATAATGTCATTATAAAATATTATAAATGTATTTATAATGCAGTATAAACATAGGTGTCGTGTAAAGTGTTACCAAAATTTTCAATGAAATATAGTTCATCTTTTTCCAACTTTATTTAATAAACAGTTTTCAATAACTGTCACTGTGCACAATTTGCAGAAGAACATGAACTGAACTGAGTTTGCCCAAGTAAATAAACTTAAACTAGAAGGTGAAAACAGTCCAATAGTCACCTGTAAAGAATACTAAATGACTGTTTTGAGAAAGTGGTTGCAAATAAACACATCAATTTTATACAGTATCTCCAAAAAAAAAAGAAGCATTAAAGAAAGAAATGGAACAGAGGAAAGGCTGATCTTTGGAAGCTAAAAATTCAGAACTTTGAAAATGACAGATATATGCTCTAAAGAGTGAAAAAGCAAAAGAAAATCTCAGAGAGAAGGTGGTTAAATTCATTGCTGTGGAGAGAGATTGTAGATTTATGCTGTTTCCTTAATCCACAGTTTGTCTTCCAGCCCTGACTTTAAAGTTCACACACCGCCTCAAAGGAGCTGTACACACAAGTTTCTGATGATATATGAGCTCGGCTGCCAACTTAATTCATTCCTTTATAGTCTGTGTGATCCTGGTTTGTTAAAACCATTAACTGTTTTTAACAGTATTTTTGACTAAATGAAAACATAGCAATAGAAAAGGGAACAATAATATAGTATCAGCCCTTCTTGGTCTGGCAGCCCTGCACCTTTGTGAATCACACACTGTCTTGTCAGTGTTGTGCTGATTACAGCGTTGCCTTCAATTTAAGCACAAAATACTCCATTCACACCAGTTTTATGGAGTGAGACATCTTGAAGTTACAGTATTTGCTTGTTTTTGTGAACCAAATAATTTAAGTATATAACTTCACTCTCTTAACTCATGTGGGACTCTTATCAAGGCAAACACAAGAATCATAACTTAACTCAGTATCAGCAGATTAGCCATGTCAAAGAAACTGAATCATGAACAGGGCTCTAAAGCTGATCAGGACATCACATTACAGCACACCACATTTGGAATATTACATTACCTACTCGCTCTTTATGAAAATAAGAATATGCTTAATTGAGTTTAACAGAGAATATCAGTCAGGGGAGGTGTCAACGCAATGATGAGTTTCTTTAAGCAGCTGATAAATTTATAGAGGCTTCAAAAACAACGACTAATTTCCAAAGGCTGCAAAGAATTCATGGTAGCAGTAGGCTGTGCTGGATCAGTTTTATTTTGGATAATTATGCTGCAGCAGCGTCACTTTAATACATCACATATTGAAAGAACAAATGAAACATTTCAAGAGTTCAAAACTGAGAAATTCACTGTTTGTTGTTTAGTACCAACTGCACCTGAGGCACAGTCAGTTGTGTGTCAGTCATAAGGTTGAGAATTTAATCCTTTATCCCTCTGTCCACACTTGGGCCGAACACTTAATCACCAACTGTGCCATCAGAGTGTGAATGGATTAGTTAATACTGGAGCTGTTCACAGAGCAGCTTCTGCCAACAGCGGAAGAATGTGGTGTGAAGGACTTGTAAAAGTGCTTTTAGCGGTGAGATAACTAAAGAATGAGTTATACAAACACAGCCCATTTACCATCCACAGTTCTATTTAGGAAGACATGGAGGTCTTGATAAAAGAAAAGCAAACAGACAAAGAAAACAGGTGCACTCACTCTTTGAGAAGCTAATATTCAGTAGTGATCATTTTTCTAACCAGCCATTTGGTTAGCATGATCTTCTTTTCAATCAGACCCCGGCAAGGGATTAAACAGCCCCTTACGTGCACTGAATACCATGAGGATTAACACTCAGTGCCTGTCATTAGGTGTTTCTGATGGATTAACAATTTCTGGTGTTGTTTGTAAGAATTCAGTCAAGTTGTACAAAAAAGAAGAAAATCAAGACAGTGTGACTCGATTATAGAAGTAAGTTATTTTCAATCAACACTTTATAGCTGTTTGTGGCTCCAACCTCAGCGAGAAGGATGATGAGATGAATTGTCAGCAGGTCTTTATTCTAATGAATACGAATCAGTTTCAGGTTAAAAGTCACTTTTCACTGAGGCCCATCCAATTGGTTAATCACATCATGGTGCTACATACAGCACTTCACTTCTGCAAACTGAAAATTCCCTGTTCTAAAGCAAATTTATAGAAGAAAGAACAGTTATAATACATTCCTGATCAAAATCTGAAGACCAGTTGAAAAATTGTACTTATTTACATTTTGCACTGTTAGAGCTTTAAAAGGTTTAAAGTAGAGTTTCAAAATGCAAATACGGGTAATGGGAGTAAGACAAAAAACAAAAAAGTTCAGTAAGCAATTCATTGCAAACAACAACTTAAGGCCCCATTTACATTACATTGTAAAGTCAAATGTTTCAATGTTTCACCCTAAAACACAAAAAGTGCAGTGAAAAAAATCTATGTTGACACAAACACTGAGGGACTGGAAACACTGTAGTATGGCCTGTAGATGGCGATACAACTGTAGGAGCCCTTACCACAACAATGTTTAAGGGGCTGAAGTAGTGATGAGCTGATCATCTGGTGTATATATTAAATGTTTCTCCGCCGACTGCAGAAATAATGCAATAGTTGCACATTGTGTTGAAAGGCAGTTAGTAGATCCAGCAGTACAAGCGTGAAACAGTAATCAGCTATCGTTACTGTTGTTGTTGTTGTCTAGGTTCATGCATGGCCAAGCCACAATGAAATTGAGATGCACGTCTACTTGTTTCATTGAAGTTTGGGATATAAGGGTTGTATTTATGTAAAACAGGAGTCTAATGCAAAAATTGAGACTGCATCATGTAAAAATGTTAAGATATCCTCAGTCAGACTTAGTGTTGTTGGTCCAAAAGGGCTTTAATCATCAGGAAGCATCAGGATATCTCATAAGATAATTCAGTCCAATTCTCAAATGTAAACAGTCTTCCAGAGTAAAAGTGGTTCTGACCAGGCTTGAAATACAACCATGACGTGAAATATAGTCTGTGTATTCTCCTAACTGGCTGGTGTTCTAAAAAGCTAATCCTCTGGTGAAACCAAAGACCCTCTGGTCAAAAAGCAGCAGAAAAAATAACTCAGCTCAACTCCTTTAAGACCAGCTTTTATTTCTCCCCTTCAAAGTCTTTCTTGGAGCAGTAGCTAAGCTTTCCTGTAACAATTATCATTCTTACAAAGTGTAATTTTGGAACAAAACAAGCATTTTGCTGTAATTCAATAAGACTGAAAACAAAGATCATCTAAGGCAAAGTTTGTCAAAAAGGATGGAGAGCTCTGGGTGGGTCACAACTATTTGCACCTCATCTATTTCTCCATCAATGAAGCAAAACATGCTTTCAAATCCGAGTCTCCAAACTACGGAAAAGTCACTACATTTGTTTAGAGGGGTCCAAAAAATTGCTGAATATAACCAAAAAGTCACCAAGCTGGCAACAATGCTTGCACACAGTTGCAGTTTTATCCACCATTCCTTACCACTGTTGTCATTGCCAACACCAACACTAAATACGAGATGCTCCTATACAACAGAACCATAAAATGCTACAGGTACGTCCTCTTACTCTGACTGTCTACTCATCATGTCCACAACACACACCTCCCTCCACAACTGTCCTTCTGTACTCCTTTGCCTTGCGCCTTTCACGTGTATGATTAGGTCTACACATGCAGTCAGAACTTAGTAATAAAACAAAGAAAAACATATGATCCACATGACATGCAGTCCGTACAGTTAGGTCTATGGAACAGTTCAGATTTTTTCATGAACAGTTCTATCCCTAACAGGGAGCATGTATGATGAGATAAGTTTATCAGTTGGAAACCCATCGTTGACTGTTTTCATGTTTACATAAAATACCACAATTTCAAATAACAGGATTTTTTAGAAAAGAAGAGATTTCAACACCTTCTCTTTTTTGGAATGAAAAGTGTGAAAACACAGAGAGCTGATCATTTTAAGATGCGTGATGCTTCTGTAAACTATGATTGCGTTTTGCAGAGCCCAGTGATTGAGGTCCTCTCCACAAAGAGATGCTGAGTGCACTTAGCACGTGTCATGGCAACCTGAGTGCACCCAGCTCCTGCCCTCTTTTTAATGAGCCAGTAAAAGTGATAAATGGCAGGAAACATTACAGCCACTTAGTGGCTTGTAGAAATAGTGTTCTTACTTTTCAGAGAAAAATAAGAAACAAATGACTTGACTTCTTTCCCCTCTGACTGTGTGTAGCTTTGTGAAGCTACAAACACGCTGGCTTATGGGGATGGACTGAACAGCAGATATTTTTACCTCACTGTTTAAAAAGTTATTCACCACAAACTAAATTCTCAAGAGGTTACACTGTGATACAGCCACAAGATATTTTCAAGGATGTGATACTGTGTGCTGTAAGAGTTATGTAAAAGTCATTCTGTGCAATTAACTAAAGTCACTCTTTGTAATTAACTTATTGGTTATTGTTAGGAAAAGTAAAAGGGACATGAGTCATCACAAGAGATGATGGGTGAGACAAAAAAAGGCCAATTAGAGTGCCTCACCTTAGAGTCCCCTTTATGCACAAAAGAGGTAACACACGCTGTGTGTGATGATAGAAATGTCTGAAGGAGGAACCAAAGGTAATTGTGAACCAGGACTTTTGGATAAAGTCAGATGGAGGCAGAAGAATTATGACTTCAGTAAACACTGATGAACCTTGTGTGGTTAATGTTTGTATTGCTTTGACAGTGAACACTAGGGAGCCTTTGCAATGGGATATTTTGTTGATCCTTCTCTTGAATATTACAACCTTGCAGGTTATAATAATTGTTATTTGCTGTCCTGTGTAAAATCTCTGCTGTTGTACTGAAAAAAAAACTGTTGAGGTGGAATCATGTCCTCCTCCTCCTCCTCCTCCTCCTCCTCCTCCTCCAGAGAATTGTTTAAGAAACAGAATCTCTTCAAAAGTTAAGTTCAAGCACTTAAAGTGACCCCTTCACCCCAGCAGACATATGTAACAAAACAAAAAATCACATGTATTTGTTTCAGGACAAACATTTTTGAATAACTCTGGTTATACCAAATATATAACAAAACAAAATCTTATGTTTAGAGCGAGGCTGCTTCTTGCACTTGTGTTACATAATGTTTTCTCCAGGGCCATTTCTGTGTCTTTAAATCATGAAAAGTAAGTCTGTAGTCTGCAAAAAAATCTTTGGAAGATACTTGAAAGTAGGTATATTTAGCTTGAAATCGTAAGTGACCACTGTAAACACAGGTTAGTGCAGTCTTCTAGCAAAGTAATTAAAATATCCATCCATCCCTTTAAGTAATGCATTAAAACATACAAATATATATTTATATACACTGTACATTGATTTTTAACTATATTTAAAATCTTGGCTTACAGTGTGGTTGAGATGTATCATTGATCCAAACAGTCCTCGAGGATGAGCGCTATTTTTGGGAAGATGCAGTGTAAGTGGAGAAAATAGAGGAAAACTCTTAAACTTAAACTCTTGAGCTTTTTGAATAAAGTATTGCATCTGGGCTGGTGTCTGGAAAACAAGGTTTAAATCGTCAGAGGAAAGATTAAAGTGGAATTTAGAGAAACAGCTCATACAGCATAATATTAACAAAAAAAACCTCCACTCATTCAACTTTACTGTTTTATATTGTTGCCTTTTTACTTCTGTGGACAAGAAAATTGTTTTTGGGCAGTCTTTGGGGTGGGAAACATTTTATAGAGAACAGTTTTAAATATATTACCAAGTAACATGTACACTTACTGTGTCTTACTGACAGCAAATGTGTCTTTATGGCTCAGTTTACTGATGCAAACTGTCTGTCTCTGTCAATGCATGATGCAGTGTTCAAAAAAGGGACAGCCTTCCTCTGTGGATCTGGTTCTGACACCGCTGTGTTAATTAATCCCCAAAGCTGCTGACAAAAACAGTTAGGAGGACTGCTGCACATTTCCAAGATAAGGAAACTGTAACTCATTCAGGATGTTTTCTTGTCAAAGTGTGACTGTCCCAACAGCATTATTCTGTTAGTTCAGTGTGAGCCTCAGACTGCTCTACAGAAACAGCCCTCTCAGATACTTTGTCATCTAAGTGCATTAAGGCAAGTGCACTTTCTTTGACAAACAAGCATAAACATGAAATTACTTAAAATGCACAAACTTTGTATTAATGCAGCGCTCAGCAAGTTCATGTTGAGTTCAAGTTCATCCTTCAAATCCCTGCAAACATCAGTGGAGGCACCGTCATGCTATTTTTAAAGCTTGGGTACTTTTCAGAGACTCCACAGTTCTGGTGAATAATCAGAGAGATTAGATAGAAAAACATCATACATTATGAAAAAGTTAGGATAGCTTCATTTAATTTTAGTTGTTATTAAAATGTTCCCACCAAAAGGTGCAACAAGAAATAACTTGGTTCATTTATCTTTTGGTTTAGTTGTACCATCTTTTTTTACCAGAGATAAATAAATTTGCAGTTTAAGTCACAAATTATGAGTCTGGAATAACTCCAGACCCATCAGATGTTTCTGTCTAGTTTGTATTAAGTTGGAGAAAGTCTGATCCCAGAGTATTTATGACATTCTTGCAAAAAAGATGGCCGCACCTGTGGCCATTCAACTAGTGGCATTTCATCACAGTTATGAATGTTTCATCCTCCAGTCTCAGTTCTTGCTTGTGTGCATCACTTTGGACAAAAGTGACTGATAAATGAAACTGTAGAATTGGAGAATTACTTACTTTTTCAGCCCCTGGTTGCCTCTGTCCCACCTTTTGTGAAATGTCACTACCACCAAATTAATAATCAATAATGGATTTTACACAAGAAACAGTAGTAAAGGCATCACTTTTAATTTTCTGAGAAGTTATTGTGAATAACATAAGACTTTTCTGGTTTTCTGGTTTTATTGATGTTTCACAAAGCATACCCACTGTTTTTGAGTTGGGGTTATAGATCGAAACTTCTAGCTTTACTTTGACATGCATTATTCAGTTATTCCATCATTAACACCAGATCAAATTGAAGCTGAACAACTTGAATGGGTATATAAATATATAAACAAAGCTTTGGGTCATGACTTGAACCACATTAATTGAGAAGCAGCTGTGACCATAACCATCAGCTCAGCTGCTCAGAGTGGCAGTGGCACAGACGGAAGCTCCAATGGCGTCATCGTAAAAGCCACTAAAGCTGTGGCTTTGGCCCTCAACCAGCCACACAGCCCTGCGGCAAGGAGTGTGCTCCCAGACTGAGGATCAGCTAGAGAGATGGCGTCTGCACAACAAGACAGCTGAGAGGCCAGAGGCTCCACAACTGGAAGCATGCAGGCCTGACGCTGCGCTGCTGGCTCCATGGTGTTAGTGTTCAGTGAAGCGCTTCATGATGATGAGGGTTGAGTGTATTAAAAACAGCACATTGACGTGATGGTTACAATAGTAAAGCAGGTGTTTCCTCCGAGCGAAGCTTTGTTCCCTGCTAGGACAAACAACCTGTTTCTATCTGTGCTCTCTGTTTTTATTTGTGTTATTACTGAGAACTCCAGCAAAGCCATCCTGTCCTGTCACTGAAGTGAACAAAGCCGTATTGACCTATGAGATTGAAACAATATTTGTTCAGAAATGTGTAACAGCAAGCGGTCTGCTCCCGTCTCTCATACGCGACAAGCAATCAGCCTTTGTTTTTATTACCCCGCATATGATGTCAGGATATCAGTATGATTTGTTTCTGCCCATCACCTGGTGGCATTTATTGCACCTTGGTTGTGCCAAGAGGCCTAACACATTAAGTGCCAATTCGAGCTAGAGTGTTATAATCCCCAGTTATAGAATTTTGATGTTGCATCATAAAATCATGTTATGGATGTTGGCTCATGTTTGCTCTGCAGGGCAGTGTGCAGTACCTACAATGTTTTTTGTGACTGCTACAAATGCATCATAAACCAAGAGATAAAAAAATGAGATACTACAAAATTAAGGGGAAATTGAGTCCTACAGCTGTTGCACATTCCTACTTTTCAGGTGGCTCATGGAACAGACAAGATTTACAGTCAAGGGAGGGGAGAGGATATGACGTTTTTAAGCTTTTAAATCTGTATATTTCATTCAGGAACTTTAAATTTGGAATTTGAGCTTTCACTTACATCTTACGAATCAGATTTATTTAATGTTCTCCAATATAAATGACACTCCAGTATGCCTCTCTATTGACTTTTGCTCTGTGAATCTTTTCAGTACTTGCTTATTTTCTTGTTACTCTGCATGTTACCGTCCATTAGTGGAGAGATGGTGGAAAGCAGAGCTGGAGAGGTCAGAGGAGCTAATGATAGAATATGGGCCAGATGCAGGCAGAACCCCCAGTGATGTCTAATAAACACCAAAATGGGGGGGGAAATAAGGGGGAGGGGAGAAGTAAGCAGGTCCTTTGATATAGTCTAATCATGTCTGATTTCTGGCTTATGCCTATGATACATATTAGAAACATATCTGCTCAATTCCTCTGTCTTATCTTGATATGTTCAGATTAATTAAAATAAAGGATTTCGATTCAATCTGTTCTTCTTATGTCTTTTCTCATGATTTCTGACCTACTGAAAACCCTCAAGTAATGAGAGTCTCAGCTTTAAAGCTCATGTATTAATTCTACATTAGAGATGTTAAGCCTCATTCAGTTAAGGTTCATGGTTGATGCAGGGTAAACAGAAAATTGCTAAATCGCACCAATTTAAATTTTGCACTATTCGATCTTAAAAAAGTTTTTAAGTAGAATTTCAAAATGCAAAATGGAGAACTAGGAGTGACACAAAAAAGACAGAAAATGTTTGTAAGCAATCTGAAAACAAAAATTAAAGCGGAATCGACCGTTTATCAGCTGATCAACAGTTTAAGACAACACAAAATTCCTCTTTTTTTCTCTCACTCCCATTTCTTCTTTTTGCATTTTGAAACTCCACCTAGAACCTATTTAACATTCAACAGTGCAAAATGTAAATTAGTGCAATTTTTAAACCAGTCTTGAGATTTTAATCAGGTGTGTTTTTATTGCTATCTTGAAAAAGTCCAACATTATTTTGTTCTTATGGGGCTGTCTGGCTTTAAATCAGTGAGTTAAACTTCCTTCTTGTTCTCAATGAAAGATTATTTTGTTTAGAGGCTTAATATATTTATAAATAAACATTATTGTGTCAAGTTCTTTTGGATCTTTTAAACTTTAGTGTACACACGGGGCTCCTTCATAATTTGGTAACAGGCGTCTAGAGAACAACAAATCCTATATTCCTTTAAGTGTTGAGAACAAAAGACTGGAGGCGCACACTGACCTGGTCTCTAACAGAAGCTGGTCATCCAGAGAAATACCTGTTGCACCATTGTCTGGTATGTGAATAGTGAGGATGTCAACTCTTGTGCTCTCTTGATATTGCTTGGTGCTCAGATGCTTCACATATAACAGCGAGAGTGACTGGTGCTTCTAAACATCATGACTTTCGGAACCTTGAAGATGTTTTTTTTGTCGTTGGAGCTATTTATTCCCCAATGTACAGTATTACTAGAGAAAATACAGAACATTACAACCACTAACACCAGAACAATAAACAACCTCATAATGAATTAATGCAATTACTGCAGCTCTGCTTTCAAAGGCACATTTGGACTGTAATGTGAAAGCAACAGTGAAAAAATACTTCTGAGAAAATACTAAGAAATGCTCAAATCCTAGTTTCCAAGATGTTTAATAAACAATACACTGTTCCTCTCAGTGCAGTGTGTACTGCTGGTCAGCTATAAAAAGCAACATAAAATAGCATACCATTTGTTTTCCAGCTCTAGCTCTGATCGGCATTGATTTTTAAAGATGTTTAGCAAGTGTGAGTAAGCATTCACAGAGGGTTATATAAAATACATCTACACGCTGATAAATTCTTACTGTGGTCAGTTGACATGGCTGTAATACAATCTTATTGATTATGTTTTCAATTATTAATAGAGTATTTAACATAATTAAATATTAAGAATATTGTTAGAAGAGAAACTTTCACTTAACTGTTTACTAAATCTGACTTGATTTTTCAGTGGGATTACATTAAGATTGAGTGAATGTCTTTAACTGTTGTTTTTTGTTTTATTTTATGCTTAATTTTCCCATACTTCCTTGTTTTGCAGTCTATTTTTACACCCATATAATAATAATGTTTTGACAACTTTTGCTCTGTTTTACTTCACTGTCAGTGAACAAAACAAGTATCATACATACTAATTTTGAGGAGAACACAAGTGAGTATGTGCAGGAGACTTGAGTTGAAAGTAGACCATCTGAGAGCTGAAACGTAATTCTGCCCAAGTGAAATTCCCACACTTAACTGTTATGTTTTAATCATGCACTGGAGACAGAGAAACCTTGAGTTTGTAGAAACTAGTCCTCACTGATACCTGCATCTGCAACACTAATCAGAGCTGCAAACGGCTCAGCAGACTCTCCCGGTCTCTTCTGCCAAATACAATTTGTCTCCAATAACAACCAAGCAGTCCAAAGCAGTCTGCATGATGAGTGCATGTGTTGTGCTTTGACTGAAGAAATCTTTCACTGTGCTCCTACTTTGGAAAGAGTGTGTTCAGAATAAAGGCCTAGGGAGTCAGCAGTCTGACTTCTATATCTACTACTATATCATACCACAAGGTTCTATACAGTGTGTGGAATCATTTTACCTTCTATGATACTGAACACACGCTGCATCTTCTTTTTGATTTGCTTTGGTGGGATTTACTTCATTATACTGAAAAGATTTGTGAAACCCTCTGTCTGCCACATCATTAACATAGAAATCCAAAGAAATGGAGCGTACTTCAAAGATGATGAAAAACAAATGGAGCTAATTTGATGTTACCCATTGGTTTCAACTTTAGCATCTGAATACCTGTAATTTTGTTCTTCTGGAGCTACAAGTTCCCGCTCAGTCCAAGGAAGAAGTAACAGGTGGATGAATGGAAAAGGATGCATCAGTAAATTACTTGGGTTTCAGTGTCAATTGATATTAGCCTTATATTGCTACCACCTTATAACCAAAATATTTGGAATTTACCTTTTGTTGTTGCTGAAATAAATCTGTATTTACATATATATTTTCTCCCTGTTGTGTAACAACATTTGAATTTTTTTTATTTCCATCAGATCAGTAAATCAATGTCTACATTTCCACTATTTAATTTAGCCGGCGATTTTTTCCAATGCCACATGCAACATGTGCAATAAAGGTAGAAAAGATTTTGAGAGAGGTTCTTTCATACCAAATGTTTCTTCAGATTCTGTAACTTTGACTTTTTAAGCTATTGTAGCTTGACACCTTGTTTAAACGGACCAAACATTTAATGCTGAGCCCTGGAGTTCTGACCACAGTAACCACTTTAAGCACTTTTTACATCTTAGGACACATTCGTGAATTACAGCGGCAGCTTTGGGATAAACTTCCCTCTGTCCGGCAAAACAGGAAATCACAGCGGCATCTTGCAGGATATCGCTGTGCGCACCTATGAATGATGCACCAACGAGTGTGCACTTTGTTTTTCTTTTTTGTTCTTTATCAAATTATATTAGTTTAAACTGATAAATTAACTTCTAATGTATAACTTAATGTTAAGTCAATTTATTTTAATTTCATCATAATGTTATATAACAACATGTCTAAAATTATAATCATCGTACCACTACAAGAATATTTTCAAATGTCAGAGCAGCAAAAAGCTTCTTTTTGTTGTATCTTAGGTTTGAAATAGGGCTGAACAATATGGACAAAATTTCATATCTCAGTATTAATGCCAGATATCAAGATATTGATACAATATGACTCTGGGTATAGTGAAAACTAATCATTTTTCAGAAAATAGCAGCATGATTTTATAACGGGATGTGGAAAGTGGGGTGAATTGATTAGAACTCACTGTCAGTAATCAACATTAACAGAAAATCACAAATAATTATGCGACTCTTAGAATTTTACATGCAGGGTGAGCTGGGTAAAATCGACATTATTGACATTTTGATATTGGGATATTAATATCTTGAATATTCATATCTCGATATTGATACACTAACGATATATCTTTCAGCCCTAGTTTGAAATGAGATAAATGGAGAAAAATGTCCTTAAAATTAACAGAAAACCTATCTGCAACATGACTTTGATCAGCCTATATGCTGAAATTAGCCTAATTACTGTGTTTAAGTACATGAAATTACTTTTATTTTTTATACTGAGAGGGCAGAGAACTTTCGCTGCTAAACACAGCCAAGTGTCGTCACCATCATGATGCTGTAGAACAATCCAGAAACCTCGAGTATAGACGGTCTCAGGGGGGAAACCACTGAATAAAATTAGCAATGCAGGTGTTCAGCAAGTCAGCATCAGTGCAGACTCACTGGTGGAGGGTTTTACAGCCCTCTACCACTAACTGCTAAATCTGTTTCTTCCACAGGGATGTGCAAACGGAGGGTTAGTGGGTAGTGCGTAGTTTGAGAAAGACCCTATCAAAGCCCTCACTGGTGACAATGCACATCAGAGCAAAAGTGAGACCATGAGGTCAAAGGAAGTGACCGCAGAGCTCAGAGACAGTTGAAAGGCTCAGATCTGGAGGATATCAAAAATTCTGCTGCACTAAAGGTTCCCAAGAACACAATGGCTTCCATAGTTCTTACATAAATGAAGGCCTCTACCAAGACCTGTTTGGTACCTTGAGTCTGATCCCTCTGTATCATCTTCACCTGTTATACCTTACCTTTCAGTTTGCCTATTAAGACATCAAAGAACTGACACATAATTCCACATTTTTATCACACTTGTTGCAGAAGCAGTTGACATTTTGCCCAATTATAATTAAGATAAATGTAGGACATTATTTGCATAACCCAAAAAAAGATGTCTCGGGGTCTTAGTTCTAATTCTTGGGATTTCTTGATGATATAGTTGTTTTAAAAAATGAAATAAAAAATATGCATTAGGGTTTGAATTTGAGTATTACAGTAAAATGACTGTGGTCTTTATTCTACACCTACAGACACAGTTTAGCTGTGCTGAGAAAAAAAAAAAAAAGACAGGATACATCCAAGCATGGCACACCTGTCATTCACCGGCTAATATGACGTGAACAAAGACAGACCTCGCCTGTTACTTCCAAATGAGGAAACAAGGTGGCGTGAGAAGAGGGGAGAAGCCTGCAAGGAGACACAGCATGGGGAAGGGAAAGCAAACAATGGTGGCAGTGGAGGGGGGGGAACGGGCAAACCCACCTTTCTCTCTACCCTCCATTATATTCTTTCCCCACCCCCCACCCCCCCACCCTTAACGAGGGATAGTTTTCTCTTCTCCTCTCATCTCTCTCCTTTTCTCCGTTCCTCACCATCTCTGGGGACCAAACACACCCCTAACATGTTTCCATGGAAACGCCTCACACACTCTCCATCGCAGACGCACGCTCTCTCACTCTATCTTGCAGCGGTAACGCCTGTATCCTCTCTCTCCTCCATTAGCATCCCTCTTGCTTGAAGACAGCAGTGGCAGTAGTTGTCAAAAAAAAAACCCAGACATCTTTTTACCTGAATTCCTTTTCTAGAGGGCAACTTATAATAAGCAGCAGTCACATTCTAGATTCATGGCCAAAAGGTGGAGAGGCTGGAAGAGTTGGGTGAGCGTGATGAATTATTTGACACAGGTATGCCACCAAACTGTTGTTCCTGGATGCTCATTTTCATTTCTAGATACAGATGACAAATGTATTACAAGCTCATTTCCTCTGAACCTTGCCCTCTGTCATAAAGATAAGAACGAGCTAATTAAATCTGCACATAATCACTGTTTTCATGCTGTACTCAATTACTGCCCATAGAAGTCAGACAAGAGACATCAGCTGAATCCCTCGGCTGGAGCATAACTCATTTATAATTCAGTCCTATTTCTCATACTTAAGCTCAGGGTAGAAGTGTGTAAAGTGAGGCTTTTTTGCAAGCACTCACCCGCATGAAAGGATATATCTACACTATATCTCACCCCCACATGCTTTTAGAGATCCTGGTCCACTCTGGGGGGGAAGGGGGTGGGGGTGTACGAAAAAAGGACTCTGTTCCTCTGCTGCAGGGCCCTTTTGACTCACAGAGAGAGCACCAGCCGCCAACTTCATGCTGAGCATGTGTCATCCCCGCTGAGCATCTCAGGGAGGGTTTTTATCTACCTTGTGAAGTGTGTTGGTGTCATCGTGCCATCCAGTGCAGCTTACAGATGTGATCTCTTTGATGCACTTCACTCACTGGAGGATTTAAAACCACAGTGACAATCAAAGGCATCACCAAAAACCACTCAACAGCAGTGTATTATCACACTTTTGTCTCATTATGAAATCACCTAATTGATTCCTTTGTGCTAGGTGGAGGAAGTGAAAGTGTCGTCATCCACCCAAACTCACACAGTGAATGCAGTGCACCACATTTTCTTTTCTCTATACACTTACATCATATCCCAAAGTGAGGCAGAGCTCTTATAAGCTGCTCATTCATCACCATCAACGTCATGAGAACCTCACTCCTCTTAAATACATCACATACTTCCCTCATCCACACACCTTTTGCCCACTGACATATAGACTACGCCTATATTTCTGATGAAACCAGGTGTCAATCTCATTTTCCTGCCACTTAACAGTCAGCTAATAGTGACTCATACTGGGAAAGATTTCCATAAATCGTGTTAACAGAATGAAACAGCCTGGACTGCTCATGCTCCTCAATAAGCAACTAAGTGTCACGAGTCTTACCTTTTACCTGCAGCTCCACATGCCAAAATCCACCCTCAGGTTTTCACATCACTGAGAGGCTGAAGCCCGAGGATCACACTCACACCTGACTGTGAAGGCAGTCTTTTCACGGAGTGGTTCTCCTTACTCTCAGTATCAATCCCCTTCTTCCTTACTGTAGTTTCTCAGCCTCCTCTGCGCTGCGGTGACCACGCATCTCTCTCTTCTCCACAGCGGCTCCAGATCTGACCAGAGGCTCCGGCACCGCGCGAGGTGACGACGGGGAGAGAGAGGCTGAGAGACAGCGGAGAGATAAGAGAGAGGGAGGGAGAGGGAGAGAGAGAGAGGGAGAGATCAGTCAAGCCTGATGATGCAGCTGCTGAGAGAGGGAGATGCTTTTGCCTTCAGAGTAAAAGTCTCTGTCACTAGTACAGAAAAAAAGAAAAACCTGTAATATTTGTAAGAACAGCTAAAAATGATCATATGATGGGTTTTTGGGAATGTAGGGAGACTAAACCCACCACCCATCTGTCTGTTATATCTGCTCTATCCTTTCAAAATCTCATAAAATTTACAAACAAACAAACAAACGAAAAAAAAAAAATAGATTCACGGGAGTAATCTTTTAAATCTTCTGGAAAGAAGTCATGAATTGAAGAATCATATCAAAAATTTACAGGAATAAAGCTATGAATTTACAAAAAAAATCTCATAAATGTCTAAATATCAAGTCATAAAGTTATGAGAATGATCTTGTAATTTAACATGGCTTATGTCATACATTTATGTGTATAAAGTAATATATTAACAAGAACAATCACGTAAATTATGAGAATTAGTCATTGACTAATGTGAATTTATAAAAATATTGCAATAAAATCATAAATTTACAAGGGTAATCCCATTGGTTTACAGGAATAAAGTCATACATTTATGGGAGGCATCTCATGAATTTATAAGAACAAAGATTTATGAGAATAATCTTACCAATCTACAAAAATGAAGTCATAGATTTATGAGAATAAACTTGTTATTTTTAGTCTTTTCAGACTTGAACATGACAATGCAAAGACTTAAGGGTAATATCCACCAACCAGCATGAGAATACCGTTGCCATGGAAACAATTCCACCTGTCAAATCTGACAGACTACCCTTTAAGCTGTGTAACTAAATCACTTTTGAATTAAAAAATAATCTTTAGTATCAACACTAAGTGTCCTCTCGTTATCCTTCTTAACTTGGCAGGTATCACGTGGAATAAGAGAGAGAGATAAAACATGGAATCCCTTCAAAGCAAACAGAAAGAGTCTCACTCTGTTTGAGTTAAATCTTCTGTAAAATCAGAGAGGGAGACTTTTATTAAAGATGCAGCGTGTAGAAATGGAAATATTGAAAAGCAGCCAGAGTCCAAACAGAAACTCTCCCTCACTCACTCACCCCCCTCACTGTGTGATGATGGCATTTGAGGACAAGAAGCTGCTACGCATGATAAATATGATCCTCCATTGGTCAAGTTTTTACAATGGACAACATCCATTGACGCAAAACCTGTTGAACATAACAACATGGAGGCGACCTCCTCAATTGTAGATGTAAAGGCTTTTCTGAGTTACCAGAATAATCAGAGCTCAAGCCTGATGTCAGAGTCAGTGGGGACCCTACTGGAACCACAGTGATAAAGCCAAACCCCAACATGAGCCTGTGACCCAGTTCACATGCCCCAAATGTGAGTGAGCGGGGACAAAAATTAAACTCAGCAGTACCAGTGACCCCCATGTGAATGTGAATGCACAAAATTCAGTCATGACAAAAATTTATGAATCCAGTTATTTTATTCTGATACATGCTCCACAGCGCCCCCTAGGTGAGAAAAACACAGTCTCTCCGGCTACTTTTAGCTACAGGCCTGAAATTTTTTGTGCATAACTACCATGACTCGACCAACAAAAAGTCTCTTATGACCATAGTGAATTGGACATTTGAGTTAAACATCTAATTTTAATGATTTATTGGGTATGTATTTGAATGAACTAGTCCCACAGTTTGTTTTTTGTTTTTTCAGATCATCTTTGAATTGGACATGTGTATACTAAACACATTGATTTTTGCTGAGGCAGGTCTTGCTGCCGTTAGGATAGGAAATCCAAAACACAAAGATGACTCAATACACCTAGTTTCTATTACAGCTCATTTTCAAATCAGCTTCAATGCATCTAGAAATGGACCCAAACAACCATTCAGACAACTCTTGGTCTAATTTAAAACAGACAAACCATTTCTTAGTCCAACCATCAAACATTATCCATGATTCAAGAACCCAATCATTGCTGAGAGCCTGCTGGAAATTTCACAGTCACGAGGACTACTTTTACACCTTCAGAGTTCTCACCTATTTGGGATCACTACGACTTTCTCAACAGCAAAAACCCCGTTCAATTTCACTCCTTGTAAGAAGGAAGAAAAAGGCATCACTCATCTCTAACACATTTCTTTCATTTCACTTTTTGGTCCAGAAGTTTAACATCAGGAGCAAACAACTTTGAGAATATCCACGTTTGAAGTGACCCATTTAAAGATTTTCAAAATCACCACCATTAACCTAGTATCCTCAACGTTAACAAACATCACTCCTTCAGAAAACCCACCCTCCAGAGTGTGGATAGAATGACACTGAATGCTGATCAATGTCGATCCATACCATCCACTTCTGGACCCAATTCTGCAGTAACATCTATTTTATCACAGAATATGACAACTTAGAGTTAAAACAATACAAGCAACTCCACAGAATTCACCTCACTGGGTAAATGTTTAAAACATCTTTCTTTTTTTCCACATATTTGTTCACAATGTCGATAAAACTGCACAGATATCCAATTTAACACTTTTGGGAAAGCAAAATCTCTTTCCTGTTTCCCAGGCTGCTATATCCCATTATCCCCATGTATATTTACACCCTTGATTACACCTTGTAGAATACATCCTAAAAAATATCACAACAATCACAGTCACATTTGAACTTTATGCGTTCACCTTCTGCAAGCATAAGCCAATCCCCCTGCCCCACTCAAGTAGTGTTATTCATGTAATGTATCTTTCATAGTCGTCCTTTGCTTTGCTTTTGTTTACTAAATGAGTTCTAATTTGAACCTTATCACAGCACTTATTCACACAGATACTCTATTAATTACACACTGATGCATACAGTTATCTATCCTCTTACTTTCTCTGTTATACATAACAATTAATATAACTGTTATCATCATTATTATTTTTATTTTTATGCGGCACCAAAGCTGTTCTGGATCACTCATTACGTTTCAACCACTGACAGGTGTTTGTATGATTCAGTATCTTGTTGCATTGGTGCCTGGCAGTGGGTTGGAGATGTAAGTCAGCTAGTGATGTGACATCAGTGTAAGGATATGAGTAACTTTGACTCTGACCAGATGATGGTGGATGATTCTTGAGGTCTGATCTAACAGCAGAGCTACTAAAGTGATGGGTATGTGCGCGTCAGAAATACAACCTGCACCTCACCCTGCAATGTACATCACACAATTTTGCCAATCTGTGCAGAACTTGTGTAAATCAGGTGACCTGTTCTCTTATAAATCAAAGACAATTTATGGAATCAAACAATGCTTTTCGATTTCTATTGTAAGGGTTTGTAAATCACCCATGGAGGGGGGTGGCAAATTAAAGCCCCCCTAAGGCGTCACATTGGGCAGGGCAGGCGCTGATTCAATCAATATCTGTTGTGATATCATATATCATATTAAGACTTCATATTATGGTTGTTAGGGGCTTGGCTGGATTCATAGAGATGTTTCTAAAACCCAATCAGTTCCTTTTTGGAAACACACATTTGTGTGTGTTCCACAGAACAGGTGTTAAAAGTGAAAAAGCAATATTTTTCAAAACTTCATTGATTTCAAAAAGTATGTGGGGATTGTGACCATATGGGCAAAAATATCAAATAAGAGTATTTAGAGTATAGACAAACAGACCAAAGCAATCAAATCATCATGTTATGAAAAGTGCTCTGAATTTCCCCCCCTGTGAATCATAATGTGCATTAGTAATGTGCATGTGAAAAAATAAAGTTACAAATGCCCTCTGGGAAGTGAATTTTCCCAAACTAAATTAATTAGAAATATTCAAGATCATAATGAGTTAATTAGTTGTTTGGTGCTTGAACAAATGTGTTACTAATATTGTTCTCTTGGCCCCATATCATATTTTACAGAACAGACAATTTCCAAAATGTAGAAAGGGATTTGAATTGCAGCATTTAACAAGAGAAACTGCTCTCTAAACTGAATGGATTTTCCTCAACAAAACTAATAAAGTGCGATGAAGTTTTATCAATCTAAATTTCTCCAAACATTCCCCCTAATCATTCAGGGAACAGAAGAATAAGACATTTACAGATGTATCCGGAAAAAGAGATTTGCTGCACTGCAAAACAGAAAGATAATAAAAAGAGAAAGATAATGAAATAAGAAAAGTAATGTTTACCACAGAGCGGTTTCATGCCTAAGTGGAGATGACTTCCTGCTATGTTTTTTCCTCTAATTAGACCCTGGGGACAATCTCATCTCCAATCACAACCCATATTCCAATGCAGTTGGGGTGTAAAATGTAAATAAAAGAAAATACACTGATTTGCAAATAGTACAAATTAATAAACATTCTTTTTTTGACTTTTGACTCATTTTGAATTAGATGCCTGCAGCACATTCCTAAAAGGTTGGGATGCGGTCATGTTCCCCACTGTGTGACATCACTTTTCCTTTAAACAACACTCAATAAGCATTTGGGAACTGAGGAAACTAACTGTTGAAGCTTTGGGGCTGGGATTCTTTCCCATTTTTGCTTGATGGACAGCTTCAGTTGCTCTACAGTGCTCTACAAAGGTCTCTATTGTAATAATTTGGGCGGACAGTCAATGTTGGTTTTGGGCCTTGCTGCTTGCGCTCTGAATCTTTTGAACAGCTACATGAAGAAGTCAGGAACATGCTGCAAAAAACTGAAATCCAAGCAAGTGTTGGTGTCTTATTTTAAGTACAAATTGTCTTATTATTCTTGATGTGGGCCACATTCAACCAACAAGTCCAGAATAATATTCTGTCACCTTATTTAAAGACAAAAATGAGGTCGCTATGATAAGGAATCTTTCCTTTAAGTGTGGAAAATGCAGCAAATATCAAACCAAAAAGGAGCCTAAACAATAAGAATTGATGGACAGAAAGTAATCAATCGTTATTGGGTTGAAACAGATGATACATGTTCCATCAGGACAGGACAGCTTGTCATTCCCTGACTTGAGCTCATTTGGTTAAGGGTCAGAGCAATGTCTGAAAGAATATCTTGGAAAGTCAAAGAAGAATTTGATTTTTCCATAACAAATTACACCCCCCATTACCTTAATGGGTCTCAACATCACACAGTTAGTCAGACAAAACTGCAGCAGATAACAGAACTCGCACGTGGGTTAGCTTTTTTATTTTGAAAGCTATCAGGGGAAGTACCGTTCATATTCAAGCCAGCTTGCTGTGATTTAGAGAATCTAGTCTTCCAAATTAATCAGTCTGTTTCCAGTGAGCAGGATACCATTGCAGGGTGAAAAGGAGGAGAGAGCCTGTGAGATCTGTTTCCTCTCTTCCTCCACTTCCTTTTTCCTGTGTCTTCTTTTCTCCTCTCCTCCTTCTCTGTGTGGCTTTTCATCAGCTTTACTCCTCACTCACTCTTTCCTTGCTGCTACACACACACACACACACACACACACACACACACACACACACACACACACACAGGCCCTTTTCTTTCCCTTATTTAAATCTTGTGTGACATACTATCCCCTGTAGCTAAGTCACAGGGGAGCCCAGACTCACACACAGCATAATGACGATGGGAAAAGTGTGTCACATTTTTATCTCATTACATACAGATCTTTACAGGGACCATATACTCTGGTTGAAGAAGCATATGGGACAGAAATCCTCTGATGAGAGGATGATGTTAATGATGTTCAATTAGAGTGTGATTCAGAATCAAAGTGAAGGACTTGTAGTGTTGCTTTAAGTTTTCAGATGCAATCATGCATGAAGATAAAGAGCAACTCTGAGGCAGTGCTGCAAATGTCATCAACAGTATGAATGCAGAAAGCAACACAATTTAAAGGGACACATCAAACCTTATTCTTTTGCTGTAAGGTGACAGAGGATCGCTGCTTCCATGTTTTATCTGAAGCAGAGCCAGGAGAGACTTAGCTTTGCATGGAGACAAATCCATCAGTGCAGTGAGGCTGCTGCTTTAAGTTACTGTTGGGGGCCAAGGTGCTTATTTTTTCTTCTTGAAAATACTTTTCAGGAGACAAATTTCAAGACACAATAACATGACATACAGTTTTGCTCTAAAGTTTACATAGGCTGCCAGAATTTATGATTTCTTGGCCTTTTTCCAGAGATCATGAATGATAACACACATTTTTTTCCCCACTTATGGTTAGTGGTTCGGTGAAACCATCTATAAATGAACATCTGTTTAAACTTTTAAAATCATAAAAACAATAGAAACGGCCTGATAACACGCACACAAGTCGACACAAATGGGTTTGAATGACTACTAAAGGTAACCATCCTCACCTGTGATTTAGTTGCTTATAATCAGTGTGTGTGTATAAAAGGTTAGTGAGTTTTTAAGCTCCTGACAAACTCTTGTATCTTTCATCTAGTGCTGCACGAATGTTTCTGGATTCTGAGTCATGGGGGAAGCAAAATAACTGTCAAAGGATCTGCAGGAAAAGATAATCCAACTGTATAAAATTGGAAAGGGATATAAAAAGATATCCAAGAAACTGAAGATGCCGATAAGCAGTGTTCAAACTCAAATTAAGAAATGGAAAATGAAGGATTCTGCTGAAACCAAACCATGGTCAGGCAGACCAACAAAAATTTCAGCTACAACTGCCAAGAAAGTGGTGGAGTCGCCAGGAGAAAGCCATTTCTACATAAATACCAGGCTGATATCGTCTCTTCTTATCTCACACCACAGTACCAGCATGTGGTCCTGCCTCAAGAACCGTTATCAACGGTTCACATCGACATGCTACGGGCCGCTAATGGCTGAAATCTTGTGTGCAAAGAATGCAAACATGGTTACAGGTATGATTCTGGACAAACACTGGAACAAAAAAAGTAAAAACATTACTGCAGATGCAACTAGTTTACATCAGTAGCCAACAAATGAGACATGAAAAGTAATAACTGGCTCCAAATACAGCGAGACTTAAAAGAATAAAAAGGTAGAAAAAACAGGAGTGAAGGGAGAGCAGCTGCACGAGTGGCCACTCAAGCTGCACTTAGCAACCAAGGTGACATCATTTGGGAAATAATAAAGATACATGATAACAAACAATAACAAATGATACAGCCTTTTTGGAGTGAGAGTGTCTCTTAATGCTGAGCCAAACCAAAAGATCTTTGTCTCTCTTAGAATTTCAGTTATTATAAAATCTTAGTGTGTGCCCAGTGAGAAAAACAGAGGAAAACAAAAGAAACAAAAAAGGAGGGTTCCCTGAATATGAATGAATGAATGTTACTCCAAGGAAAAATATGGAGAAGAAAATAATTAAACCACAGAAAACTGAAAACTGCTTGCTCAAAGCACTGAACAGAATCTATTTTGCATAATTATCCGCTAGTTATTAGATGTATGCTTTCTATATCTCACCATTGCTTTCACATTGGTCAACAAGAGGAGCTGAAATTATTACATGCGTACACTGTGAAATCCCCCTCTGCAGACTGAGTCAGTCTATTTTGTGTAATCTGGGTGTGCCTGGTGTCGTACTTGTTATCAAAATTCTGTCTATTCTGTATTCAGTATTTATCATTTCTGAGTAGGAATGGGTATCAAAAAACTGTTCCTGTTAAGAATCAATAAGAAATAGTTTAATCCATCGATATCAATAGCCCTTTTGTCTAACGATCAATTCTTTTCCACGACCGGAGATACTCACAGCCTTGAGAGATCAAGGATCCTTCTAGAGAAAGCAGATGTGTTTATCTTTTTAAACAAAGAACTGTTGAATTTTTACCACTGACATATGTTCAGAGATCTAGCGAGTGTTGAAATACGATGCTCAGCATTTCAGCATTCTGCATTTGCTGAAAGGAATTGTGAGCCCTCCCTCTAGCAATTTACTTAAAACTCAATTAATTGTTGACAAAACCTTTAAAGCTACCTTTTGTGCACAGAAAATTCTCAGGAGGAATCAACAAAGAATCGGATTGATGAGCAGTATCTATAATGGTTTTAGTATTGATAAAATCTTATCAATACCCATCCCTATCGCTGAGGTTGATATGTCTATCACTGATCTTAAAAGGATTTTACAGACGAAACTGGATTATTTTCACAAAGTCTGGGAGCAGCTGCTGAAAGCTCCGCACATCCTCACAAGTACAGACCTATCAAGAAGTGTGTGTTTGTGTGTGTGAATCTGTGCATGTCTGTAAGCATGTTTTTGTGGCAAAGGTGGTAGGAATATTGATTTCACCGTCGTCATTTGCATTTACCTGTGAGCCTAATGTCTCTACGGGGTTCTGGCTAGACAACGTAACACCCGTTTCTCTCCCCGTGGTGAGAGAGTGGTTTGCCACTCCCCCACCCCCTGAGCAGCCTGACACTTCGGACTGAGAGAGAGACCAAAATAGAAGCAGTAAAGACAGAACCAGAGACCAAAGAGGAACAGACACAGTTCTGGCATCTATGACAACCACGCCAAGGAAGAAGGAAAGAACAACCCAAATGTTGGTAACTATTTCCCCTCAGTGTGGCTTCATTATTCATTAAACTACACTTCATGAATCAAACTACAGTTACTCATGACATTTATGACAGATTTTTCCTTACATGTTTGAAGTGCTGCACACTTGTGGCAGCTTCTTTGTAATTACACCACCTTAATTTTCACTCCTTCAATTCACCACGCTCCATTAAAAGGTTATTTAAATGCAGCCTGTAGAGCTGAATCACTGCATTAAGCAAATGAGACATAAATAACTAAGAAATTGTATCCTTTATTTGATTTTTAAATGACAAACCTTTGATCAAGGTTTGAGAGCTTTTTTTTCTTTATGTAAAAACCTGTGAAAAGCTAATGCACAACAGATATGTGCAGTAACTATTTTCAAGTACTTTGACTTCTGCCAGAAACGGTTTTCTGTTACTAACGGGAGGCTATGAATAAATTTAATCTGCATTTTGACATTTGGGGTGGATAAACAAGATACATACATTATTTCAGTACAGTTAACCCCCCCCCCAAGTGACTTAAACGAAGAGTACATGACATTTAATTTACTTTTTCTGATCTGTCTAGGAAGGTCAGATGAGGACACAGTTAACTTAATCAGAGTCTGGAAAGCCTCTCATTAAAGATGAACAGACACTTCTGAATGAGGACAAGAGTAATTATGCTTTATGAAATAGAAGACACACTGATAATCAACGTTTGTCATCAATTAGTATCAGGTCTTATTAACTGCTGTTTGCTTATATGACTCTTTCCAGCTCAGTCATTATCAGCCTGGACAACACCTGAAATAGTCAGTGTGGTATTTTGTTTTTTCCCTTCACACATAATGTGTTCTTTGTTTTTCGAGGATATTTTCTTTAGGCTTTTTATGCCTTTGATGCCATAGGAAAGAGGACAGTGGGTAGAGTAGAAAACAGGGCAAACATCATGGAGCACAATCTAAACCACCAGGCCAGCTGCACTCCCAAAATGTGTTCTTTTTCTATTGCTTTGATTTTGCCTTGATATTGTTGACCTAAAGAAGAAGCTATCTAAAGAAGCTGATGTCTGCCAGTGATAAAGGCAAATAACATACTGGCTTTGTTCAGATCCCCCCCCCCCATATTAACATACTTAAATATCTCAAAGTTTGACTTTTTATCTCAAAATTTCAACTTTACACTGGGAAAACAAAACAAAACAAAAATCAAGAAACTCAGTTTTCAGTCTTTTAACAGGAATATCCTCTTAACTGAAAAAGATGAAGCGTGCAGAAGGCAATCTTTGGAAATCCTCAAATTTCTGCTAGAAGGGTATGTAAAGCGAACATGCTTTTTGTTACAAAGGCTACATGTGATATCAGAATGGTTGTAAAAGGCAGGCAAATATATTTAACTATGTAAAATACCATAAATGAAAGGTATGGGTTGTAGTTCAGTACCTTCCTAATCACAGGCCTGTGTCTCATTTATGGGCTGTGCAGAAAGGCAGAAGCAGCGATAAAAGAAAGCACGCCATGTCTCTGTCCTGTGAGCCAGAGCGGCCCTCAGAGGACTCGGTGTTCAGTGTTGTTGTCTTAATGGAGTGCCCGGCACATGGTTTTCCACTGGTGTTCACAGGACCACACTTAAGTGTAGCTGTGTAGAGAAGTGAAAGACAAGTCTTGTGAAGCTCATGAGTCAGTTTGCAGAATTTTCTTCTTCTTTCTTGGTTTCATCTCTTGGAAAAAATCTGAGTGTATCTGCCCTCCACTTTGTGTTTGTGTGTGAGTATGTGTGTGTGCGTGTGTGTGTGTGTGTGTGTGTGTGTGTGTGTGTGACAGCTTGGCCCTACTGTAAACAAGCAGCAGCTCCTGCAGTCACCGTGCTCTGCAGGGTTATTGCTCCTGTCCAGTTGTTGAGTCAGGTTGTGTACAGCCCCTATGAGTGGTCAGAGATCCAAAGTGATTACACAACAGAGATGTTCTGCTCTGCTTTTCTGAATTAGTGGTAATAAGTCGAAAGACACTGGACAGTTAGTGGTTGCTATAGTCAACTTTGAAAGGGAAGACTAAAATTTTGGGAAACATGTATCTACTTTCTTGTTTTGAGTTTGAGAATATATCAATAGACAACGTCTTCCTTATGACCATTTTCTTGTAATGAAGGGCTGAGAGTGGACAGCTTGAGTAGTATAGCAGTGTAACAGGTTATTACTTTGATAAGTGTATGGTTTCTAATAATCATATGACCCACTCTTCTTTGCAATTGATCCACTGTTGATAGCTTTATCGATTGTGACAGGCTAATAAGGTTCTCCTGCCATAAATGCCATAGATATGCCATAAATAAAGTTTCTGTTTTGGTTCCCAAGAGGACATTTTAACGCATGTTTTGACTCCCAAGAGGGCACTTCAGCATGTGTTTTGGTGCCAAAAGGACACTAAAGCTGGCACATTGGCTACTGAAGGGATAGTTTAGCAAACTTTTGCTCCCAGGTGGCCACTTTATCATGTTTAGCCACCCAAAGGTGCAGATTTGTTTGGTTTGCTAACCAGCAGGGCACTTAAGTGTATGTTTTGGTTCACCCAAGACGACACTTTGGTGCAACTTTGGCACCAGGGAAGACACTTGAGCAAGCATTTGGTTCCTGGGAGGGCACTCAACATGTGTTTTGGCTCCCAGGGTTAACCAGACAAAGGGGCAGATAAGTGTGTTCCACCAACCAGGCATTTCAGCATTTGTTTTGGTTCCCAAGAAGGCACGTCAGCAAAATTTTAGCTCAAAGGAAGACACTTTGGGTTGTGTTTTGTCCCAAAAGACAGCACTGAAGTGCATTTTTCAACACTTGGGCCACTTGGAAGGAATGGAGACTGCCTGGAGAAGTATTACTTTCAAGTGTATGAAAAATACTTGTTAAATTAAAAAAACAAAAAAACAAAACTTCAATCAATAATATAAACAAACGTGCCTCTTTCTGTAGCTGGTAGCTAAGTCATTTGTGTAGGAAATGGTATGAATGAGTAATTATACAAATTATACTAACTTTGAAATGAGACTTGTCACAGGTATGTAATTCAGGTGGGTAACAAATTTTATAATTTACTTTTAAATTTAGGTTGACCTTGCCCCTCTTTCAACTTTCAGTGCAGCCTGAAGGTTTAATGTGAAGTGATTGGTTAAATTCGACAGACTTCATAGAAATGGAGCAAGCATGCTTTAATTAACATCGCCAGAATATCATTTGTTTTTGTAATAAAGAAATAAGCCCTTCTATAAAGCCTTTTTATCCCGGGGCGAGCAAAGAAGAGTCTCTGTAATCTGGCCACCTGATAGTACTCATATTTTCTTTTCCACATATGTGTGCATAACTTAAACCTGCACACAGCATCATAACTGTAAAATTCATGTTCACATATTTACTGTTGCCCCTGACTAATCAATAAAAGATGTACTGAGTGTGTTCTCTCATGGTAGCATATTTGCATTGACTGTAAAGCTTTACGCACATGTCTCTGCTTACCTTGCTGTGGTAATGTTCTCTTCATCTACAACCCAGTGTTAAGACTAGTTAATGGAAAAGAAATGAAGAATTTTCGACAGTTGAGGATAAAGTGCTCAGTTGGCACAAGAGGCAGGAGTGTTAGACATTTCATCTCTGGTAAAGCACATAGTGAGTAAACAACAGCTGCAAGTAAAGCAGCAACATTCTTTCTTTTTTACTATGCTGTTAGGGGTGAATTGGTCAGGAGAGAGCAGCAAAACCTGGCAAACGCCTCCAGTAACAAGATGCTGGGTGTTCAGCACAAGTAATAAGATCATTTTACCACGGGTGAACCACAGCAAATGAGTACACGCTCAGAGGATTAAGACTGAAACTACAAGGCAATACAAAGGTCATAATGAAACTAAAATGGAGAAAGACTGTACTTAGTGGTGATTTCACAATAGCTGGCAAATTTAAATTAATTTTTTTCTGCTTTTTTCAAAAATGCACATGTAGAAAATACGCTGAAATTAAGTCGAAAGAAATATTCCCAGCACATTGCTTACCAACTCAGTGTCTCTGTCTCTCTGTCAACATTTCCAAGAACCAAGTAAAAAAGTTATCTTCTTAATTTAGATAGAAAAGTACTAAATGTGCAGCTCTGTTTGTGACATTAAGCTAAACTCTGTTCATTTTATGCCAAAGTGGAGTGACAGAAAAAAAGATCCAATTTATTATGAACATTAAATTCCAGAACCTTGTACTTTGTATGGTCTTGCATAAAAAACAGAATTACTAACCATTAAAAAAGTGACAGGAGGCGAGGTGGGTGTTACAGAGTGGGAGGCTGCATCATAGAGCAAGTGCACAATAGCAGCAGCTGATTACAAAGCACCAGAGGTAAGAAAAAAAAAACCCTGCTGGAAAGTATCATGTTGTTTTTATAAACAAGCAATAAACTAATGAATGATGACATCACCCTGTTTCAGAGATGGGAAGGACAGCTCGGCGTTACAGAATCCACTTAAGTTTAGTTTGAACCACGTCCATCAGGCTTCTCTCAGTTTGGACGTGACTGAAAAGTCTTCTGAGTAGACAGAGGTCAGTCAGGGTGTTAACTACAGTTCAGTGCTTGGACTAATCTTTTTCATTTACTGCACACGTCTGATCAAAAAAAATCTTAAAGGTAGGGCCGGCAGGATTGTCCTAAAAAATAAATGTCAATTTTTACTGAAAAATACTGCTCAGGTAGGTATGTATCAGAAAGTCAAAAGTTAAGTCTCCTCAATCTTCAGTTTTTGATTCCAAATATCTATCTGAAGGGAAAACCCCAAATATATTAGAGCTGGAATAGGAAACACAATCACAGAAGAAGAAGAAGACAAGAACATTCTGCACACAGAGAAAAGGCAGGATCTCCTGAGAAATGAAAACCTCCAAACTCAAACATCTGGAGTAAGGAGAGAAGGGTCCCAGGACAACTGTGTGTCAAGTACAGAGAAATAGCCTGATTAAAACAGACGAAAGTACAAGAAAAAAAAAGAAAAAAAAAGAAATCACTAAAGAGAGGGAAGGGAGAGGGGAGAGAGAAATAGAAGCAGATGGTAACTAGGAACAGTATCTTTAAAAAAGCCTTTCAGTGATTGGAGTTCTGGCTCTTTTCTCAACATTTGGCTGAGTTCAGCATTAGAGCTGGCACCGAGACTCAATTTAATAGAATCATCCCACTATTTTATAAATTTAACAGAAGATAAGAAATCTTTGCTCTTAGGTCTTTCATGGCTGCCAAAACATTCATATCATTAAATCTCTTAAACTTAGAGACAGTGTCTGGTAGTTGTACACACATAGACTTTGATACTAAACATGACACATTATTATGGTTTTAAATGCACCGTATTTGTTTTCTTTTTCTACTCTTTTATTCCTGTTATGCAGTTCTTTTTGTGGTTAGTTAATAATAATGTGCTGAATTCAGAAGACCATAAAATGCTTGGAAATGTGTTTGGAAATTATTCACCTCACTGTGCACTAGTGGAAGTCTCAGGCTCATTTGTCACAGATGAAAGGTAAAGGGGGGTGGGGGGTGGGGTGGGGGCACTGGGAGCTTCTTCACCAGCCAACAGCTCATGCAAACACCATGAAACATCACACAAAAGCTGCACAGGTTCACTCCTGTTTGTGCGCCGTGACCTCAGTCTGCTCTGACACAGCCAGACTAATAAGGAGCTAATTCTTCTTGTTTGGCGTGGCATTGGATAAAACCCCTCAAAGTGTTTGGAGAGTTCTCACATTCATTGACTGACCCAGTTTGTTAACAGAAATAACCTTTAGAGATTATTCCTTCACTCTTGTTTCTATGCTGCGGTTTTTCCATCCTGCCTTGCTAGTCTGTATTCCAACCATCCAACAGGAGACACACTGAAACCTGCAGTGCTTGGTAAATGTAATTAACTACAATTAACCACCTGGTAAGATGGATAACCAGTAGCACTGTGTGTCCTCAGGTCTGGATTGAAAATGTAATTACAGAAACAAATCACTGTGTCAATTAGCAATGCATAGGCTACATGATGCTAATGTTTCAATTAAGTCAAGATAGAAGAGACAAAGAGTTCTGTACAGTAATTTAATTTATTTAGTCAGACTCATAAAGTCACAGCTGGACAAATCATCACTCACTTATGCAGACAGCTGAGAAATTACACTTAATATAGTCTTGTTCTCAGCTTAATGAAGACATAATTTCTCATGTAGCTACCAGTACACTCCTGATCAAAACCCTATGACCAGCTGAAAATTGCATTAAGTGACGTTTTGCAATGTTGAATCTAAAAGAGGAAATAGAAGTAGGACAAAACATTGATTAAGCAATTTATTGAAATATTATCTGCTTTTTCCTTCAGTAGAACAATAGAGCTGATGATTGTGCGGGAGCGTCAAACAGCAGCTGGCTATGTGGAGATGTTGTGGGGGCATCCTTCATGATTGAGGGCCCTGCTCTGTGTGCTTATGCCTGGGTTCATCAGCAGGACAACATTCACGTTGCTATAGTTAGAGGCAGTGGCTGTGGAGGAGTTCAGTTTAGATATGTTTACAAACAGTTGTGAAAATTCCTGCAGACAACCTTTAAAATTTTTATCAAATGTGTCTTACGGTAAAACTGTAATAATGCGCCCACCGGAATAACGTGTGATTTTTTATTTATTTTATTTCTTTTTACAACTTAATTGAACAAAACAATTTAAAGTCTATTAGTTATTTATCGAATACTAGAGGTACAAGATGCAATATGTTTTTTTTTACCTTTCAAATTCCATTGCCTTATGTCAATTAGGTAACTTATTCTGTCTGTATTTCAATAAAGGCTTCAGCTGAGGGGACTCTATCAATTTTTTCATCTAACTTTCAGCAACTAGAAACAACATTATTGTCTATTGTTGAGTTCATACTTCTTAAATTGCTTGGACTGACTGCTGAAACAGGACACTGAGAACAAAACTCAGGGGTCAGGAAGGCCCAATCAGCTTATCTGAACTCAATGACAGAGGGATGAAAGTGAAGGGCCTCAACACTGATCAATAACATTTTCAAAAAAATCAATCCCACACTGTCTAGGGAAGCCAGCAAGGAGAAGTTAATATGCTGTGATTCCTTATTTGGCTCTATCTAACGCAGATATGTTGTGTTTATGTCCAAGTCCATCCTCTCAGATAACGAAGCTTTGATCAAGACTGAAATATCTGTTTTCTGTTCTGGGTCTGGATATACAGGATGTGTTTGGGTTTTAAATAAAGTCTAACATTTCTCAATAAAAAGACCCCATAGCAAGCTTACAGCCTCTCTGATTACACTAATTTGTTTTTTATCTGAGTAAACAAATTCCACCATTGATTCTGATGGTATTGACAGAAACATGCATGCCAGAATGAACCCTGGGGAATTTGATTAGCCACCGTTAGCTATCGTGCCAAGTTGATAAAGCATTGAGCTTCACAAATAGCCTGACTTAGTTTTGTAAGCTGGTATTACACTGTGTAATGTCATAATTGTTGCCACTGGCAACGTGCTTGTATAGAATGTAGATTTCTTTGAGGTATGATGTGTAATCACATTTCCAGTATAAGCTGTTTCCAGACATTAGGTTTCTCTCACAACACTTGCTGTTCTCATCCACACAAGCGTCCCTGTGTGATGTTTTATGCTTCTCTTGATTGTCTGATATTCCCCCTTCACCTTAGTACACAAACAATATATTTCTTACACAGCGTTTTTGCCAAAGTTAATTTCATTTTCTCCGAATTGTACACTGCCACCATCTAAGCCCCTGATATAAGAGAACCCAGACAGACAGACAGGACCACGGTGTAATCCTCACAACACTGAGCCCCTAAATCACTGCATTTAAAAATGAAAGCCTGCAGGATGCAGACTCGGGGCTGTAAACCAATTAATTCCTGTACTGCCGACTGGTGTACAAACACCAGTCTGAGACCAAATAGAGTTGCAGCTCCCTCCAGTATAAAGTGATGGACAGCGGTGAAATGATTACCTATTAAGGCCTGCCTGGGGGTAAAGCATCAATAGAAACACCCAGTGCACCCTTAAAACAAGTCTGTTGGGGGGAAATTTCACAGTAATAATGTTTCATATTTGAGTTCTATGGTTTTCTGTTTCTTTCAGGCGGTTAAAGTTTGAAACAGATTTGTTCTGCACATTGTTTCTCTGTGGGAAGTCCGTCCTGATTCTGGCCTTCATTTCATATTTCCCCAGCTGGATTATATCGTCCTGTCTGATTGATTTGACCCTAAGTCTCACATCAGAGAGTGTGGGATTTTGATAAGTGCCTCTGATTGAAAAACAAGCCGGCTTGGAGGTTTCTTATGCCAACTGGAGCCTGAAAAACTGTGCTCAATTCAATTTACCACATTGATCTCATTCATTCATTGCTGCCAAGGTTAGTTTGTAGCCCCATTTCATAAAGTGACCCTGTCAGTGGCCATGAGTATTCCTGTCAGCGCAGACTGCAGACTGGGGTGTTTGTTTTTAATACTACCTGCAGTTAAAAAACTAAAAATATTGTTTTATTTATCTAAGATGTGGGGCAGGCAGTTCTGTGTCAGAATATAAGACAAAAAGGAACTTCATTTGTAATAGGTGCTGAAAGGCATTGCATTTTCTGCACCATCTCTACATACTATGAAACAGAAGAATTCTCTAAATTAGCAATAAAACTAAATAATTTCTCTAACACAGCTACAAACGTTAGTACTAACTTACACATCTTTCAGCCAGTCATACAAAGAATTACAGCTTAATGTACAGTGGACGTTATTACAGCGACTCACATTTAACAGACCACCCCACCATTAGCATTCTCAGTATACACCAATTATATTACAGTAAGTATTTAGGTATTTAGCAACACATTTTTATTGCTTGGAGTTTCACAAGAACATATAGACCCGGTCAGAGTTTGTAAACAGTCACAGCTGAGCGTGCACGTTTTGACAACAGAAGTTCAGTGGAGTACAATTGTTGGTCAAGCAACGAGAGAGTTGACCACCAAAAAATGCAAGAAAACACATTTAATAACTTGGCCACGGACATCGCTGGTGTCTCAGTGTAGAGAGTGACTCTGTAACTGCTGACTCTCAGCCGACCTTCAGTGACACATGCATAGACTGTATAAAATATAAATGTAGTCTCTGGTATGACACCTGTTTGTCTGTGATGAGTTGAAATGGAGCTGATGGATGTTGGGTCCATATTGGTTATGACGCTGGCTTTGAGCTTCCTTTCAAGCAGCTATAAGGCACCAGTCAGTCACGTGAGCTGAGCTGTGCCTCTGATTAGACAATCTAGTGAGTCAGGAAAAAAAAATCACTCCCTGTATAGTGTGCTGATAGTGAAATTAGCAATTCAGACTCAAGCTGTGAACTAGACAGTGAATGTTTTTGAGAGCTGTGAAAGTCTGTTTTTTTTTTTTTCTTGGCTTGGAGTGTACATGGTTTCAGGTCTTTCTGCAGCCAGAAAAGTGGATTCTTGATGAACTTTTAGCACTTCAGTAAAGGCTTATTTCTTCTAGACTGGATGTTGCCCCTTGGACAGGTTCAACTGAAGTCACCAGTCAGCATGGTCAATTTTTACTCCATAACACCGGTAGTTCAATTACGGTCGGTTCTTGATGGAAGTTGACTCCATGGTATATTAATATTTCTGAAAACTTAACAACTTAACATTTTTGATGCTGCTTATAGTTTTAATTCAGCATCTAAAGAACGATGACTCCTCTGAATGAATGGATGGAACTGAACCCTGCTTCTGTTGCCAAAATGCGCGTTCAACTCAATGATGACATAAGTTGTAAATGGGTCTATTGAAAATTCAAACTGAGTCCTGAGAAACCATACATATTTTTCATTTCATTCCTCAGCATGTTACACTCATATGTTTGTGTGTGAGCATTACTTTTAGGACACTCTTGCCGTCTTGTCCTCACAGAACATTGGGGTGCATACTTTTATTTTTTTCCTTAGCAGTCGTGTTGGTTACCTCAGACATGTATAAATTATGGTTGTGTTAGCAGTCCATTCTTGTGGAATGAACGCCATGAAAATTTAATGCAGCATTTGATAGTAGGTGTGTTAAAAACTCCTGACAAAAGCTTGGTTGGCAGAAACTTGTGCCTTTTCATAGTGCTTTAGTTTTGTTGGGTGTCTTTTATTGCCAGGTATTTTGTGTTGTCTGCTTTAAGAGGTAAATGATGACTGTGTTTTTATTGATGTGTGTTCGCAGAGGATGTTATTGCTGTAATGCAGAATGTGATGTTGCTTTAATGGTCTCATCAGTTTAAGGGGGTGGAGTTGTGAAAATTTTGACTTATTGTTACACAAAGTCAATCACAGAGAAAATTATGACATGAGCCATGTCTATAGTTAGTAATGAGCAGACTTGTTGCCAAGAAATACCTTGTTCCAACATTTTAAAGGATCTCTAGATTTTGAGGTGGGAGGGATGTTCCTGTTTCTTGAGATTGTGGCTTTCGTATTCTTACTGTGTGTGATGGAAAAGTCCATCAGTAGCACAAAATTATTGAAACACCTGTCATAACCCCCTGAGCAAGCTCATGTATCCCACAACAGCTCATAAAGAGAACCATATATGAAAACGAGGACCAACTACAGTGCAAAAACTGTAAAAATAATCCATTTTGACAACTTATAATTGCAAAACCAATGTTTTAATTATATTAACACTCAAATGAATATGAGTCATGAAATACTTTAAAAAGGTTGATTTACGTGCAACAGTTCAAGGCAAAAAAGCATAAAACAAGTCTAACAATCTAATTCTATGCAGGAAAAATTAAAAATAAATTAAAAGTGTTAAATGTTATGAAAGATAACAGCAAACCAATGATGCTGATGAACAAAAGGGAAGTGAACATATCCCATTTTAGGATTCTTTGAATTAAAAAAAAAAGAGGAAAAAAAAAATCAACATATATTTCTTGTGTAGAGTATTCATCACCCTAAATATCATCCACAATTAATACCATCCATTGTTAGTGTTTTGGAAAATTTAAGTTCATCTGTTTTCCGTGGAGATTTTCCTGTGGTTCAGGTCCTGGGGACATTACGGAAACATTTGGCATGTAGTCTGGGGTTGCTATTTTTCATCCGGATTGCATTCCGCAGAGTCTTTGCAGCAGAGTAAACATATGCACCAACAACAAATAAGACAACAAGAATGAAAAAGGCACTTCGGTTTTCTCAAACTACAAATTTGTTCTTGGTGGTTGAACCGCTCTTGGTAGCCGTGTCTGTGTGAGATTGGTAGCCAATAGTCATCTTCTGGGGCAGCCCCAAACGCTCCTTGTAAACCCGCCTATTGAAAGAACAACAACAACAGAGTAAGAGGATGGACATGATGCCACCCATATGATGATGAATGTAAATACTCCAGAAAATGCAAACCCTCCTCACCCTATGTGTGTCACAGCTTCCCGGTTCTCAAAGTCTGATGTCCAGACAGCTATTTTATCTCCTTTTGTGCGGATGTTGACCACTGCTCCACAAACATCATCACTGTAGTCATCAAATGCCTCCCCAACTAAGCACAGGAGCTGTTCAAGGAAAAGAGAAAAGACATTTTTGGTTTTTACTTTAGTTGTCTTTGAGGTATTTTATTTTAAAGCCATAGAAAATCTTCTTGAAAAATTATGACATCTTCAGAAGAGTTAAAAGGAGTCTGAGAAGTAACAATATTACTGTACTTTAACATTTCTTGTGCCATTATAACCAAACAACAGACTCTTCTCCTTTGTTGTTTCCAAATGGTGGATGAATAACCCAACTCAATACAATCCACAGTCCCTTTCTGCTTTGAAGAAACATCTGAAGACTCCACTGTTCAGGGAACACTTCAGGTGGCCACACACTACACAGTAATCAGGCTGATTCTTGTCTCAATTTGCCCAGTATAACCAAAGCAAGCAAAGGCCTGATTGTCAGGTGCCATCCCCTTTGATTCACCTGAAGTGTGGGGTGTGTTAAGAAAAATTTTGTCCGGTCAAATCTGCTCAGTAGGTCTCAAAATGTGAGATCGTAGATAATGCACATGCTTAACATTTGTGACTAGAATTCCTGTAGTGTGTGGTCTCTTCCCAGAGGAGCCCATTTAGCACAGTGTGAAATGTCCGGTGTCCAGGAAAGAGCCAATCAAGAGGGGAGCTGACTCAGCGGACAGATAAAATCATGACAAAACAGGAATTAAAACCAAACAAAACTTATGGAGCTGGTAAAAATAAAAGTTTTGTGGACTTCTGAAATGGAACACCATCTCGTTGATTTTTGGCAACAGCATGAATGTTTATGGTATATTTCGCTCAAAACTGACAACTTCTGGTCAACACAGAACTCCAATCAGGCAGGGAAAAGGTGATTAATGTGACTTTGAATGTGACATGGTTGTTGGTGCCAGACAGGCTGCTCTGATTATTCAGAAACTGTTGATCTACTGTGATTTTTACACACTACTATCTCCAGAGTTAACAGAGAATGGTGAAAACAGAAAATGTGTATCTGTCTTCTGATGGAGACTTCCAGCAGGATAATCATGCCACAAAGCTCAAATCATCTCAAACTGCTATCTCCAACATGACGATGAGTTCCCTGTACTTTAATGACCTCCACAGGCACCTGATATCAATCGAGCTCCTTTGGGATGTGGAGGAGCGGGAGATTCTCATCATGGATGTGCAGCCAACAAATCGACCGCAACTGTGTGATGATATCATATCAACATGGAACAACATCTCTGAGGATTGTTTCCAGCACCTTGTTGAATTCATGACACCAAGAATTAAGGCAAATTCTGGGGGTAGAAAGGGGGTCCAACCTGGTACAAGCTTCACTGCCATGAAGGGGCCAGTGAGTGTGAAATGTATTTTTATAAGTGTGTGTTTCATGTATTTACATGTTATATTATGTAGTGCAAATGCTAAAAACATAAAGTATGTTTTGTG
Source organism: Thalassoma bifasciatum (assembly GCA_008086565.1). Classification (NCBI taxonomy): domain Eukaryota; kingdom Metazoa; phylum Chordata; class Actinopteri; order Labriformes; family Labridae; genus Thalassoma; species Thalassoma bifasciatum. The sequence continues at coordinate 853,023 of RPOG01000080.1, forward strand.
TCACACTTAAATTTTAAAAATGAATGTTATAAAAACACATAGCAGTTCAACACAATGACAGAAATAATGTTAAGATAACGATCAAGTGATGCAACTTCTTACAGCTGTTAGCAGGTAATGAATTAAGTGTGGTTAGACACTAAAGGAATGGGTAATAGCATCATCTCTTCAGTGACATTATTTAACAGACCACAGAGCACAGAGGCCAAACCTACAGTTTCCAGCCAGAATCGATCCAGGTCTGATCTTCTCTGCTGCTTGTTGAGTGTGATCAGCCAGCGGCCACCACGCTTGTTTCTCTCGTCCTCCCACATGGGTTCAATGCCGTCCTGAAGCAATGGTTCAAATTGTCAATACACATCCTAAACTGTGGCAGCAAAACTTAAAAACACCCTTTAGTTGTAAGGTTTCAGCATGATTTAGCATTGCCTTCAAGAGATATGGCTTTTCCAACTTTGCAAAGACAATGGAAAAGCTTTTTTTCTTATTAAAGAGTTTGTAGCTGAAATATTTAAAAAGGTCTCAGGAACTCAGACGATGCTTATTGATGGTTAAAAACTGGGGAAACATTTTCTTCTCAAGGTGTATTTCTGCTCTTCTTTACAAGCTCAGCCTCAATATTTGTTCTCACATTGCTAAGTTGTACAAAACAGAATATGTATAAACCTACACCCTCTCAATCAATGCACATTTACTAGTCATTAACATGTTATAGCTGATGGAGCAAACACAGGAATTGTTTTTGCTTCACCTTTCAGAGTCACTTATTTAAATATGAAATAGAATTGTACATACAGTTGTTTTCAATACTAAAGATAACTGTTCCTATGCTAAACATGGATGACATAAACTACCATATGCAAGAGCTAAAGTTGGTTTCAGTCTTCAGGTAAAATATAGCAGTTTATCATCAGATATAGGATTTTAAAACATCAGGGAGAAATGATTTATTCTCTCAGTGCCTCTTTCTTTTCAGATTTGAATGAATGAATGATTTAAGCATACCTTAAATAAGGAGTAATCACAGCCTGACATGAGGTTGCTGGACAACTGGATATGGTTGTAGAGACTGAAATGAAGAGAAAAAAATCAGTATCAAAATCAAAACAGCTATACCAGTGTGTCAGTTCCAAACTATATAGTCATGACATGTAATAGCTTTCATTCACATTAATTCTGAATTACAGAAATTCAACCAAAACTGAAAAAATGTATTGCTCTTACGCCCAGAAATCTTCAACTGTGTCAAATTTTGAGATGAGTCGCAGGTTGGCCTGCCATGTTTTGCTCTTATCGTTTTTGAAGAACCACAGGGACCATCTGTTGGGTTAAAAACAGGACAGAGAATTTGCTCAAGTGTGATAAGCTCCTTATGAAACATGAGATAAACAGAGGTAATCACAAGCCATAGATAGAGCTCTGATGCAATTTAATAAGATTGTTTAGTATAAATGATCATAAATAATATAGCACATGTACTTTTGTCTCATTTCATCAATAGCAACCCAGTCCAGACTCAAGACTCAATATGACAACTTTTAATGTTTTGTCTCCATATGAGTGCTCCGTTACCAGGCTTTTCCCCCGTAAAGGGAAACACTAATTAAAACAAAAATAAAGGGTCTTATTGCTTCAGTTGGATGAAAACTGAACAATAGATAAAAAAAACAGCCCTCAATTCTTTAAAAAAGATACATTTGTAAGAAGGGAAAATGTAACTTTGGGGGACTCATTTCAACAAAGTAAATGCCTGCACTGACACCCCATGTGGAACACTTTTCTTTATAAGACCCCAATAAACAGGGGGTGGTCTGCCATTCTGATCAGCTGACAGTGTGTGATTGACTTTAACAGTTGGCTGACTGGCTGTGGAAACAGGTGATGTGCATTATTTTCTAAAACTAGCCCATGCAGACTTACACTAACAAGCTGACGCCATCAGTTAGCGTGAGTAAAGTGCTGAGATGGGAAAGTTAACAGTGCTGCAATTTTCCTCTGCTAAACTTTCTCTAAACTCTGCTCCTGTGTGTATTGGCCCCAATTGGCTGTAAACTTGCCTTGCACTGTTTATTTGCTTTCTCGTGCATGTTCATCCACCTTATTAACCACCACAGGACCTGCCTAGTCTTGTTGAAAAATTGAGAATTGTATCACAACAAATTTACTAAAGCTCAGTGACTAAGCAACATGAATATTTATGTTTTAGGTACCATACTCAATTATCCAAACTTGTAAATAAAAAAACACTGAAGTTGTTCTGAACCACACCCCCGGTCTCTGCAAATATGTCTGCATTTGACTTTAACTTACTCGTGGCAAACCTTACAGCTGAATGGTGAACAGCCTTTACGTGTTTAAGGTCAAACTTTTCCCTGAGCTCAATAGCATTTTGTTTGGATTACATATCTGACCCTCTAGGAGACAAATATCCTTGTGGAAATTCAATATACATAAAATATTCAATTGTTGCATATTTGTATTCAGCACAGAGGGGAGTTGGAACGGATCTGAGTATGGAGTGAGAGAAAACACTGAAACACTCCAGACAGGTCGCCAGACCATCACAGACAGTCACAGACATACTGTGGGGAAATAAAATCTTCACTTTATCAGACCTTTCGGAATGAGAGAAAAATACACTTTAATACTCAAAGACTGAAAAAGACGGGCAGAGCTGGAAACACATAACACTACTCGTCAACATCTGTGGACAGTCGTGTGAATGATCTTTTTTGTCAAACTACACCTTAAAACAGTAAACCTATTTATAATGATCTTCAGACATCTTCAACTTTTCTCTGACTTTACTTCAACAAATGACTTTACCTCAAGAGTAATATGTTGATAGCTGGAGTTAGGGATATCTTGAAAGAAAACTAGATTACAGAGCTCTTGAAGTGTTACTGTCATAACCTTGTCATGGATTTTGAAGTGGATTTTTATGGTCTAGGTCTTGGTGCATCCCAGTCTTGGGCAAGTCTGGGTCTGGGATGGTCTTAAGTACAACACTACTACAAGTTCATCAAGCTCAAAAATTCACAATATAACACATAAGAGACATATCCAGATGCTGTAAAAAACTCGAGATACTCACATCTTACCTTCTTACTTTAAAATCTTTTGACATACCTGTAATATTTTCTAAATCTACACTTTGCAGGTAAATAGTAGCATTACAACAACAACAAACCTGTAATTTATCAGAGGGCTGTGGTAAAAGTGATCAGAAAAACTTATTTTTTCTTGTCCTTACTCTAACTGCTGAGACTGCTGTTAAAGACATTTTATTTTCTTCCCGGGTTCCTACCTGTTCTGGAGAGGGTGTTTGATGTACGCCTCAGGGCTTACGATCTCCTGTCCGGACTCCTCAGCTCCATCTTCATCAGTCTGGGTTGGACTTGGGTTGCTATTCTAAAGGGAGTCATTCAAGGTGAAACATTAGTTTCTTTTTACTATCCAGCTTATTACACTTTATAGAGTGAATTGAAGACTAACTGTTAGCAAAAATTGTCCAAAAACAATAATAGGACGTCTGTCTGTGCATGAACAGTATCTCATAAATATTGTTTCCAGAGCTGTGGACCCATAACAATCATGAACAAGTTGACAGTGATAACTGGAAATTGATGTCATTGAACCAACTTTTGGAAGAGAAAACAATATGGAAAATACAGCATAATACATAGTGTGCATAAAAATGGTAAATTGTATTTACGAAAGTGAATTGATAAACAATACCGTATGTACCAGCTGTTGAAATCTAATATAGATGTCAACACGTTTTAACTGAGACATGAAGCTTGAGCTGAGCTTGTTCACTTATGTTCCTACATTACCATCTACTGTTAACTGGGAACTTCATTTCGACCAGACTTCTGTAAACTTGTATTTGTGCATGACATCTGTTAGTGAACGACAACCTGCTTATTATGGTTATTAGTATGTCGTTCAGTACAGTTGTGCCCAAAAGTTTACACCCCTCTGATTTTTTGGCCTTTTCTCAGAAAATATGAATGATAACACAAAATCCTTTCTATCAATCATGGTTAGTGGTTGGGTGAAGACATTTAATGGAAAAAAAAATAGTTTACTCTTTTAAAATCATAATGACAACAGGAACTTCAGAAATGACCCTGTTGAGAAGTTAACACAACTCTGGTGGTTTTGGCCTGATAAATGCACACAAGTTAACACAAAATATATGAATATGTATAAAAAAATGAACAGGGTCATTTTTGAAGTTTCTGCTGTTAAAAAGAGTAAACACAGTAGTTTGTTGATAAATGTCTTCACCCAACCACTAACCATGAGTGACAGAAAGGTTTTTGTGTCACCATTCATATTTTCTGAGAAAAGGCCAAAAAATCAGAAACTTTTAGGTACAACTGTATTATCATCGACAAAACATATGCTCTCTTTAATTCGGCATGATATGAAGCTAAAAAGTTTGTGTAGGAGAAAATGGGAATCTTAAAGTTGACTTTCTAGCTCTCTATCCATCTTGTTTCAGTTTGACTTAAACATTAACCTGGTTAGTAGCTGTTATCGTGAAGGTCGGGCTGCACTGTTAACCGCTGACAGATAAAACTCCAAAGCGGTAATTTAATCAGGACAAAATGAACACGCCTCATTTAAAGCTAGTTAACGACATTCAATGCTGAATAGGTGTTAAAAACGTGAAGAGGTTTACTAAGGTAAACTAATTCATCTCGGCGTACAAGTGTAGTGTTTCCCATCCAAAAAGGTGAATGGCACGTCGGTTAACCATAACGTCAGCCTTAAAGTTGGGAGCACTCACGAGCATTCCTTTTTTACGCCTAGGTCGTGGCACAGAAGAGCAACTTGAAACTACTCGAGACAGCGCATGTGGTTGTAACAACGACAAATTTCCTTTTATTGAAAATTATTAAAAGTTGTACTCAACCCCCCCAATATGATCTAGGCCTGTACAGACAACAAAAAAAGCCTCACAATTGTTTTGATATGTTCTTCAGAGAAAGTGCTCACCGGTTCGGCAGTCGCCATCTTACAAATCTGTGTTTGGAAAGTTAATGCTGATTGGACGGAACTGTCCAACGTGATGCTTCCGCTTCAGACTTTTTTTTTTTTTTTTTTTTTTTTTAAAACATGTAACTTCAAGTATACAAGAACAGTATACAAATACACACGAAAATACAATAGCCAGGGGTAAAGTGTTAAAAAGAAATAAAAAATAAAAATAAAAAAAAACATTCAAGGCAGAGCATATGTTCAGTGTTATAATTGCTTGTCGGTTGTTAGATTTATCAATTAACTGTATGTATTGTTCCATATCTTTGAGAAAAAAAATATAAAGCTGGGTTTCTTTTTACTATATTTACATTTCTGAATAAAGAATTTGTTTCTTTAATTAAAATGGTTTCTGGTTTGGAAAAGTTTCTCCTCTGTCTTTGATTTTTAGTAAAAACAGAATACATCATTTTACCATGACAAAACAAAGTCCTTGTGAATATAGTCAATGATGAATCTGCATAAGTCCTTCCAAAGTTTCTTGGTATATGAACAATGCCAAAAAAAGATGTAGCACATTTTAACACTGACTGTGACTGATAATTTATTGTTTATAAGCTTTTTCACCCTCAAATGTTTGTCTATAACATTGAAAACATATTTTCAGCCCCTTAGAAGAATAAACATATCCTGACACAGGTTAATATGAATTTCCACCACATGACCCATTGAATTTAGGAGTAAATAACTTTTAAATAGGTGTCCACTGTAGTGACCTCTATGCACCACAGGGTCAATGTACCTGGAGGAATAGCATCAAACACGATGGCATATTCTTTCGGGGTGACTGGGAAACTGAAGGGGGCTAAAAATTATTTATATGAAAACAGAAGTCCCTCTCCTTTAAGCAGCTGACTGACCAAGATAATGTTGTTCTGGACCCATCAAAAAAAATAAGTGACTTTTTCTTAAATGATTCAAAATAAAATATCTGTGAGGTGAGAAGTTATGCTTGCAGATTAGAGACCAAGGTATATTACTTTTTTTTTTTTTTTTTTTTTTTTTGAACTGATACCTTTCGACTATCAAAGAGTCCTTCAAACAGATGTAGTATCAATGTTGAGTTTTATTTAAACTCGGGTGGTTTTGCTCTTTTCTACATTATTTCATACTTTAAGGTCTAACTCTAACCTGAAGGCGAAGCCTGAACGCGTCACACGAAGGCGACCGACCGACGAGGCGTGCGGCTCCACCCCTCCTGATGCTCCGGACCTGGAGACGAAGGCATGGCGAGCACCGAGGCTAGAAGGGAGTGCGAGACAGAAGGCTGCAGCAAGGACGCCAAACTTCAGTGTCCGACATGTATCAAGCTTGGTATCCAAGGCTCATATTTCTGTTCTCAGGTACTGTTGCTTCTTAGTCATGTCAAGTTTTAAAACCGTCTCTAGTTACACACAAGGGCCCGGTGTTTCATCACGAGGCTGCTAACTGTCAAGCTAAGTGGGCATGTGTGGGTGCTTGGTAACTCATCAAANTTCCGCTGGCTGGCTGCTCGCGTGCGGCTCCACCCCTCCTGATGCTCCGGACCTGGAGACGAAGGCATGGCGAGCACCGAGGCTAGAAGGGAGTGCGAGACAGAAGGCTGCAGCAAGGACGCCAAACTTCAGTGTCCGACATGTATCAAGCTTGGTATCCAAGGCTCATATTTCTGTTCTCAGGTACTGTTGCTTCTTAGTCATGTCAAGTTTTAAAACCGTCTCTAGTTACACACAAGGGCCCGGTGTTTCATCACGAGGCTGCTAACTGTCAAGCTAAGTGGGCATGTGTGGGTGCTTGGTAACTCATCAAACGCTAATAAATTTGCAAGAAGTACTGCCCTCTGGTTTTGTAAGTGTCCACAGATTGATGAGGATGCACAATGCTGTTGATGATTATAACAGACACTGTTTCCATGACATGGCCCTGGGAAACGATAGGCTGCACTGTAGCAGGCTGTCTGCAGGTTTGCTAAAGTGAGAAATACAGCGACACAAGTCAATGAAAAAGTCCCGGTTGGAAGTTATTTCACAGCATTTTTGCCTGCACTTCAAATTTCAAAATTAGTGTGGTAAACAGGATCTCAAAAGTGATTTAAACTAAGTTAGTCGCTGGATAAACAGTTGATTGCCAGGTGTCTTGTTAAATATTTGCACCATCACTAGGTCCATACACCTACTTGTTGAAAGCGCAGTATAACCATTTAAAGATTCAATCCAATTTAACCCTATGCTTGCCACATGCCTTGCTCAAAAGCTCATAAAACACTGAAACACATTACTGTTATTGAACGATAGAAAACCACGCTGGACTAGGTTCTGATCAAGAATCACTATACTTAGACTTGTCATATTAGGATGAGGTTATCCAGGAGGGTTACTGACTTTAGATTAGCACTACTGTATCTGTGAAAACTCCGTTTTATTTGTGTAAATGTTAAAAGTGGCTAGACCACAGATCGGAAGCCTCAAAAGCTAAGCTTAATCTGTTTTCTCTCTCTGCGTTTACACAAACAGACTTCATGTTACGAAGTCCAAACCTCTGTTTTTGTTTAGAGAGATGTGCTATGTAATGTATCACACTAACACAATTTTCAGACTTATAGTTTGAGCTTACTCAGAAGTGCATATCTGAGACCCAGCTCTCTGTGATTGTCAATCCTAATCAATAGTTTGTGTTTGTTTGTTTTTTTTATATAGGAATGTTTCAAAGGGAGCTGGGTGTCTCACAAGCAGCTCCACAAAAAAGCAAGTAAGTATGACTGATCCCCATTTCACACCAGGTACCTTGATATGTGAAAATGAAAATTTTTGAAAATATACTTTTAAATTAGATTTTAAGATCTTAGAAAAAGTTGTGGCTTGAGAAGTTCCATTACTAAATTTTACACAGAGTGTATAATTGTAGCCTGTTTGTAGATGTCAGATGCACACGATACCTTTATTCATATGGTTGACAAAATGTCATAGTGGTTGTTGCTAATATGAGAACTACATACTACACTTCAGTGTCTGCATTGGTGTGCTGAACTCCACCGAACAGCTAGTTTGCAGCTGGATTTTTACGCTAGTTTCACCAATCTTTTTTCCCACAGTGATAGTCGGCCACCTGTTTCTGCATAGGAAACCATAATAACTCTCAGCAAATTATCTGAGTATATCGTCGTGGAGTTGAAGCTGATAAATGATAAAAAGCTGTTGATCACACTGCATTTAATGCAAAGAGAAATAGAGATAATGGGTCCAAGCAGGTGCAATAAATGATTGTTTTAAAGTGATAATGAGAATATCATGGATGAAGAAAATTAAGATGACTAAGCAGAGCTTGAGAGTCTGTTTGAAAAAACATTTTACTTACATTTTGTGCATTCTTATGATTATTTTATATTTCATTGGCCAACTTCAAGGAGACAAGAAATGCGGGGCGTGTAGAATAAAGAAGAAAAATAGCCAACAACCAAGGCTGCAATTCAGAACAGTGACCCCTTGGGATGAGGACTCTAGGTTACACGCATATGCATCTGTGATATTCAAACTCATGGTACATGCAGTAGCATAGATCTGATGGTGATATATGCTTCAGACACTGTGTTGTATATCTTTTTTTAGAGGAGGATAAGAACCAGAATGACTCAAAGAACTGTGTGGAAAAGGATATCAACACAGATCCATGGCCAGGTTATCGCTACACGGGGAAACTACGCCCTTACTACCCACTGGTAAGTCCTGGCAGAAAACTTGTAGAACTTGTGGGGCCCAATCAAACCTCATCCACCTTCCCAAAAGCCTCACCAAGAGAAAGATAGAAAAAATAAAGTAAACAGAACAAGGAATGTGTGAATTTTCAAGTTTTTGTGGTTTGTGCATATGTATTTTCAAATAGATGAGAGGGCACGATGATTTTTATTGTATCTATACAATCATTTAGCATGAGAGGAACATAATGAAATCTTAATTCTTGTGAGTCTGATACAAATACTTCTGTATGAGATAAGATGTTGTCACAAATTAAAATTGCTACAAGAAAACACAGATCTGAAACAGAACATGACATTTTAAAAAGAAATATGATCTCACTGGATTCACTTCATGTTATAAATTGAATTCTCTTGTCCCCTTCTGTAGACTCCAATGAGGCCTGTTCCTGGTGACATCCAAAGACCTGACTATTCTGATCATCCCAGAGGTAACTATTGTACGCACTTTAAAATTTGGTGTGTAGCGTGAATTTCAAACTCTTTTCTATCATTTGAAAAATGGAATGTGTCCTATGTAGTAGTGCAACCAAAATACCTGTTCAAAATACAGGAAGCTACTTTCAGTGTGTTACAGTGTTTTATACAGAAGATAGCCTTCTGAAAAGTAAACAACTCCTTAGCTATGCAAAGTATTCTGGATTCACAGGAGATGGGCTTTTTTTTTAAGATGAAATAATCAATTCATACTGGTTTATAACATAATCAGGGTGAATTGATAATTGTTTTTTCTCCACCCCTAGAAAAGAGACCAAACAGCAAAAGTGTCTTTCTGGTCACGAGACAGAGGGATGTGTAAATGCACTTGCCCACCATTTTTAAGCCTATGTATTGCAACTTAAGGTTGGCCCTGAAAGCTCATTACTTATGTATGTATTAGTTTGCTGTTAGATCAACCAATCACAGCTTTCAAAAGATGTCTTATCTAACAACAGTTTGAACTATTCACACTCACAAAGAGAAAAATGTCGGTCCATTCTTTCAGTTTGCTTTGAACATGTTCCTAAATCCGTCCTTTACGCACAATGGCAATGAAATTTTTAAACCTATGTTCTAGAGAATACTTTGTTTGAGAATACAATCCACCCCTGAGCTATAGCTGCAGAGGGCAAGCAGTTTGGCAGAGTGTTATATGGCAATATACCCATAACATAATGAAAAGAAAGAACAGGATGAACAAAGCAGTCATTAGTAAATAGGCAGTGCTGTTACACAATTAGATCCCACAAGAGAAGAAAAGATCTTGTGCAAATATCATTCTAATTAAAGCTTATTCCCTGTATTATCCCCTTGTTTGTGTATAAATTTGAACGCTTATTTGCTAACACTTATTTTGTGTTTGTATTGTGAATTAATTGAACCCATCATATTGTATCAGTTTTAATTTCTATTCAGAGGTTTTTAACAATTTCATTTGAGTATTAGTCTTCAAATAATGTACATGAAGTGATAAATAACAGAACTTTAACGATTTTGCTCTATTTAACAGTTCAATAATCTGTTATCTCATCACTAATTCAGATTCTTTGCACAGAAGTTAAGTTAACCTGCTCTCATTTTGTAAGCTTTATGATTAGTGGGCTTCCTTGCGCTAATTGTCACACACTTTTAATTGTTACCTGGGTTATTTGTGTCTATATCTCTGGGCAAGTTGCTCAATGTGCAACCATGGCAACCCCTACATCCCTGTCATCTGACTGCGTAGATCCATGCTCAGGTAGTCATGGTTACAGTCTCCTTTTATTCTCCAGTGTTGCATCTCAGGCCCTGAGGCACAAACGTTACGGGCTAATACATTTTTAAGATGGAGCATCATTTTTCTTTGTGCTGTAATAAAACCCTGAGCTTTTTCAGCAGTATGTATGAAGTACTGATAATCAGCTCTAAAATCCATTAGGAAGAGGATCTTGAAATATTTTAATATGTATGCTGTTATTTTTTCATGCTTCTTTCTGAGCAGCTGTATCAGAGCATTTGTCAGTGATGTTGATATTTTTGCTCTTATTGTTGGCTCTTTTGGTCTCAGGGAGGACTGTCTTTGACGTCTACATGATCCTGACCAAAGTCTGTGTTGCTAGGCAACTGTCTGTGTTCATTCAGCAGTCATCTCCTTGTGATGATAAATAATTTATTAGCAAAGTGTTGATGACTCAGTGTTTTGGCCTACATGTATTTAAACACTATATTACTTCATTTTTCACTCCAGGAATAATGTTTTGCTTGTATTAGATCTTCAGTGTGTTTATAACCAAACTAAACAGACCTCCCATGTTCCTCTGAGTCAGTAGTCAAAGTGGCACTAGAGCTGGCCTTCGCTCAGCTGCTGATGCTGTGAATTATTTTACACAGGAGCAGCTCGCACTCCTAAATAACAGCACCGCAAGATCTATTCATGTTTTTGATGTTGGAAACTTAAGCTTTGATACGAAGAACGGTGTCACAAAAGACCATGCAAAGCTATTAAAGTGTTACATATTGCTTTGTGATATTAAAAAATCCAAACACAGACTTATTGGATGATGTATGATCACTTTTGTTGTTTCATAGCTCAGCCAAGACATGGAAACTATGAATACTTACCCTGAGTTAAAATAGGCTCGCCCATGCAGTCCTCTCTTTGGGTTCTGGGTTGAATGAAATTCACTGTGTGGGTTACGTCATCATAGCAGACAAAAATCAATAAAACAGACAGATACAACTGCCTTTCTCACTTCCCACATGCTGAGTCCAAAATTAGCTATCTGGTTGATCTTTTCATAGCCGATAAACTGAAAGAACAAAATGGCAAATACTTAAGTTACATCATATCCTTCATTTCACCACATTTAGCTCGTCAGTTATGATTTATGGCGACTGTGAATGAGGAAGGCCAAAGATAAAAAAAAAAGTACAAGGCATAGTGCAAACAGATTAATTCACAGAGTAGTTAAGCTATTTGTTAAAATTAACCATACTTCAAACTCCTAAGACCCTGTGTACTCATATGTGGACATTAGAATTCTGCGTCTCAGACCCACAATACTGTATTATAAAAAATGTTGACCTATCAGCCAAAGGGACACTGCCTAAACTAATTCAATAACACAGCATTATACCCATTTCAGTAAAAACAGCTGACTTCTCATCTTCTTAATGTCCTTATTTTGACTTTTTATCTGATGATGTAAATGTTTTTTTATGTCTTACTTAGACTCTTAATCCATACTTGTCTAATTCTTATTGACATTTGACTTTTTAGACTTCTGTAATTTGAAATTTTAATCCATTGTCTGTCTGTCCATATTTTGACTTTTTATCTACACATTTTAACTTTTTCTTTCCTTATTCTACATCTTAATCCTCTCATTTTGACTATTTATCTTTGGATTTAACATTTTAAAGTGTGTATTTTCTATCCTCTAATCTATATTTGTGAATTTTTATCTCCTGTTTTTGACTTTTTCAAATCTCCTTAATTTAAAAATCTAACTCATAAGTCCTTTTGCCCCACTCAGTTTTACAGTACAACTGACAAGAAGTCAATAAATTCCTCTGAAAAGGTCAAACTTCAAAAGAATAGACAACTGCTTTGGAGGTTCTCTTTATATCTTTTTTCATTGTCTGTCTCTCTATTCTTCACTCAGGAATATCTGAGTCTGAGCAGTTTCTGAAGGGTACGTCACAAATCAAGATCCTTTCTCCGGAGGACATTGAAGGAATGAGAGTAGTCAGCAAGGTAACCTCTTTAGCCTGATGTTACTGCTGTAGTGTTGCAACAGTTAAACATAAATGTAATACATGTTGATTTGACTCGTGTTATTCACAGCTAGCACGAGAAGTTCTGGACATTGCAGCAGTGATGGTGAAACCAGGTGTTACGACAGAAGAAATCGATCACGCTGTGCATTTGGTGTGTATCAAGTTATGAAGGCTTGTGGGTTTTTGTACTGTTATGCAGAAAGTATCACAACACAGTCCCGTGATTTAGTTTTCCTGAAGCTGCTCTATGCACATTACTAGGGCTGGGAAATTAATTGCATTGTTCACTGCACATAGATTTAGCTTTTTTTTTTTTTGTTAGCTATCTTTATAAGTACCGTTACCTCTGACTTAACATGCATGTTCCACTGACTGTATGAAACAGTAAGGCAGACACTTGATGGGAGCGGTCACTGCTTTTTCAATGATACCTATACCTATAATCATTTCAGGCTTGTTCAGCAAGAAAATGCTACCCTTCACCTCTCAACTACTACAATTTCCCCAAATCCTGCTGCACATCTGTCAATGAAGTCATCTGCCATGGTATCCCCGACAGAAGACAACTACAAGAAGGGGATATTCTTAACGGTAGGCTTATCTGAGTACATATTACATGGTTGGAAGGATATTCTGACACTTATTTGTGGAGTCACAGTTTCAGGCTCATTTTAACTTTGAGTTGTCTTTCACATAGAATTGTACTCAAGCTACACCTTAAAGTTCAGTTCAGGACTAGTTCAGTTTGGATGTAGGAAAATGTCTCATGAAAGAGAGGAGAAATGAGAAGTTTCCTCCTCCTCCATGAAAAATGGTTTTAGCAGCGTCCTCAAATGGTATCAGCAGGAGTTTGGTCAATTTTAGCCTCTTTATGAATATTTGTGCTAAGTCCATGTTTTCCATCCACCACTCCCCTCAGAGTGTCTGATGGAGTACTTGCCAACAACTCAACTTGCGCTGCGTGGTCCCGACAAGACAAATTGTTTCATTAGCCCTTAACAGCAGGGACTTCTGGAGGAAAGTCTCCCTGCCCTGTATTTCTCTCCAAGTTGGAAAAGTCCTCGTTTGCACCAAACATTTTTGGTTATATCAGCTGCGTTAAAAACTCAACTCTTTAGTTTGCCCTTACAGTTGGTTGAATGTTAAAAATGTTAAAAGAAATCCATGTTGAACACAGCTGTTTTTGATTCACTTTACAGCTTCTTTAACTGTGTTATACACAAAAAAGTAATATGCAAATCAAGGGCTCTGACACCGTTGTCGTCTTTGTGTTTGAAGTGGACATCACCGTATACCATAATGGTTTCCATGGTGACCTCAATGAAACCTTCTTTGTTGGTGAAGTGGATGAAGAAGCAAAGAAGCTGGTTCAGACCACATATGAATGCCTTATGCAAGCCATCGACTCTGGTAGGAACTCCTTTTGATTTTCTTTCTCTTCTTATGAGCTGCTTTTATGTTCATACAGAAAACTGCACGATAAGAGACACAATAGCTGTGGAACTTAACTACTTTGCAAGACTTTAGTCCTCTTGTTCAGAAATTGACTGAAATATGTACCATTTTTAACTTAACATTAAATATTCCCAGTAAATCAAGTGAATACAGTGTGCCAATGTGATGGCCAAGATGGAAACGATTTTATAAAACTGTTTTATATTTCAATGAAAACCACCAGAAATGAGCTCTTAAAACAGTTTTGAACTCATTGAGTCTGGTGTCAGACTCTACCACCTGTGGTGCTCACTTTAAACATGTACACTTATCTCTGTGCATGTTTTTCCTTTGTTACAGTGAAGCCTGGAATTAGATACAGAGAGTTAGGAAACATCATCCAAAAGCATGCTCAGGCCAACGGCTTCTCCGTGGTGAGGAGCTACTGCGGCCACGGCATCCACAAACTTTTCCACACTGCTCCGAATGTGCCACATTATGCCAGTGAGTTGGTGCAACCCTGCCACACTACATGTCACATCTTTTTTAAGTCTTTATACATATTTGTACATATATTTATGTATATATCAAGTCTTTATATGGTCTCATCCGTGGGTTTCAACTTTGATTGGTTTTCCAGAAAACAAAGCGGTTGGGGTCATGAAGCCTGGTCATGTATTCACCATTGAGCCCATGATATGTGAAGGTGAGTGAAACTGCCTGAAAAAAACAGTATACATATATAAAAAGTATTAGGTTGTAACTATTGTATGTGTCAAAGCGGATGAGATTGGTAGAGGATTTTCTGTTGAATTTTTACACAATGTATTTCTTATATTCCAGAGCTGCTAGCAGCTATTTGGAATGTGCATTATTTTCCTTATAAAGAAGAACCACTGTCTGTTGTCAGTTCATTGAAAAGAACATGTAGAGATAAGGATTTTTATGGAAGCAGGAAAAAAAATCAGTACTTTGGAATTGTCTGATATTTTCAGACTGGAGGTTGCTGCTGGGTTTAAACTTAAAGTTAACATTCATTCATTATTTTCAAGCTCAGTACACTGTAGTTTAGCCTCCACTATGTTTTCTAAGACATGAATAAGCACACTTTTTAATATGAATATACTTCAAAAAATCTTTCAGGTTTAATTTAGTTCTTTCACAGGATGCAACACTTTGGTGTCTCCTTTTACACTTTCATAGTTAACGTTATGAAACCACTTGTCACTTACATGAACTGTGTGAACACCACACAGCTCTGTGTCTTGGGGCTCTAAGCAGCTCAGGTGTTTCTGGCGCTGATTACCTGCCGTATCAAATGCAAGCAGCAGTGAACTTGTTTGCTTGTTGCGTCGGTTATCACGAAGTAATTAACACTTGTTTGACTTGTGTGTTATGGCACGTAGTTTGTATCCGTCACACCTGCTAACCTGTCGTTCTTCAGGGGGGTGAGGATGTTGCAGCTTTACAGGCGGGATTTTATGTGTTTATTGACTCGCCCCGTCTGTAGATTTCTTAAGCAAAACATTGCCAAGTTTTGCTCTGTGTTTGCGTTTTTGACAAGCTGCAGCAGCTGGAACTTGAAGCTGTGTCTGGAAGTCTTTGGCTCTCTCACACACACACACACTCTCTCGCTCTCACACTCACTTTCAGGTTTACCAAAAAGTGAAAACCTTTTGTGCTTTTTTTGCTTAATATTATGTTTATTTGCATAGTATACACCTGGAATGTGCTAAATTCATTGATTGGTGAGCTTAATCTCTCATAAACTCTTGATTATTTAAATGAATTGGTTCATTATTTTGTTAACTGTGTTATAGACAAATGTGACTATTTTTCTTTATAAATCCATGATAGATTGAATTTAGAGTGATTCAACTATTTTATGAAAAATTTCCCTCTAGAAATGTCATTCATCATTTATATTACATTTTAGACAACTTTTAAAAGAATTATGATACAAAAATCACATCTCACTGTTGATAACACACAGTTACATTGTTGATAAGACAAGAAGAGAAACTTCGCTACAGCACAAGCTTTTGTGATGGGCAACTCAGCTGATGTTTTCTGCATTTTTGACTCTTGTTCTGACTACAGACCTTGAACATGTCACCACTTGACCTCAATCACCTCATATTTCTGCACACTTGGTCATTGTAGCATCCAAATTAATTACACTTGAAAATGCTGATGATACAGTTGATGAAAAATTGTGCACGTGATATGAAAAATACCTCACTTTCTTTAGGGTTCCCACCAAAATGGACGTGACAGGGTGTGTTAATTTTGAAGGGTAAAGTTAAGAAATCACACAACACAAAAAAACTCCTGAAACTGAAAAACTAGAGTCACTCAGGGCATCACATCACACACACTCTCTCAGTATCAGTATATCATGAAACCCTATCAGGATCCCAAACCATCAGTGAAACAGTACCAGACTGTTTTTTTTTTCCAAGACTTTGATTCTGATAAGATAAAACCTCTTGTGTTTGTGTTTCAGGTGGCTGGCAGGACGAGACTTGGCCTGACGGCTGGACAGCGGTTACCAGAGACGGGAAGCGCTCAGCTCAGTTCGAACACACCCTGCTGGTGACGGAAACTGGTTGCGAGATCCTCACCCGCCGTCTGGAGGACAATGGCCGTGCTCATTTTCTCAGCCAAATGTAGGCTGGAGCTGCACCAATGACTGGACTCTCCAGACACAAACAACACACATACATACACACACACACATTCACACACACATACACATTCACACACACAACACAAGAGGCACCACTCCCAGAGCTCAGTTTAACAGTGGCTCTTATTGTTTTTTTGAATTTAATGTTGGTTCCTCAAAAGTGGAAGTACTTGAATGGTCTGAAAAAACGTTGGTCACTTTTTGAGTGACAGCTGTATCCTCTGTAGGAAAAATGAAAGTATTTATTAGATTTTGGTTTGCTTGTGGTTGAGCTTGAGATTAGGTCTGTTATGACCTCTAGATGATGTCATCCAGAGTTTTTACCAACTGGCTAGTTGTCGTCTGTGTGGTGTGAATGGAGCTCAGGGCAAATCCAGCTAGTGTTCCATGCTTTGCTTCTTTTCTCTCTGCCTCTGCTAACCTCATCAGACTACATCTAAATCCCCTAGTGATGGACTGAAAAGAAGTAGCAATACTGGAGAACAAAGGGGGGCGTTCTAAGAAACTGGGTCAGCAAATCTCAGAACAGTGACACCAGGAGCTTAAACATGAGTTAAGGTGAGGAGAAGAACAATTGATGGGTTCATTTGACATTTTTGGATTAAAGTTAATGAAAAGTTACTGAAAAGATCAACATCACTCCCATGTCTTTCTTTTTTAAAACGTAGCTTTGTCGATTGGACAGCTTAGCTTAGATAGCATGACTCTGTCCCGAGTTCAGGAGATCCTTGTAGCAGCAGCCAAAAGCCACTATTAGCTATTAAGTCACTGCAAGTGCACGGCCAAAAATATCAAATCAATTTTTATGAAGGCTAAATGAGCCCTGCCAAGAGAGACGCATCTAAAATGGGTTAGAAAAACAAGATTAGGCCAAATTAAACATGCAGTAAGAGATCCAAAATGGTACTGATAGTACTGATGGTTTTGTTACTTTTGGACAGAGCCAGGTTAGCTGTTTTCTTCTTTTCCACCTTCAAGAGAAGCCAGGATATCCACCTCTTTTCTGTGGCTTCATATTTAAAGGTTCAGCTTTTATGATCAGGGAATTTATTAGTCATAAGCTGGAATAGTATATATATTCTTGAGAATTGCAGTACTGTATGAATTAGGTATTAAAACTGATCAATGGGTTTACATTGGCTTGCTAAATCTCTTGAGTTCACGCCCTATTACACGGCACATAACACATGTTGGTCTTAGCATATTCCTCGATGAGCACCCACTATAGGTTCTTCTTCAGGCTCAGAGGAGAGATAGAGTGAGATGGTTATCAGCAGGTTGCAAATTAGGACCTCACCACTAGATGCCTCTAAATCATAACTGCTCCTCTGAAGGAAAGATATGGGAGTTTTATCAACCTTTTGTAACCCAAGTCTTGACTTGAAAGCATAAATATGGATATTCTCTAAAGTGATGAACTAATATCTACAGACTCTAAATTATAAATGAGAAACAATCATCATCCACTCCACACTCAGCACCATGTAAGCCTGCTGGCCAAGCTCAAATAGAATCACGTCATGTATGGCTGACTATTTCATCTCTGTATGCCTTTAGCAGGAATGTTCCAGACTATAAAATCCTAAATGTGGCCGTAATAAGTAAACAGTAGTAGATGTGGGACAGGGTTAAAGGGAAGCTGACCCAATCACAAAGTGTTGTTCACAAAGTGTTGTCATAGGTATCCAGAGTGAAAATAACAACATTGCACGCCAAGTTGTTCCAAATGCTGAGCTTGTCAGTCCTACTCTGAGGAAGTTTTTGACGTGTCTCCCGTTTCCAATAGCTCTGGTGTAGCAAATCGAGCCTTAATGTGTGAAGCTATAAACTCAAACTTGCCAGGTAAATAAAGACATGTTCAGTGATGTTTACCCTTAACTCAACAGCTACCATTACCATTGATGTCTGGATTTTACCGGTGCAAGAATCTTCATTTCTACATTTTCTGAGGACTTATTTGATTGCAGTTTCTCTGCCATCTTTGTATTTCTTCTAATGGAGTAATAAATGACTCTTCCTTATCCCTGTTGTTGTGGCTTTGTCTCCAGAGATCATTTCACAAAACTTTAGTCCATTAAAATCCTATTTTGGCAATCAGAAGCAATCAAAAACAGCTGAAGATCAGTTTGATGTTGAGTGCATTTTTGGATTGTTTCTTCTTATGAAATTGGTATGTTATGTTAAATGTAAATTAAAACAATGCAATGATTTACAAATCCTGTTTTGCCTATATTCAGTTGATTACAACTGTGTTATGAAGCAGAAAGTATGACAAAGGAGACCCCAGACTGTAAAGAGTTATCACTAAGGAAGAATGTGAAAGAATTTCAGCTCCAAAGGTGCAACAGTTAGTGTTGTCAGTTCACAAACACTTATTGAGTGTTGTTGGAAGGAAAGGTGATGTAGCACAGTGGGAAACATGAACCTGTCCCAGCTTTTTAGGAACGTGCTGCAGGCATGAAATTCAAAATGAGTGAGTATTTACAAAAATGTGATAAAGTTTACTAGTTTGAACAATAAATATATTGTCTTTGTAGTATCATCAGTTGACTACAGGTTAAAAATGATTTACAAATCATTGTATTCTATTATTTATTTATGTTTCATAGGTCTCAACTGGAATTAGGGTTGTTATACCTTTAGTTCACACTTGTTTCTATGACTCGAATATTTGATACTTTGTGAATCATCTTATTTGCTGATGTCACTTTTTTTTTCAGAATGCTTAGTATGGGTCACTTAGTTTGGTCACAGTGTTATGATGCTCTAATTCAAGATGATATGATTACCCCTTACCCAGTTTAATGTGGCCACTGCTGTTGAATTTCATTAATTCTGTGTGTTCATTTCAGAACAAAAAGCGTTCTCAGTTAAACCAGAAGGGATCATTTAATATCAAGAAATTGTTTTAAAACAGGATATTTACACCTGCTTTGTGCTTTATCTTTTGTAAATGGCAGGCTAGTTTTACTTTATCAACAAATCTTCTCCACACTTTGATGATTGTGTTGCTAATATATAAAAAACAAACACCCAAAAGCGTTCATATTAATAACCTTTCACTGATGCTGTTTGGTTGTTCATGGCTGCTCTCATTATTCATACCGTCTAGATCAAAGATGTTTCAGAATAATTTTGTTTTGGTTCCCCTGTTTTTCCTGGGCACGTTGCTCTCTCTGTGTTTGGATGTTTCTTCAGGGGGAAAGGCTGATCAAAGACGTGTTTGACTGCATTGTTCAAATAAAAAAAAGACCTGAACAGTGACTTGAAAAACTGTTTATTCAAGTGAGCAGGGTAAATATGGAGAGACACCATGGATTTCTGTGCCCGTGTACATCTATAACTGAAGGACGACCCGGATGCTGAAAGAAGAAAACAGAGTTAGATTTGACATCAGACAGGCTCCAAATAGACTCTGCTGTAGTGTATTAATAGACTAATGATTGTTGGGTGACTGACAGACTGAAGCGCTGCCATAAATTCAGAAAGTCTCCTTTAGTATAATCAGCATTAAAATCCTGCCTGCTGGATGTGAACACATCTAAACTGTCCTCAACAGAGGGCAGCAGTGATGCAGGAGGCTCACGGCAGATAAGACCCAGAGGGACACCAAGAGCTGTACACACATTTACATAACAAACAAATTCAAAAAAGAAACTTTAATCAGGGCTTACCATTTCCCAGCATGCATCAGATCAAAACCATGAGAGATGTTCTCAAAGGGCAGGGTGTGAGTCACAAACTCATCAACTTTGAGCTTCTTATTCATGTACTCCTCCACCAGTTTGGGGACACTTTCTACACTCTTAAAGCCTGGAAGAGATAAATGAGTCATTCAGAGTGTAGTAGTGAGAAGATTGCACTCAAACAGCTTGGCTTTATTCCGACCAACTAAATTTTTATCACAGTAATATATGAGTTTGCATCCTGTAGTATGAGGTGTTTGATTTCCTTCTTTCATTCTTTTTTTTCCATTTTAAGTTTAATGGTTCAGTTCAAGCTTTTGCAATTTAGTAGTTTTAAAAAAAATACCACGAAATATAGTAAGCTGTCTGTCTGTAGCACCTTTCTGATGCTCATGGGTTTCAAGCAGGTTGTCTTTTACAGCATGCTAACATACTCACCATGAAAGTGCTTCAATGTTAACATTTGCAGGTATAATTTTAACCTTTTCAAGTTTCTCATATGGATATTTAAGAATTATTTTACTCTTGCAATAACTGCCTATTACAAAGTGCAAAAGCAGCTTGTATGAGATCATTGACCAACAATGTCCTATCAAAATTTCACGAAAATCAATCTAATACGTATTGAGTGTTGACTAAAGTAGCAGACGGACAGTTATTTCTTTAAGCAGCTACAAGAACTTTCTGGAAAAGCTAGCATTACACAAGCAATAAAGACTCTGCTTCCCATAAGACTTTGCCCCTCACTGTGGTGATGAACCAAGGTATGTATTAATTTTGTTTCTGTTTTATTTTGGTTAAGTGAATGGAGAGCGGATCTTCTTTTAAGACTACTTTTCTTTGTTCACAAAAACTTTTTAATGAATAGAACACAATGAGGTAATGTATTTATCAACAGTTACGTTGCGCTATTCTTTGAAACATGACACTAGTTACAGGAACGTAAGGCTTTGTCAGGTTTCAGTATAATTTAATTTAATTTATATGTTGTGTGTTGCTTGGGATGCAAACTTTGTAAACTCAGTTGGTAGCATAGACTAGTAACCAGATTTACTGCTTCTCACAGCTTGGTGCTCTGAGAAGTGTCTGTAGATAGTGAAGTGAGCCTTATTGATTACTGATTATGTCTTATCAGTGCTCATCTACTAACCCCTACCTCACCAAGCAAAGCAAAAGTAACCTGGCTCTTTGTTTTAGTGATAAACTCTCAGGTTTGAACAGATCACTGCAGTATAACTTCTGCATGTGGGTTGGGTTTAAGTGTTTAAGCCTTTAGCCTAAGCTCTATTGCTCTCCTCCTTAGCTTTCTTCTATTCTGTTTCTGTCAAACAGTCCAACTTCTGTTTTCACCATTACTACTAAACAAATCACAGCAGAGAGAAAAACAGATCCCTCTTCTCACTGCTAAACTGTATCACCCTGCGTGGTGTTGTCATAGAGATGCCAACATGCCGTAGGTCAATTTGGTTCAACCCAACCACGAAGCTGAGAAGTAGCTTTTAGAATTAACCAATTTTAATGCTGATAACCTTATTTTAAATTGGGGATTGTGATCAGGCATATATCTAGATATGAGACATTTTCAAGATCAAGTAGAAAGTCCTCACAGTCCCTTTAACCATCTTAATAAGCTGTCAAATTAAAAAATACACCTCAAGGAGTACAATGAACATGACCCAATACGCCCACTACCTCTCATTATGCACATTGGATCAGAGAGCGAGTCCTCTTAATGTCAAAAGGGACCGTTTTGAAAAATGGAGCGTGTTAAACAGCTATGCTGAAAACAGCTCACCTGCATCTTTTGTGTGTAACATAAAAATCAATGACTGACTATTCTACAGCCACTATCAGACATGTGAAGAGTCCATTTAGGCTCTTTAAGACACATCTCTTTCATAGATGTGCCAAACTTTATTGCGTTGTGTTAACCTGTGTCAAAATCCAGAGCAGGAAATAGTGCTCTCACATATTGACTAAATTAACTTAACGTTTTAAAAGCTTTGCAGGGATAATTCCAGGAGGCTTTCAGGCCTCTTCATGTTTCTTTTAGATGTGGAAGTTGGCTTATGTGGCACTAAATCCATCAGTGATGACAAAAATATGGGCTTTTGATTTACCGCTGCTTCATTACAGTTATTTAGACAAATTTCTGAGCATTAATGCTGACAACATGATAGTTTATTTTTATTGCTCGTTATACCAGGTTGAAAAAGGAATCCCTTCACAACAGCATCTCAACGAAACTGACTTGTTACCTCCAAAAGCAGTTCCTTTCCAGGTGCGTCCAGTCACCAGCTGGAAGGGTTTGGTGGATATCTCTTGTCCAGCTGCTGCAACCCCAATGATGATGCTGGTGCCCCATCCTTTATGACAGGCCTCTAACGCTGCCCTCTGCCACCAAAACATGCCATCAGGGACAAATCACAACACCCTAGAAATATCCTAAAAGTACTCTTTTCCAGCCTGGCAAGAATGAAACTTATTTCTTTTTATCACGTGTGTGTCAGGAAATTATATCTAATACTAATTTCTACCTTTATAAAGTTCTGTCATTTAATGAATGTGTATAAACCCTGACAGATTATTATAACTCAGTGTGTCATTTGGCAGGAATAACAGGATTGCTAGCTCAAGAGATGTGAACAACACAACAGGATTGTTACAGCCATGCGATAATAATTCTACCTCTCACCATGATTGCTACATTGCCCACACACTCAAAGGAGTAGTCCACTCCTCCATCTGTCATCTCGACCAGGACCTCTTGGATTGGCTTGCTGTGGTCCTTTGGGTTCACCACGTCTGTGGCACCAAACTCTCGAGCCACTTTGAACTTGTCGGGGTTGAGATCAATTCCAATAATCCTGGTTGCTCCGGCTGTTTTACAGCCCATGATTGCTGCAAGACCCAATGCCCCCAGACCAAACACAGCACAGGTTGAGCCAGCCTCCACCTGCAGAGTGAGGGACAGCAGAGGCGGGTGTGTGTCACAATGCAGCTACCAATAACAACTGCAGAGAAAGCAAGTGATGTGGAAATGAACAGAATAAAACTGTGTCGCTTGGGATTATGACACATTTTGCTGAGCTTGATTTATAAGGGGGCAACATGGTAGTGCAGTGGTTGGCATGATTGCCTCCTGTTTCCTCCCATAGTCCAAACCATGCTCATCAGGTCAATGTGTGATTCCAAATTCCTGTCAGTGTTAATGTGTCTGTCTACACTCCTGATCAAAATTTTGAGACCATTGAAAAAAAGGCACTATTTTACATTTTGACCTGTTAGAGATTAAAAGGGCTCTAAGTAGAGTTTCAAAATACAAACAGCTAAATAGTAGATGTTGAAATGATTTGATGGTTCAGAGACATGAAAGTGAACACATGGTTTCCTCTTTTCCATAAGCTTCCAGTGATAAGAGAATGACAGAAAGACAAAAGACTGGCTTAAAGAGGAGGAGAGTGGCTCACCTTGGCTGTGTTCAGAGCAGCTCCATACCCAGTGGTGATGCCACAGCCCAGCAGACACACCTTGTCCAGAGGGGCTCTGTGGTTCACTTTGGCCAGGGAGATCTCAGCCACCACAGTGTACTCAGAGAAAGTGCTACATCCCATAAAGTGGAAAAGACTCTTGCCTTTGCAGGAGAATCGGCTTGTCCCGTCTGGCATTAAACCTCTGCCCTGGGTGAGCCTGTAAAACAAGTTGTCAGCAGAGCTCCTGAATTAATCATCTGCACAGGGCAAGGTGTTGGTATTAGAAACTGGTCTGATCTTTGATGGGTAACATTTACCTGATCTTTTGACACAAGTTGGTTTTGGGATTCTTACAGAACTTACACTCTCCACACTGTGGGACATACAGCGGTATCACTGTGTCTCCTGAAACACAAACAGTATAATGTGTTAGAACATCCACAGTAATCTGCAGGAATCAGTCATATGGAGATAAAACAGGGAGAACCTGGTTGAAACTTAGTGACTCCTTCTCCAACACTTTCCACGATGCCAGCACCCTCATGACCCAAGACAACGGGGAACACACCCTCTGGGTCAGAGCCACTTAGTGTATAGGAGTCAGTGTGACAGATGCCTGTGGCCACAATCTGAAAAGAAGGACGGTTGAACATACATCTGTAGTAAATCAAAAACTTCATGGATCTACTGTTATGTGTACTCCAATAACTTTTATATACCTAATATTACTGATTTTTATTGATGATTTCTATCAATTATTTTCAGTTGACAGTTTTTAAGTGTGATTGACAAACACAAATTCCTGACCTTGAGGCGAACTTCTCCTCCTCTAGGAGGCGCCACCTCCACCTCCTCCATCGTGAGGGGTCCTCCAGCCGTCCATGCTACTGCAGCTTTGCACCGGATCACCTTCAACAAAACATCCAAGAGCCTCAGAAGAGACCTCAGAAGGTCTGATATCACTCAGAATGAGGCCTTGACTTTACACAAGGAGAATCTTTATCTTTTCTTCAGGTGTGGACTGTAAATTACTCTATCGTGGTCACGTTCAGTTTCCTATAAGGCTAATGTCAACACAACCATAAAACTATCAGCAAGAAGAACTTTGACCTCTTTCTTATCTTGTGTTGACATCCTCTGATGTTAGTGGGCCTCAACCGGAACACACTCATTACTAAGAGACACACAAAACTCTTTTAAGTACATTTTTTAAACTCTGTCATGAAGCAGGAAGAGGAACTATGTCATGATACTTCGGTTACTTTGTGAAGAACAATGCATAGAGAAAAGGCTGTGGTATCGAAGCAAGCTTTGTACGTGATTTACGGTCAAATCCATTCATTTAACAACCCACACAGCTCTTCCCTCTGACACATCTCTATGTTCGGTGCACACTTACCTGTCCTGCTGTTTCCATGTTGTCTCTCAGATCAACTTCAACTTACAAGGTTAGGAGCCCGTGTAGGTTGCTTATAGAAAACCCAACCAATCACAAAGTAAGGGCCTGCCCCTTTAACAGTAAGCCTATCCAAACATTGTTGATTCTTCAACTTTCCAATGAAACGTTTCCCCCCTCTTCTCTCTGAGGGAGAGCAAAGCACGATGAGAAAAAGCTGGTGTTACATAAGACCGTCTTGTAGGACATTTAACAGCTTGTGTCCTTATACTATGAAGCAATATTACTCATAAAGGGTTAATGATTGGGAAATATTTGAAGATTACCTGCTCACTTTTTAAATCCTCCCACTGTGTCACCTTGAAAGATCTGTCAGGCAGATTTATATCTCTGTGACTGTTTCCAGAAGCTGAATGTTGAAACAAAGTCCTATTCCAGTTGGAGCATTGATATAAATATTAATCTATGAATATGATTAGATGCCTAAGATGGTGTCATTACCTTTAGATGACAACAACAGGATAGGAGTGTAGTGTTGTTTACTGAGTATTAGTACTTTACCCAAGTGTTGATTTTGCAGAACATATCCTTACTTTACTGGGAAAAAGGAAGGAAATAATTTGGAGTCTGACAAATATTAAAGATTCAGCATCTTAATTAATGTTTGCATAAAGTAAAAAAAAACTTCTTTCTTCAAAAAGAATAGACTCCTCCTCTCAGTTTTGTCCACTCCCTTAGCTTTTTGGCTACACCCTCAGCTCTGTTTGCTGATAATACTATCAGAACCACAGATGATGATTGTATGAGGCCACTTAATGGAAACTTACTGGATTTAGAGCACAAATCAGCACAAAAATTACACACTATGATCATCCATCACACTGTTACTTAGCATTGCCAGAGGTGAAAATATCGTACTTTTGACTCCTTTCTCTTCTTTTATTAAGCAGCAGTATGTTGTTCGATCATCATACGTAACACTTTATACTTCACAGTACAGTTCATATCACAGAGTAATTTTGACTGATTAGCCTATTGGAGTAATATTTAACTAGAAGTATCTAAACTTTGACCTTTGTAATAAGATTGTGAACCTTTTTCATTAGGAACAGCTGTCATCCAAATCATCCACATCATCCAATTTTCTGGAGCTATGGGACAGAATAGGGTGGAGTATGAAATATTATAACATGTTCACAGATGCCTCTCATATGTGACTAATCTATTCAAACAAACAGAGTTTATTTCAGAGTATATAATCACTGAAAACCATAAATTATCACAGTGGCCAATCCCTGCTTCCACTTTATTTTACTCTTTCTTCATGTGCTCAATGTTACAATCGATAGATCATTCAATAGAGTTAAAACCTGGGCAATTGACCTATGACTAAGTCCCGCCCTCATACAGGATGAGCCAATCATAAGGCGTAGATCCATCTCCATACAATTGGACATTCTCCACACAGACATCTATTCCAGAAAGACAGCTTTGTTCAGATTTATGATTTCATGATTCAACATCCCTAAGGTTTGCTAAAGTTTGCCTAACATCAGCCAAATGAAAACGCCCAGCTGCAATGTTTGTTGCTGTGACACCTGTAAACTCTGGCTTGTAACTAAAGCTTTTTATTTACCCTCTCAACAGCAAAATGATAAATTTACCCCTCCACTGCTTAGTTCAGACCCTTTCAGTGACTTTTTGATGATATGTGATCTGTCTGTCTTCATAAACCATCAATGGCCTCTTGAGAAACATCTCCTACTGTTACACCTGCCATAGTGCCTGTTCCTGGATGTTTATTTTTTAAGGAGCACTACAAAGTTGTCTGCCAGGCTGTTCTGATAAAATTAAGATTTAAGTTAAAAGATTAAGTCAAAAATGTATTAAACATTTTCAAAGCAGTTTGAGACTGTATACACTACATACAACAGAATATAAAGCAGACCACAAACAAAGAAGGCACTGACCCCATCTGTTCAGAGTATTTATTTCATCACATAAACATTTTGACATGTTTATCTTTGGCTTGATTTCGACACTGCAGAGCATTCTCACAAACATGATCACCACATTATTCATAAAGAAGAACTTTAAGATCAGGTATGTGAAATGTAAACATCTTAATGGATCTCCTTGCCGTTGTTATTGTGAATTAAATATTAAACTGAGAATGTGTATGATGGGTGATTGCTGGCCCCTTTACTTTGTGGCCTTCAGATAAAGACTGATCTTATGCTGAAGATGTGCTGAGGACTGTTCGGATGCTGAAAAGAAAAGTGACAAAGAGATTCAGCAGACTTGCATCAATTAGCTGTAATGTTGATTAGTCATAAATGAAATGAAACAAATAGGCATAAACTGACCATTTTCCATGCTTCATCATTTCAATGGCATCATTGATTTGTTCCAAAGGTAAGTTATGAGTGATGAACGCTTCAAGATTCAGCTTCTTGTCCATGTAGGCTTGAACCATTGAGGGAACAGCATCCCGACCTTTGAAGCCTAAACCACAAATTTTATAAAAATGACAAACACACTTAACAAGTGGGAAAGTTCAGAGTGTTAGCTATAATTGTGTTACCTCCAAACACAGAGCCCTTCCATGTGCGTCCAGCTATCATCATAAGAGGTTTTGCAGAAACATCATCCAGCTCTGTCCAGCCAACAATCACACTTACGCCCCAGCCCTGAATACATGACTCCAAGGCGCTGCGCTGGATGAAGAGACAGTTAAAGGTCAGCGGAGTTATAGCCAGAGAACTGCTGGTACATAATAGTAGAAACTTCTGTAAATTGTGGCTCAGGTTACTTTCATGTGAAAAAAGCACTGAAGCTCAGCTGACTGTGATTGGAGGAGAGGTTGTTTTCAAATTGTTTTTTTTTTTCTTTTCTGGCACAATTCTGGATTAAGAGTCAACTTCAACCAAACAGTCAAGACTACATTTTACATGTATAGTATAAATGATAATGTGACACAGCTCAAACTGTGAAATCAATTGAACAATTACAATAAGATCTTTTGTTAGCTTCAATTCTTTTTATAGATTTGTATGTCAAAGTTAAAACCTTTTTGTGTTTTGAAAAGTTTTTTCCCCTTTGCATTTCTCTTCATTTACCAAAAATAATACTAAAAAATAATTAGAAGCAAAAAGAAAAAAACCCCACTGCTTTAGAAATAAAAAGAAATACGTCTAACTGTGGATTTTTACACATTGGTTTGATGAAATCATCACACTGTCGTTTCCATGCTGACTGAATGTCTCCATCCATTTTGATGGGCCAAAAAGTGTAGAAAATGTTGAAATTTTTAAAAAGTAATTGGGATAGATCTAAGAAAAGTAATAGCACACTTATACTGAATGAGTGGAATATTTTAAGTCATGTTCAGTGAAAATCATTGAAATTTGAAGGCTGTGTAAAGTGCCAAAAATTGTAGAAGGATAGGTTTCCTGAGAGAGGAGTGTGGAAAGTTGGATTAACAATATAATTTTTTTCTGGAGTTTTCATTCTGATACACAAAAGTGCCAAGGAAGCTTTTGAGTAGTTAACAGAGCTGGCCGTCAATAAAGTCAGTTTCAGTGATCCATGTTAGATAATATTGCAAATTTAGGGAGATGTTTGACAAAATGTCTCTTCACCCCTGAGACTGGGGAAAAAACTGGAAGCTAAAACTGCTCGTACCATGACCCCCACATTCCCAACACACTCCAGAGAGAAGTCCACTCCTCCATTGGTCATCTCAGACAGAACTTGGCTGATGGGTTTATTGTGGTCTTTTGGATTCACAAAGTCTGTTGCTCCTAGCACCTTGGCCTTCTCAAATTTATCTGGGTTGATGTCCACAGCGATAATTCTCTTAGCTCCTGCAGCATGGCAGCCCATGACTGCAGCCAGACCCACAGCTCCCAGACCAAACACAGCACAGGTAGAGCCTGGTTCCACCTGGAATAAAACAGACTGTGGTCAAAATGGAACCCAAAATTATTTTAGTAGTCTATGCCTAAAAGCTCAGAAGCAATAATTTACTTATGGATGAGGGTTCACATCTTACAACCTTGGCAAACCTGTGCTTTTTTAAAAAAAAGTGAAATTGGCAAGCACTAAATGTCCAAGTCTATTGTTTCTCTCAAATGATGATGTTAAACACTGAAACCTTGGCAGTATTAACAGCTGCTCCATATCCTGTGCAGATCCCACAGCCAATGAGACAGACTTTCTCTAGAGGGGCAGCTGGATCAATCTTAGCCACAGCCAGATGGTTGACCACAGTGTACTCAGTGAAAGTGCCGGTTCCTGCAAACAACTGCAAGTTCTTTCCCTTACAGGTAATTGGTGTAACTGCCCTGGGGATAGCACCTTCCCTAAGGAGAAAATACAGTCAGAACAGTCTGAAATAATGTTTGTGTTTCACCCTCTTTAGAAAGCACCACATGACATCCACAATAAGAAAATGCAATGAATGGCAAAAAATTTAAGCTGGTATTGTGCTCACCATGCAACCACACACTGGTTGGTCTTTGGGCTCTTACAGAAACGACACTCTCTGCACTGGCGGAGGAACACAGGAATAACTTTGTCACCTGGGGGACAGAGACAATTTTGACATATGAAAGTGAAACTGATTAAAATTTTCAGAGCCAAATGCTTCCCTTTCTTAGAATTACCCAGTCTCCCAAGAATCACATGAAGAAGAACAATTCCTCACTACCACATTTATTCCAGTCACAGGTAAAGTGTGAGCCCTGATATCTGGGTATATAGCACTTTTAAAACATTCATTGGCTATGCCTGTAAAGAGGTTGAGTTTACCTTAACACTTGTATACAACTGGCCATCAGCTATGACTGGCACAGTCTCAAAACCACAGCTGTCATCAGACTATGTGCTATACAAATGTGAGTGTGCTGTTTTGGACATGCGGCTAAGTGAGAATGATTAGGATGAAAGAAGGTCACAGATTAAGGCTGGAGCCAGAGTTATCTATCAACAATACATATCAACCTTGAGTCTGTGAATATAAATCAAGAAATAATATAACAACTATTGGAAAATTTTTGTCTCGCTTAACCACACACTCAGTAAGCCTGAAACAATCAATGTACATTTCACACTATCTGTAACTACACACCAGACATCTCAGCTGACAGGTCAAAGGTCACATGCACTTTGTGTCAAATAGGGTTGAAGTATGATTGAATTACTTTGAGTCTGAAAAACCATCTCTGAGCTTAGTCAGTGGGCAACCCCATCACAAAAACCTCCATTTTGGAGTGTAGAAACCACCACAGACCTTTGATAAGAGACATTAACACCCTTTTCTAAATTTTTACCAGTTATTGCAGACTACTGTAAATGTGAAAGACTTGGATCCAGGAGACAGCCTCAGGTTTTAATCCGTTGTAACAAAGAGCAGATGTATCCTGTGTAAAGAGCCTGTGTGAAACCAGATGAGAACTGCCATGTTTACCTGCTTTTATCTCAGTGACTGCTGACCCAACGCTCTCCACAATCCCTGCTGCTTCATGGCCAAGGATGGCCGGAAAGCCTGCTGTGTTTTTATTTTCAAAGAGCTGGTATAAGTCTGTGTGACACACTGCAGTTGCCACAATCTGTAAGAAAAACAAACGTCACATTTCAAAGAGACATGTTGATAAGTCCTGTCTATTATCCTTAGTAACACATTTACTTCAACAATTGGATCTTGAAATTCAAACATAAACGTTTGGACTGGGCTTAAATTGCATAGCTCCTACATTGCACCTTAGTACATTTGTGTTTTCCATTTTTTTCAATGCTTTCTTTGTCAATAGTTTTTTATATTTAAATGCTCTGAGACATGGTGTGTAGAGTTAGTAAATCCTGGTTTTTGTCCTTCCAGTGCTCACCTACCAACTCCAACCTCACCAAACAGAGCAAACGTAACCTGTGTCTTCATTTTATTGACAGACTCTCAGGTTTGTACAGATCACTGCGGAATAACTGCTACATGTAAGTTGGAATGAATATTACCACAAACAGCTTAGCTCATGTTGTAGCCTATAGCTTGTGTTTTTAGCCTTTTGCTCGTGTTTTAGCCTTTAGCTGTAAACCTATGCTTTATCTGCTGTATTGGTACTGTTGTGGTAAGATTTTTTAAATGATTTTTGCTGATTTAAACCCTCACATTGCTTAACCAAACATTGCACTCTGCAGCACTTCTGTTGCTAAAATGCTTGTGCAACCGTAACTGTTAACAAACGGTCAATGGGTTCTTTGTCGACAAAATTTTCATGACTTCGCAAAAGATCTTGGGAAAATCTTTCTTTTCTCCCTCTTCATGTCCCTTAGGGGTGCCATCATTTGTTTTAAAATCTATAAGCTATAAGGTTATTTATTCACATGGTCTGAGTAAAAGAAAACACTTCCGGATGAATGAATTGTGAACCACTTCAGGCTGCTGCAGGAAGACTCATAAACACCGGTGCAGTAACACTCTGTCTATGTGTTAACTTTCTGATAATAAATATCTCTCACCTTTATACGGACTTCATCCTCCCCTGGGGGGGCTACCTCAACCTCTTCAATCACCAGAGGCTTGTCCAGTTCCCAGGCCACTGCTGCCTTGCACTTGATGACCTAAATTCAAAGGCATACCTTGTGAAACAACATTCATGAGGCAGATAGTGTTTAACTACAGAGAGCTGCCAAAAAAAAAGAGATGTTCCCAGCCTCTGTTGAACTCTGAACACCCTTGAGAATAACACCGTACAAAGGACACCATGGTGAACTGCAACTTGTTTTATCATCCATTTATGAGCTATAGCCCTTTTTCCATTAAGGTTTGCAGCAAAGAAAAACAACCACCCACACACACACTCTCAGACTTAAACACACTCACATATTATAATAGACAATCAGATGTGAGCAGTTGAGACATGTTTTCGGACTACGTGAGTAATCCAGTGTGGGAAAATATACAAACTCCTCAAAGAGACGCTCCCTCCTAGGACTTTCCATACCAGCAGAAACAGAAATGCATTTCAAGTTTTACAGAAATGCAACTTCTCGATTGGAGGGTAAATGAAATGTTTCTCGTCTTTGTCACATGTTGGTCTATGTTTTCATTTATCATATGATCACAGTGTTTGTTTACAGTTCATGTTTCTAATGCCAACCTAAGAGCTCCTCCCTTGAGAAAGCATTATATTAAAATAATATTTTTTGTCATTTGAACAAGTTTGACGATCAAACACGATAGAAGTGAGTCAAGTTCTATCAACATTATGATTTCTTAATGTGTTTTTGTGATACTTAATCCCTCATATCTTAAACCAGCTCTGCCTGTATTTGTATTGTGTAAAAGTAAACACTACACCTAATGTATCATGTGACAATAACAATAAATCTTACTCACAGAAACTAATTCACATTGAAAATGACTTCCACATTGTGAATTCTTCTTACCTTACCAGCTGTAGCCATTGCATCTGCCAAGAACACAAGCCCAGTACAAAAGCTGCAGTGTAAACAGAAGGAGTCTGAGTGGGGAGTGAGATTGCAGGAATGGAAGGGAGGAGAAAGAATGAGATCCTGGACTTTATACAGCGCAAACAGTATAATACTTTTGACCTCCTTCAGGTCAAAGCTGGAACAGGCTCTTGTGAAATCAAAAAGTGTGGACACACTTTCTCACCAACGATAAGATCAAACTTGCAGCGAGGACTGTGCAGCAAGTTCAAAGTTGTTGTTAATCTCGGCTTCATACTGCAAACACTGGGAAACAGCAAGAAGGTTGACTGCTCTGAGACCTCAACAAGAACAGGAAATTATCTGTCCCACTGTTATCAAGTGTTGCCTAGCTTGAACACACTGGTACCATGTGATTATCTGTTTACAGAACGCACAAGAGAGTATACAATCCCTTTGCCCTTCCTCCATCATCTGACCCCAACAAATCATCTGCTCTCAATCTTACTTTCCATATCTGTGTCATTTTACAACTCATCTACAGGTGCTTTGTCATTTAATTGGTGTTGGTATAGGAAACTGTATTGCTTTGAGAAGGGTGGTTTAGCTAACTCATTGGTGATCTAATTAAAAGATCATCAGGTTGATTAATTACTTGAGGTCCAGCCTTTGGTTCCGTGTATGTGAAGTTACTTGTATTATCACCTCCCTGACTGTTTCAAGGTAAAATGTGAACTAACATGGCCTGCTTGCTTTGGAGTCATGGGCCTCTTACACAAGTCTGACTCTGGTTAGACAGAATTAATGATCAACCCACTGAGATGTAATCACAGTGAAGTGTCTTTTTACTGCTCTGCCATGACAAAGGAGCCTCTTTCTGTAAACAAACAGCAGATGGTGATCAGCTACTTCAGCTTTTCATAGACAAGATATGATCAATGCAGAAGAAAATCTACGAGCTAAAATCCACATTAGGTTTTATTTTGTTATTTGTTGGCCTTTTTGGACAACGATGATCACAATGTTCACTACTTAATTGCAGTGGGCTGGATTTGATGAAATTAAACAAATATAAAGACACACACAAAAACATGATTTCTGATCAATGACACTGAGAAGTCATTTTACAAGCAGTTTATAGCTGAAACTAAATTTAGCAGAATGCAATCACATTTTTTGCAAGTTTTTCAACAGGAGACAAAACCCATGGTCTCTCAAAGCCATCGGCTCAGAATATTGACATGAAGAAAATTAAAATAGTAAGTAGACACTATGCTGCCACGTGCAATATTTTTTAGTAAGGTGTGAGTGGGTCCTTCAAAGACACATCTGTCTGTGGGTGGACCCAAAATCTTGAAACATTTGCCTCCAATCTCATCCGCAGTAGAGGAAGTGTTTACTGACCTGTCATGTTAAGCTCTTAACACTTGAGACAGGAAGAAAAGAGGAGAAAACCACAGGGGTGATGACAGGATGTAAAATAGCAGACAGATACTCCCCCTTTTCAAATATCAACTGCTAATTGGACACTGCAGTGGCTCAGTCTTCTCTGAAATTTCACGGCACCAGTGATAATAATAAAGGACCTTAACCCTCTGATGCATGAATTATGAAAGTCAGTGTCAGGATTTTTCCCTTGAGTGTTTTTATTTGTATTAAGGCATGAAAGTTAAAAAAAAAAATAAAAAAATCAAATATTCGTAACTGAGCATTCAACATAGAACAGTGTGAACTTAATGTAAATATGACTTTTTTTCTTTGTTTAAATTCTTTTAATTTTACTTTTTCTTAGGTAATTTCATGAATAACCTTTTGTTATGTTTTGCAAAAAAGAATCAACTCTCTTTAATCCAGTTTAACACTGATTAATTTATAGTTTATAAGATTTTTCACCCTCAAATGTTTGTCTATAACATGTTCAAATACATATATAAATGTTTGGAAAAAATTTGAAAATATTTTTTCAGACCCTAAGAAGAACAAAAATATCTTGACACAGGCTAATATGAATTTCCACCACATGAACCATTGAATTTAGGAGTAAATAACTTTTCTCTGCCTTTGAAACAGCTGACCTAGGCTTCTAGTGATATGTTGCATATCATTTTGCATTCTGTTCATTGTGTCTGTGTGTGGTGACCAGTTTTCCCCCCAGGTCTGACAGGTGTTTTGTTGGGCAGTGCAGCAGCCAGACTGTCCTCAGGCAACCACAGAGTCCCAGGTCCAGACTGAGCAGGAGAGTCAGACCCTCCAGGTTTAATGCCACAAAAAGTTAACAACAGACTGATTAGTTTTGCGAAGAAGGCCATTTTATTGACCGACTAATTCATAGCCACTTTACACCAAAAACATCACTGTTTACTCACTGTATTTGTGCTGTTCTTGTAAGTTTGGGGTTACCTAAATGAATTAAAGAGATCCTGAATCAAATTAACCCGTTAACACCAAACACATCATATTTGATACATGAGTTTCAAAGTCTTCTACCTCATCAACATGATAAACAGTTTTGTTAAAAACACGTTGATAAAGGTAAAAACAATAATTTTCCCCCTTGAGGATTATCATACAACTACAGATGGCTGGAGTTGTACTTTGACCTTTGTCAAAATGGCTACTCTCATGAAATCATCCTCACGTTTTCTTTTTCAGGAAATCATTGCCAATTTTCAAGAATATGTAGTCTGAATAACACCTATATTGTTACTCCATTTTTTTTAAATAAGCACTTTCTGCATTGAATGAATGAATGAACCAGAAAGTTGTCAAAATTTATCACATGTGATCCAAAAAACGATCAAAAACAAAATGATAAAAGAGTAAACGAAGATCTCAACTCAAAAAAATTATTCTTGTTTTTTTTTAAGGGGTCAGTCTGTACAGGGTTTAAGTTGATGCAAAGTTTGTGAGAGTGTGAGATTGTAAACTCGATGAGGAAAGAGAGCAGAGATAAGGAGTTTAATTTGGCGGAGGGTTGAAAGCTGCAACCCAGTTATTGTTTAGACTGTTTCCTGTCTTAAAGTGACCAAGAGGTTTGTCAAGGACACCAAGTGTTTCCTACGACAGAGCTGATTTGTTGTTTTAAAATAAGA
The DNA here is from genome assembly GCA_008086565.1 of Thalassoma bifasciatum. NCBI lineage: Eukaryota > Metazoa > Chordata > Actinopteri > Labriformes > Labridae > Thalassoma > Thalassoma bifasciatum. The sequence continues at coordinate 888,759 of RPOG01000080.1, forward strand.
CAGGGATGGGCCTTGAAATCACACGATCAGTAAACTGGAATTATAGACCCAAGAGGCCATAAAAAACAGTGTCCTTAAGTTCTTTATTTCCTTAAAGGGTGAACACATAATAGGTGAGTTAGTACACATATCCATGCCATTACGACAACACTAAAAGTTCAGTTGGACCGTTTTGATGATATTTCCTGTTACAACCTCCTTCACCTAAATCAATGAAACACTTGAAAAAGAGACAAGAACATAAATTGGGGTCTCACAATCAGTGAATTTCTGATTTATGATATTTTGAGTAGCCTGCCTGCTTAGTTAGCAACTCTAACCATGTCATCCTTCAAAATAAAGAAGTTTGATGACATTAATTTTGGATGTGGTGAGCTGCTTGAACTTGGGAAGAAAGATTTGATTGTTGTCACTAATTATTTAAAGTAGATTTTGATCCGGAAATAAAAAGCTGGCGATGGTGGAGACTCTAATCCACAAGCTTTTGGTTGATTGAAGTAAAAGAGGTGGTAAAACTACATTGTGTGTCATGTTGAGCAAACACAATTACAACAGTTGGTTTGGGTTGAAGTAACATACAATGCAGAGATGAACTGTGTTAAAGTCTGAAAATGTCATTTGTATGTTTTTATGGTCAAACAGCTGGAGATGATTGAACTGTTCTGGCTTCATTGGAACTTGCGCCGTGTTCTTATTTAGGGGAAACACTCAGGATTGTTCGAATGCTGTGGACACAGAAACACAACAATAATTACAGGGATCTTTATCTGTCTGACAATCCTTTTTTAAAGTTTAAAGCAAATGACCACATGTAGGAGCATCAACATACCACTTTCCGTGCTTCATGAGCTCAATGGCGTCGTTGACCTGACTCAGGGTCATGTTGTGAGTGATGAACTCATCAAGCTTCACCTTTTTGTCCAGGTAGGCTTTAACCATTTGAGGAACACCGTCCTTGCTCTTGAATCCTAAGTCACAGAGAACATGCAGCTCATGAAATCAGAGCAGAAGAGTCTCCGGAAAATATCTCAGCAGAAACTTGCTCCAAACCTTTTGGTTCCAAGTGCAGAAGAAATGTTGCCATCAAGAAAATTACATTATCTCAAAGCCATGTGACTATACCTTAATTTCTCTGTGTTGAACTTTCAGTAAAGCACTCAGTCATCAAGACACTGAGGGTTCAAACTTGTGATGAGTTAAAATGATGAATGGAAATGCATGGAAAGCAACATTGAGAACAAAACTCATTAATTGGCTGATTCTCACCCCCAAATGTTGTCCCTTTCCATGTGCGTCCAGCTATCAGCTGTATGGGTCGAGCAGCAAAGTCGTACATGTCTGTCCAGCCAACAATCACACTCACTCCCCAGCCTTTCACACAAGACTCCAGGGCGCTGCGCTGGAGGGACAAACAGCACAAAGACAGTGAGTTTAGTAGCTGCATGATGTTTTCTTCCTGAGAACAGATTAGAAATGTTATCAGGATCTTCCTACCATGACTCCCACATTCCCCACGCACTCCAGAGAGAAGTCCACTCCTCCATCGGTCATCTCAGACAGAACTTGGTTGATGGGTTTACTGTGATCCTTTGGATTCACAAAGTCTGTTGCTCCAAACACCTTGGCCTTCTCAAATTTATCTGGATTGATGTCCACAGCAAAAATCCTCTTGGCTCCTGCAAAATGGCAGCCCATGACTGCAGCCAGACCCACAGCTCCCAGACCGAACACAGCACAGGTAGAGCCTGGTTCCACCTGGAATAAAAGGGTTTTTTACTTCTTTTCACTTTTCCAAAATTCTGCAACCCAACACCCCAACACAACATTAAAAAAAGTTTTATTAGAAATAAAAAGGTCTACAGCCCTACACCAATAATTCATGTTAGACTACTGTTTGCAGTGACACATACAAATCAAATCAAATCAAATCAAACTTTATTTATATAGCACTTTTCATACATTTAAATGTAGCACAAAGTGCTTTACATGTTAAAAAGCCCCACCCCACCACTCACCCACGCCCCCCCATCCACGCCCCCCCACCTCCCACCCTGATAAAAACACACTCCCACTCACACTCACACTCACACTACAAACCTTGGCAGTATTAACTGCTGCTCCAAAACCGGTGCAAACCCCACAACCGAGGAGGCAGACTTTTTCCAGAGGGGCAGCTGGATCAATCTTAGCCACAGAGATCTGGTTAACCACTGTGTACTCAGAGAAGGTGCTGGTTCCCATGAACTGAAGCAGCTTCTTTCCCCTGCAGGTTAACCTGGACTCTGTTGATGCCATCACATCATAATGGTCAGCAGTCCTGAGGAGAGGATTCATTCAAATCAATATGTGACAGTTTTACATTGCTGAAGGCTGAAAAGTGCTGTGCTAATGATGCACTCAGACGTTATAAAACTGATTCTTCCTTACACGATGGGACTGGATCTTGAATTAACATTTGGGACTTAGTGCTGAATTACTAACTGCTTACATGGCTTCATCAGCTGAAAAATTAATTTGTATAGAGATACCCACATACAGTTAGCATAGAGACTTGACTGATATACAAATCTAATAGGAGATGATAAGAAAACGTGAGCTCACCATCCTTTTACACACTGGTTGGTCTTTGGGTTTTTACAGAAGCGACACTCTCCACACTGGGGGATGAAAAGGGGGATCACACTGTCCCCTGGAAGGACAAAATAAGATCAAAGTGTCAAACTAGTTTCATACAGGAATGCTACTTAGTTTTTGTAGCTGTCACCAACCTATCTTGAATTCTGTGACTCCAGTTCCAACGCTCTCCACGATACCAGCTCCCTCGTGGCCCAGAACCGCAGGGAAGCCGTCGGGATGCATGCTCTCAAAGAGATGATACAGGTCTGTGTGGCACAGGCCAGTCGCCACAATCTTCATCCATCAACACACAATCAAAATATACTGATTAATGTCAGCTGCTGACTCACAGACTGTTTACTATACACCAATTCAATGGCTGATTTGTGATGTCACCCATTTTTTTGATGTCTCCAGTTTTGAGGCTTGTTGTTTGGGGTAATATCAATAATTGTGAACTCAACCTGGCTTCATTCAAGTTTGGAAACAAAGCAAAAGGCAGATCTGAAAAAAAAATACTGATGGACCCACAACAGAAATATGTTTTAGCGCTCTGAGATGAAAAAAGCAAAACAGTAAGTCTGATGTTGGCTCACCTAAAGTTTTGTTCTAAAAACTCTTCTCACACTAGTTCACCAACTGTTTGGAAACCTACTCCATCATGCTGCTTAAGGTTTCCCCTCTCCCAGTGCAGAAACACATTAGATACAGCCTCTGTCCTCCCCTGAACTGCATGTGTGTAAGTTATTGTGCCAGGAACTCATGTGAAACCTACTTATTGAACCTTTGTTCTGCCTGGCAGGAAATCTGCATTATGTAACAATAATAAATTCTCTGTCTGTTATACAGACTCCTTTTTGTCTGCTGTATCTTTACTCAGCAGTAAAATAACAATGTTGTTTTTCATCAAGTTGAAGGTTAGATTTTTTTTTCTGCAATATGTAATTAGGTCACATTTTAGAACACAACACAATGTACTGCCAGATTTTAAGAGAGGTATCCAATGGTTTCATCTGAAAGTAATTTTACAACCCAAATCCAATGAAGTTGGGGTGTTGTGTAACATGTAAACAAAAAGCAGAACACAATGATTTGCAAGTCCTGTTTAACCGATGTTAAATTGAACACACTACAAAGACAAGAAATTTATCATTCGAACTGATAAAGGTCATTGGGTTTATTTTGAGCAAATGTTCTCTCATTTTGAATTTGACGTCTGCAACACGTTCCCAAAAAGCTTGGACAGGGGCAACAAAAGACTGGGAAAGTTGAGGAATGCTCATAGAACACCTGTTCGGATCATTCCACAGGTGAACAGGTTCATTTGAAACATGTGAGTGTCATGATCAGGCATAGAAGGAGAATCTCTGAAAGGCACAGTCCTTCACAAGCAAAGATGGAGCCCCGTTAACCACTTTATCAACAAGTGCGTGAGCAAATATTTTAGCAGTCTAAAACAATGTTTCTCTACGCACAGTAGGTGATAGTAGGCCGACTTTGTGACTGTCTTAATGTGTTTGTTGAAATTTTAGTCTGAGTCCATGATCACAGTCAGATTTTTTTGCATCATCAGTGGTTTCCAACTTAAACTTTTAAGTCTCTGTGCGTTGGCTCCAAAAACGACAACCTCAGTTTGATCTTTGTTCAGCCAGAGGAAATCCAGGCTCATTCACTGTAAACTGAAATGTGATGTTCGGTGAAGTCTACCACTCAGCTCTTGATTTTCTATCACCTACATTTATTTAGTTTGCTAGAGCTGAGAAGAATCACTTGCAGCTTCATATGTACAGGTAAAAATCTTGGAAGCAGTTATCTCTCACCTTGATGCGGACCTCATCGGCCTGTGGTGGGGCCACCTCAATCTCCTCCATCACCAGAGGCTTGTTGGGTTCCCAGGCCACGGCTGCCTTACACTTGATGACCTAAAGGGCAGTGACACCACTTTAATCTTACATCACTATTTGTTGCCAATATTGTACTGAAGTGGGATTATTTTGTGTAATAATTAGTTTCCCCTGTTTTGTTTTTTCTTTGTTTGAGTAACAGTTGGGTTCAATGGTCTCTGTTTAATTAAATCAGCTGTTTCTAAAGAGCAAACATCAAAGCAAATGCTTCAAATCCACACAATGCATTTGTTGAATATATCCATAAACAATAAAGTCAGATAAGAAAGCAATACATCTTTTATCATTGGTTTTTACTCATCTGGTTGGTATTAAAATGTTCTTGGATTCTATTTTCTTTTTTATTTCCCTTTCTTCTGGAAAACAAATAAATCCTGCAACTTCTCTTTTGGCCTACCAGACCCTCATCTTTTGCCAAAACACACAGTTGCACAACACTGTCTGGATAGTTTCGAGCCTTGTGTTCAGTCACATTTCATTTCACATAGTCAGGAACAATTATTTCATTCCTATCTACAAAATGTTAAAGTGAATTTTTTTCAGCTTTTTAGAAATTTGAAAATGCATACATTTTTACAACACTGCACATGAAAACATTGAAATACTGTTTGTACTGAGTGTAAGCTGGGTATAGAGTAAAACAATTCCCACTTTGACCACAGAAATTAATCACCATGTGTGACGACTTCAAAATCTTTCATCAGGGACAAAAAAATGCTGTGAAACATGCACTGTTTTCTCATGTTTTGTTTTTCTACCAACAATGTGAAATCATAACCACACTAAACTTGAAAGTACCAGTAATAGTATCACTCCACATGTACACAAAAGTACTCCCACATCACGTGCTGTACCTACCTTACCAACAGTTGCCATTCTTCCAGCAGAGACTGAAAAGGAAAGGTGAGTAGTAAAAGAGCTGCAGAGCTGTAAAGAGAGGAGGAGAAGATTCAGTGTTGATGCTTAAATACGGCTCGAAGAGTTGCGTAAAAATGTGGATGGGCAGGGGCCAAGTTCCTCCCGGGTTCAAATCAGACCATTTTTTTTTTATTGTTCTATAAACTTTTCATTCCAGATCACTCCCCACATGTGGGATAAGGAGTGTTTGTGTGAGGCAACATGAGACACGCTACTGAAAAACAGAAACAGAGGCTAGACTTTTAAACAAATCCATCCAACTCTAAAACACAGATGTTTCTATTGAGACAAAGCTTATAAAGATGAATAACAACAATTTCATTTGGTTACACATAGCAAGCACATTTCTTTAATTACACACAGGTATCAACAACAATCATTCTTTAATGGATGTTCTTGTAATTCAAAATGCATTCGTCAAAGAAAATAAAATGTCTGAAAACAAACAAATCATCTACTCATAAAAATTCATCAAATAAAACCTGAAGTTTCACAGAGCTTGTGAAAAATTGCGATTCTTGATAATTAAGTATCATGTTCACAAAGGTCAACTGACCTGTGTGCAATACATCTCAATAGAGAGAAAGGTTTTCTGAGTGAGCCATTTCTAGTGGTTTTCATGACGTGTGTCTCTTCACATCATACTCTCCTCCCTGTGTAAAGACACACTGAACCCCAGGAGAAGTCTCTCTGTGCCATCAGAGTGTGAAAGTGGTGTGATCTGTTGAAAGAGACTAGAAGTGTTACAGTGCTCTGAGTGCTCAGAACGACTAGAAAGCACAATTGGTCCATTTACCAATTTGGGAGATGTGTGAAAAGTGATTGTTATGCCCGGTCACCCTACTCCCATTGGTCATCTCAGACTGAACTTGTCTGATGACTTTACTCTGATCCTTTGGATTCACAAAATCTGGTGATTCATAAAACACCATGTCGTCCTCAAACTTGTCCGGATTGTCTTCATGCACATGAGGAGCCTGGTTCAGAGCTGATTTGTTGCATTAAAATAAGACAGGGATGGGCCTTGAAATCATATGATCAGTGTACTGGACCAATAGACACAAGAGGGCATAAAAATCATGTCCCTTTGCTTCTTTTTGTGCATGGGTCAACATGGGTGAGTTAGTGCTATATCCATGCTGTTGAGGGCAATGAAAAAGTTTATTTTCAGTTGGACTGTTGAATGTTCTCTACATAGTTTGTCAAGTTGAGCAAACAACTACAAGACCTGTTTTAGAATTTTCTTTGCACCTGAGTAAATCACAACAAAAGAAGGAATAAGAAAGTCATGAATCACATCTGCTGGTCTGATCACTTTAGACGATGATAATCCTTGTTACATTCTGCATTATTCATTGTGAAGAATTGATACCTCAAAGCAGGAATTTGCTCTTTTGATTCTGAAAATGTCCTTAATATCTTTGCTTTGCTTCCTTTTGTTATGGTTGAACAGCTGCAGGTGATCAACAGGTTTTTGCTCCATAAAAACGTGCGCCATGTTCTTATTGAGGGGAAATACTCAGGACTGTTCGAATGCTGTGGACACAGAAACACAACAATAATTACAGGGATCTTTATCCGTCTGACAATCCTTTTTAAAAGTTTAAACCAAATGTCCACATGTAGGAGCATCAACATACCACTTTCCGTGCTTCATAAGCTCAATGGCGTCGTTGACCTGACTCAGGGTCATGTTGTGAGTGATGAACTCATCAAGCTTCACCTTTTTGTCCAGGTAGGCTTTAACCATTTGAGTCACACCATCCCTGCTCTTGAATCCTGAGTCCAAGAGAACATGCAAGGTCATAAAATCAGAGAAGGAAAGTCTCTTGATAATTTCTCAGCAGAAACTTGCTTCAAACATTTTGGCTACAAGCGCAGAAAAAATGTTACCTTCCTGAAAATGTCATTATCTCAAATCCAGCACTTTGTCTCAAAGACATCAAACTTTGGATTTCAAAGTTGTTATGAGTCAAAATGATGAATGGAACCACAAAATTGGAGAAATCTATGTTCTACTGATTCTTACCCCCCAACAAAGAGCCCTTCCATGTGCGTCCAGCTATCAGCTGTATGGGTCGAGCAGCAAAGTCGTACATGTCTGTCCAGCCAACAATCACACTCACTCCCCAGCCTTTCACACAAGACTCCAGGGCGCTGCGCTGGAGGGACAAACAGCACAAAGACAGTGAGTTTAGTAGTTGCATGATGTTTTCTTCCTGAGAACAGATTAGAAATGTTATCAGGATCTTCCTACCATGACTTCCGCATTCCCAACACACTCCAGAGAAAAGTCCACTCCTCCATCGGTCATCTCAGACAGAACTTGGCTGATGGGTTTACTGTGATCCTTTGGATTCACAAAGTCTGTTGCTCCAAACACCTTGGCCTTCTCGAATTTATCTGGATTGATGTCCACAGCGAAAATTCTCTTGGCCCCTGCAGCATGGCAGCCCATGACTGCAGCCAGACCCACAGCTCCCAGACCGAACACAGCACAGGTAGAGCCTGGTTCCACCTGGAATAAAGGTTGTTTTCACACAGCACCTGAGGTTTGACTTAAAGCTCAATGTAAAAATAGGTATAACTGAACTGGGATGGAAGGAATTTATTACAAAAGGTATTATACACCAACAGCCCATTAGACTACTGTTTCCAGTGACACATACAAACCTTGGCAGTATTAACTACTGCTCCAAAGCCTGTGAGGACCCCACAACCAAGGAGACAGACTTTTTCCAGAGGGGCAGCTGGATCAATCTTTGCCACAGAGATCTGTTTAACCACTGTGTACTCAGAGAAGGTGCTGGTTCCAAGAAACTGAAGCAGCTTTTTACCCTTGCAGGTGAATCTGGACTCTGGTAATGCCATCGTATCACAATGGTCAGTAAGCCTGAAAAGAAGATTCAATGAGATCAACTTGTTTTCAGTCACTTAAATCTTGCATTTTGTTCAACTGAAGTGGATCAGCAGAAACAACACTTAGCAAATTAAGGGGGGTCATAATTTACCATCACATTATCACTTATATACTTTTTCTTTGTGTTCTTTTGCTGATTTTCTGTCCAGCGCTAAGTACTATCATGCAGTTCAAAATTACATATATTTCTTATCCTAGCTTGTCGGTGCACAGTTGTGTATTAGTTAATGGTGCTCTCTCAAAGCAAGACAGTTCCTGGTTTGATTCCCTTAACAGGTACTTTTCTATGTGGAGGTGGCATGCTCTACCTGTGCATGCATCCTCCCACAGAGTGACAACATGTTCATCAGGCTTCTGGATCACTAAATATTGCCAGTGGGTGTAAACGTGTGTGTGAATGGTTATCTCTGTGTAAGCCCTGTGGTTGCCTAGCAACCCACCAGCTAAAAGGCAGCTGGGATAGGCTCCACCCCTGAAAGGGAAGAAGTGGTAAAGATGATTGATGGATAGAAACATGGGGCTATGAGATGGACCCCCCCAAGGAAAAATCCCATTCTAAGGTAGAAAAAACGAAACGATATTTACAGTTGTACAGTATTTTAGGGTAACAAACATTCCATTCTATTTGCATCAGGTTTGTTCACTGAGTTCAACGCACTATGCCTGAGAGACTTTACTGACGCAAAATGGATAAATACATATATGAAGAGAATAGAACATCCTTACCATCCCTTTTCACACTGGTTGGTCTTTGGGCTCTTACAGAAATGACATTCCCTACACTGTGGGTATCCCACGGGAATCACAGTGTCACCTGGAATTTAAAATCATGTGTTGTTGTTGATGTTCAAGAAAAAGAGGAGCAGGTCTAACAAAAAATGACCTTGATCTCCAAAGGCGAACGTTAGTACCACACTGCCAAACATAGGGACATGTCATGAACAAGAGCACAGAGAGGTGAACACAAATGCAAGACACAAAACCGGAGTTTCAAAAGACAAAAGGTTGAATGAGAATCCAGGCAGAGTCGTGCACGGGGAGACAGTCAGATCAGGCAGAGGTAAATGGTGGACGTGAGGCAAAAAATATGGTCAAAAAAGGCAGGCAAGGCTAAATTCTGACTATGACCATGAATTTGAAAGAACACTGAGACAAAGACTGAGGTACAAACTGATGACAGAGGTGATCTGAAACATAGACAAGCATTAGTGAAATCAAATAAAACAGACAAGGCATGAAACATATATGTGCAAAAAATCAAAGGAAACTTGACAGAAATGACAGGACAGCATAATGATCAGATAAATGAAGTTGGTTCTTCAGTCTGTGACAGACCTATTTTGAATTCTGTGACTTCAGGCCCAACACTTTCAACGATGCCAGCTCCCTCGTGACCGAGGACTGTAGGGAAGCCATCTGGATGCATGCTCTCAAACAGGTGATAAAGGTCTGAGTGGCACAGCCCAGTGGCCTCGATCTGGACCCAAAAGACAATTATATTATAGCAAATGAGACATTAAAGACTCAGTAATGGTTGAGTAGCTCTACAGTTCTAACAAACCGACACTTTTGTGATGTCCTCAGGTATTGAAGTCTACTTTGAAAGTATTTATCTTCAAACAAAGGGTGTTTAGTTCCAAATGCTGCTTCAGTTGTGAAGATTTAAGGCTGTTCTTAAGGCAAAAAGGGTAAAACCTGCTTGTAAGGAGTACCTAAACAAGTGGCCGATATATACTCAAGAGTGATATGCTACATATGCAGTTGTATGGTTTGAAAGCAGACGTCTCTCACCTTAATGCGGATCTCATTGGCCTGTGGAGGCGAGACTTCAATTTCTTCAATCACTAGAGGCTTGTTGGGTTCCCAGGCCACTGCTGCCTTGCACTTGATGACCTAGATGGCAGTACATCTGCGTCAATATTACTGCTTGTTACCAGGTATACTATAAAATGGTGTATCAGAAAAGTGTGCCTTGCCCTGAAATGGCTTTAACCCGTCTTTGTCATTTTCCCTGCACATAAACCTGTCAGAGCCATTAAGGAGCAGTTTCACAGGACTGCAGGTGAATGTGTGGAAATCTGTTAAATTAATTTAAATCATATTCTGTTCATGACATGTGCTGAGACCTCAGACTGGGATCAGTAATTTGAATTTCTTTTAGGATTTCCCAGTGTGATTGGCTGCATAGACAGCAGACACATTCCCATCACGACTCCTTCACATAATGAAGCCGGTTATGTGAAAAGCAGGTCCATTCACAGCATAAATGTGCAGGTACTTGTAGATAGACTGCTGTTTCAAAATGTTAAAGACTGTGTCATGGTTCGACTAACATCTCTCATTTTCTGCACGGTGAAGATCATATATGATGCTGCATAACTCATTTCTAATGTAGAAGTCAAGTGGCCCAGCTCTGTTCATAACTCGAGGATTTATCGCAAGTCTATGAGACTAAAGAGTAGCCTAAAGATCTGCACAATGTGAACCACTTTTCTTCACAGCGCAACCCAAACCCCATAAATACATACCTTGGACACAGAAAAGTTTCCGTGTCTCCCCCGTGTTGTTGTAGTCAAGTTACGTACTATCTGGGTTTGACTCCAATGTATCCACTACACTTGTCAGGAGAGTTTGAAAGGCTTCTACTCAATGAGGCATGCCTAACCTAAGTCAGCATGGGGTTACCCAGGTTGCTGACCCCTACCCTGACCCCGGCCCCCAACAGAACTTCATATGAGCACACTGTAGGAGGAGTGCCTGGGTGGAGATGACTACAGTCTACCCTCTACAGAGGCACAACAGCCCCATCTACTGAAGTATTTCAGGTACTGGCATAATACCAAAATACCTAAATATCTAGTTTTCCAACCTTCTACATTCAATCTGAAGTGCATTTCTATAAGCTTCATCAAAAAGAGTGCAAAAAGTCCTCAAAGCACAAGACAGGAGACAGTGAACAAGCAATAAGACAAGACAGGAGAGAGGAGTGCAGACATGAAGCAGAGCCTCCTGCTGGAAACGAGCCGAACTATAGGACATGAATTTAACATTACTGGTAGCTATAGGAGTATTCACACACATGGGAACAACAACATGCTTTTCAAAGTATGTGCTATATATCAGAATACACAACCAAGCAAAGAGGTTATGATAAAAAGATTTTTATACACATATATATATATACACACATAATATCAAAGGCTCACGCTCATGAGTCTTTCTCAATAAGAAAGTAGTAAAAGAATTGTAAGTGTAATCTTGCATTGAATGAAGAACTCACCTTGCCAGCTGTTGCCATTTTTCCAGCCTGTCTTAAAATGAGAGGAGACACGTAAAAGAACTGCTGGGCTGGAGGGAGGAAAAGAAACATTGGCATTGATGTTTTCTATATGGTCAACAGAGAAGAACAGTTTGATATAAGTCTGTGTGGGTAGGACATCTGGTTTTTATTTTTTCATAAACTCTTCAAGTATTATTGGATAAGGAGCCCACTATAGGAAAAATCTCTTTCCTTTATAACTTTAACGGTGGAACATATCACTCACTGAGAAAGTGAATGGACTGATTCTGCAGCTGTCAATCACTTTGTGTGAATCCTGACCTGGACAAGCAGATTGCAGCAGTTAAATAACTTCCAAATTAGAAAAAAAACCAAAACAAAGCAAATTTACCTATTGATATTCTTGGGAGCTTTTGGGGCTTATAAAAGGGCACCAGCATCAACTTTTATCTACTCTGTGAGAAGGTTCTATTGAGCCTTCAATGCCATGCTGGGATTTTTCCTTTTGTTTGATTGATTTTCTCACCGTTTTTTAGCCAATAAAAAACACCTCACTCTTATGCTGACCTCTGGGTGTTGTTTTGACTTTTTTTTGGTTGAGTCCTCTGTTCATAAAGGACACAGAAAACCCATTTTATGTTGATTAAAAAAAGAGTATCCACTTCCTCATACCCAGCTTAAGACTCACTAGCATTCAACTGGACTGAAATCTCATTTTCCTCCTCCTTTAATATCTTATATTATCACTTACTTGCTTTGCAGTTATTACCGTATTCCATCAGTTACAGTGAACACCCAAATGAAATGTCATGCTATTTCAGGACTAAGTTGCTCCATGGTATAAAAGTTATGATCTATATCCTGTTATAGAATCTGACTGGGCTAAAAAACAACACTGTATCTTACTGATTAATAATCATTAAATGTGGAACGATCACATTCATTATGTGAGGTCCCTTTGACAGAAATAACATTCATTTGCTTGTTTCTATGCACACAGTGAAAATGATGGGTGATAAAAAGGCAAAAAAGCAAAAATGAAACAAGATAAAGATGTCTGATGTAGTCTTAGAAGGCGGTCTTAAAGAAACTGACAACAGTCCAGAAACTTCTTTTTAGTGGTTTAATAATCTAATCTGACTTCATGGACATGGTAAGCTTATGGTACATATGCTGATGTATTGCGCAGAGTGCTTTTTTTAATCATCAAAGGCATTGCAACAGGTTAAAAGAGGGATCATATCTGGTTTTCTTTAAGACAAAGTAGTACATGATCAGTTAAGACTGTCAAGCAAATGATCTAAGTGATGACAGAGAAAATCATTAAAGGCACTGTCTCAGAGAGTCACCCTCTCTGATTGGTGGTCACATGCAGTTAACCAATGAAATGGTTGCCTCAGTTGTTGGCACACTTCAGCAGTGTAAGCAAAGGTGGCTAGTACAAGTGATGAAACATCTCTGCAGTAAACAACCATATGCTTCAGAGAAGTCACCATATGTTTTTACAGACTGTGGACCCAGGACTGAATAGATTATTCACTCAAATATCAGAACAGAATGTTCTCATTCAAACTTCAATAAATCAGGAGAAACTGAAGAGAGATTTAATACAGAAAAACAAACACAGAAGGAATAAAAGCATCTTTAAGACACTAGGCTATTACATCTTAAGGTTCTTCATAATCATAGTTTGATATTCAGTGTGCTCTGAATGCCCTCTTACAAATTATTTAATCACTTTTTTATGTGCAAATTTAAGAAAAGAATAAAGTTACATGATATTTATGGTTTGACATTATAATCCCTATGAATGTAGCACCTGGACAGTCATTTCTGTGTGTTCAACTTAAGTTTTTAAACCTTTTACACATTGGTGGCAGTACAAAAACACAAACTCCTCCAATTTAAAGTAACAGAATCCTTGATTGTGAAATAAAACCAGAACCTCCTGTGAACATACACATATACAGAGGAATTGGATTGGAGTGTTTTTTATATGAAAACATTCAAAAAAGTCTGTTCTGGCAGAACAGCATGTACAATAGCACACTACAGGCTGTGGAGCAGCCTCTGTGACCAATTCTGACAGTACATGCATTATTATGAGGAATGAGTGCTTACATAATACTTGTCAGTGTGTGTATAAAGGCAAGATTAAATGTGTACATATGTGGGATTTTCCCCACTCCCTCCTTTTGCTTTTACAGCTGCCTTGATTTAAGAGTGTACAGATAAACCCAATGTACAGAAGACAGGCATGTATGCAGAGAACAGGCAAGGCAAAAGTGCACACACTCATAAAAGCCCACATCTATGCTTAGCAGCACACAATTTTACCCCCCTCATACTGATTACAGATATTAATGTCTTCTCAGCCACAACAACAAGATAGCACTTTGTTTTACAAGGCATTTGAACAATGTTATCTGACACAGCAATGGGGCTTTTACTAATAAACACTGGAGAAAGAAATAAAGAGGAGGTGGATACACAGGTACATAAATATGTATTTTTCCTAACTGAAGTCCCTAAGGCTGTAACATAACCAGTGATTTCATACTAAGAAACTGTAATTTGGCAAAAAAAATAAACAGAAACAAAAAAATAAAAAAGAATTTCACCTTCACGGCTTTGACCTTTAGCGCCGTAGACCAAGTTAATCTTGCCTCCTTACTTTATCAGTACACTGCCATTTGCAAAAACATACAGAGTTGATAATGACATGTAACATAACTGTAGAGAAACAGAATTTATGTGTAACAGATGGCTGTTGCTAAAACCCACCAAACAAGATTATTCATTTCAGTTTTGGCACTGGTGTTTTGAGCTGGAGCTGGTCTCAAGCCCTCAAGCTGTTGCAAACAATTATTTTATGTATGGCTTGTATGGATTTTAAAAATGCTGAGTAAAAAGCTCACAGTAGCAAGGATTAGAAATGTAACCAACAACCAAATAAGCAGCAACTTAATAAATGGTTTGATGTCTTTGGGAGAGTATACTTTCAAATGTAGATGATGGGGCTGATATCACTGTAATATCTGTTTTGCCGCTAAGATTTCTAATTTGCCAAAGTATAAAGCTCAAAGAATCAGGTAGTTATCCTTGTTTAGCACTTATTTTGGGTAGAAATTAAGGCGTTAATATTCCCGATCAGAAAAGTAGTAGTATTATCAGAGGTAAATTAATTCGTAAGGCTTCTTTGATGAGTCTTATGACCAACCAACTGATGACAGTGACCTGCATGGAAATGGCAAACCTGCTTCTCATTGTAGACTGCAAAACTTAAAGTGGACCAAGGAATGACAACATCATAGTGTGACTGACATTACACGTGGTTTTTGATTATGTCAAGGGACTGAAAGACCTCCCGATTATACACAAGTTTTCGAATGGTAGAAAGTCCAGATCTGGATTAGTAAATAAAAATCTTTAAAAGGAACCCCACATAATAGGACATGTTGACCTTATACATTGTAATTTTCATCAACCACCTATGGCATACAGAAAAATGGATCATGATTAAGATTTGGAGGCAAAAGAAAGCAATGCTTCAGGATCTGTCAGGTGTTCTAAGGGTTTTGGCGTTGAGATGTGCAGAAATAGTGTGTGTGTTATCCGGTCCAAAGTTCCCATAGTGGGGGTTCTGAAATAATTTCCAAAATCAAAAAGTATTTAGAGTTGCATGTTTCATCAACTGTTGTAAAAATATAATCAAAAATTCAGATTTAATTCTATTTAAAACTATTAAAACAGAAAATTTTTTATCTGTTTTCTTCATGTCTTTGTCGCCACATGTGGACCAAAACAGGACAATGATGTAATCAGTAGCTGCACTTATTTAGGAAACTCAACAATATTTGCACATAGGAAATCAAGTCTTTTTTTTATTCAGCTTAATTCAATATTTTAGGTCTTTTTTGTTCCCTTTTGTCTAAGTTTATTATAAAACAGGGGGTTTCTGGTCCCTGCTAGTCCCTGGTTACAGGCTAAAAAGTTTGGGAACCTTGAACTCTTCCTCGTCCATTTAAATATGTCAACATGCTTTTGATGAAGGGTTCCTTTTCAAATTGATTTAGTTTTAATTTATATTTGGTAACACACAAGCTAACACAGATCAATTCTTATAATTTGCACACATGTGGGGCTAATCGCGTGTCTGGATGGCCCTCTTATACTTTTAGTAATTTTGAAGATAATTTTACTCCAGCCTCCTTAACACAGTCACAGGCTTGGCAAGAAAGATTTTTCAAGAACTCGAGACATAACTAGATGCAACCTTAAAAAAAAAAAAAAAGAATCAAAGACTTACAAAAAAATAGACAAAATAACAAAAACAAAAAGACACAGGAAGAAGATGTGCTGATTACAATAAGGCAAAGAAGGATTAAATAATAGTTTAAAGTGTTTTTTTAGTTGGGGGGTTATGTAGTGGAAAGCTGCTGACAATGGGCACCTGTGCACATCCGAGTCCTTGTGGAAGACGTGTGATCCATCCTCGACTCACTCTGTGTTTAACGGGGTTGTTCTGGTTCACGCCACTTTGGAAAAGGAGGGTTTCATCAGTCATCAATTTCTTCATACACGTTATCGTCAAAGGGCCGCGCCACAGACGGGTGTATCCTGAGACGGGAATACTTGAGCTGTAGAAGGTCTCCTACTTCACTGATGACACTTAGAGCCTGTGGAGACATTTATACCATGGAAGAGCTGTCAGCCTGAAGGGCAAAAATGGAGCTCAGGGAAGTTTTAAAGCAGCACCGAGCACACCTGTCTTGGCGGATTAAATCAGAAAACTCAGGCTAGACAGAAAGACAGAAAACACCACTTTAATGCTACAGATGGAGCCAGTCAATTTAATACTTAACTGGCGGTGCTTGGATATGGGACTTAGTCACTAGTGAGACATTTTGTGGGGGCACATGAAGTAATATGAGTATGCAGTTGAGTAAACTAAGCTCTAAGTCAACACTCAAGTAGACATCAACAATGAAAACAGATGTCTTGAAGTGGATAATGTGATAAGAACAAACTTTTTAAGGAGTGATATGGACCTCAGAAGTGGACATCAAAGCAATAGTTTTATGGACTTACTTTTATGCAATTTGTACACTTTTAACTGCATTTTAATCTCATTCTCAATCATTTGACTGTAATACATCTATTTTTATTCTCCTTTAATTCATCTCATTGTCCATTTTTGTTTCATATGTGTGTGTGTGTGTGTGTATATCTATGTGTAAATGTATTCTATTTTATTTCAATTTTATGGTTCATAATTATTCATTTGATTACACTGGAGAACAATCTGAAAAAAATGCTGAGTTACATTTTTATGCTGATTAAAACTAAATTTGGCATGCTGATTCCAAAATTGCAGTCAGTTTTTTTCTAGCACGTCAAGTTTTTTCCACACAGCTTACCCTCCAGATAAGCAAAATTCAGTCAGTGGACTTTTGCATAAAAAACTGTCTCGATATCGGTTTGAAGAAGGAGCTACATATGTGTCCATGACACTAAATGTTCCCACGTGAGATAGTTTTAGGAGTCAGCAGAGAACATAAATTAATAAGTAGCTCATGCCATCACGTAATAGCACCTTTCATAGAAAGAGAAAACTTCTCCCTGCTTTAAAGAGGGCAAAGACCTTACTTAAAGATACACTTCAATGTCATCATCAAAACCATTTTAGCTAAGGATAACCTAAAGAAGACTGCTTAGATCTAGTTTCACTTTTTTTAAAGATTCAGTTGTTAAGTGTGATCTGACATTTGCTTAAGCCTTCAGGGTGAGGACATCAATGAGGCCAATGAAATGAAAGGTCTCAGGAAGGACAAGAAATGTGTGTATGTGTGTGTAGAATTCAAAGACAATACTGCAAAAGCTTTCGTTTAGATAAAAGGAGCACACATAACGGACATGACACATTAAAGTATGGCAGAATAATACGGAGATGAAGTGTAAGACGGGAGATTTTAACATCCTGACAGATAAAAGGTATTCAACTTTGCAATACTCCCAAACCCCATTTTCACTTTGCATTGTGGACGTCTATTAAGACACTCCTGTTAGAGTGGAGAGGGCTTACAATTCAAAGTGATTTTTATCAAAAGTAAAAAGTGGAAGAGACTGAAGAGTTGAAAAAAAAGGTGAAGACCAGGCGGACCTGTAGTGTCGTTAAAGCAGCAGAGCTTTCAGTTGAGGCGAGTGGGCAGCCTCTGTTTTGTTGCAAAGAGCTATAACACATTTGGACAACCTGCCTTAAAACCAAACAGCATATTGTGAACAGAGCATGTTCAGAGGAGAGGCTGAAATAGGGCTGGGTGATTAATCGATCAAGATTCTTTATTGTGACAAATTTCAGTTTAATTACGATGATCAGCTGTGAGGATATTTAATCGATCAAACGTGGTGGACATGTGTGTGAAAACAGCCAAACAGAGTCCATTTTTTCCTGCCCCACTTTTGTTTGTAAGTTGCCAGAAAAGTAAACAGAATGATGAAGTCTGGAGCTAAACGTGGGGCTGAGGGCAGTGAAATAGATGTCGGCATTGTCTTTTTGTTACTGATAACGTTTAAATTTTAAGGAGTCTTCATTATTCTTCAGGGGGCAATTTGTTATTTTACCTGCCAAATTATTTTTGCTTTATTTGCTTTGTTTGCTAATAAAATGTTGAACTAATCTCTGTTTTTTTAGTTTTCAGTACAAATGCTTAAAAACTGGCAGTTTGGGAATAATACAAAAAAATAAATAATAATCAAGACCTGATTACATGAAAAAATATATTGTGTTTGTTTTTTGGCCATATTGCCCAGCCCAAGGCTGAACTCTAAAAACTTTGGATGAAGTGTGAATAACCTCTAATTTAACCTCATGGAGTGATCCTGTCTGCACATCTTGCATAGAGTTGCTTAAATTTGATTATTAATCTGCTCAGGTAAGAGTGACAGACCCATCTCTAGTTTTTGTTGTTATTTCAGTCACACAACTCGCAGAAGGTCACACATTAATCTTGAAAATAGAGGGCACCTCTTCATTATATCAAGAGTCTTGTCTTATTTTCATTTGTTGCAAGAAAAAAAAAAAACATTTGAGAAACTTTTTTTATCTGTACTTGACTCTGATGATATTTCTTTTCTGCGACCTTGGCCTCTAAAGATGCTGGAATAAGTGTAATATGCTGCATTGTGTTTTTTGACTTTTTTTCTGTCCTCTCTCTGTATGAAAGCCAATACGGTATTTTCAAAGTATGTTGCACAAAAAGAAGTACTTACTCTGTCAAGCATGCCTTTTGTGTGGGCGGCTGAGATGCAGAAGCGTGCACGGGACTCGATAATGGGTGTGGCAGGGAAGCCAACCACCACGACACCAATGTTCCTCTTCAACATTTCTCTGCCAAATGCTCTGGCGGGACAGACATGAGGACACAGTTCATAAATGGATCACATGTCAGGCACATGCTATCAGGCATTCCTCATGGAAAGAACAGTTCAGCAGGCTTGATTTGAAAAGACAAAAAAAAACCTTCTAAGGGGAAAAGTATGACTCTCATGGGGAAACCAATGTCCACATTTTGCAAGTGTTCCTTAAATAACTATGACTCTTCAACTTTCTTCAAATCCAGCCCCTGAATTGAGACACAGCCCTTGTCTGCTTTGTGGATCTGGAGAAGGTTTTTGACCTTGACCTGCTCTGGGAATATAAAGTCATTGGCCTGTTGCCTATTTGATCTAAGTATTTCTGAAGCAAGAGTTTGGTTCGTTGTGCCAACAGTGAGTCAAACTTATTCCCAGTCAGGGTTGGACTCCACCAGGGCTGCCCTTTGTCACCGATTCTGTTCATTACTTTTTTGGACAGGATTTCTAGGTGCAGCGGCAGAGGGAGTCAGGTCCCGGGGTCTTCTTCTCTTTGCTTTTTGCAGATGATGTGGTCTTATTGGCTTCATCAAACACTGACCTCCAGCTCACACTGGGGCAGCCGAGTGTGAAGCAGCCAGGATAAAGTCTAAGGCTGTGGTCCTCAGAAAGAAAAGGGGGGGCTTCCCACTCTGGCTCTGGAGAGAGTATTTGCCCCAAATAGAGGAGTCTAAGGGCCAATTCCAGTTTACCCCTTAACCCTTGTGTTACCCCTTAGTCCTCTGTTTTGTACATTCATGTCTAGTGATGGGGTATCAAATATTTGAGAGATTAATGTTTTTTTCCTTGGCGTGTAAGCTCTAGCCAGATTGATTTGAAGCTCACCCTATTTTGGCTGGCATGTAGAGCATCATGGGCACTACAGGTGAGTCCTCGTTTCCATAGATTATGAAGCCCATTTCTCGAAGCCTCTTACGGAAGTAGACTGTGTTCTCTGCCAGCTGCTGCACACGCTCAAAGCCTTGGGAGAGAAGAAATTATTTTAGAGGAACAGATGTGACAGGACATGGAGTTTAAGTTTTGAATCTCACAGTTATACATCTTTTTTAATGGCAACTGACCCTTATCCTTCCTTGTATTATTTTTAATGTTATTGATATTTTTGGAAGATTTATATTATTTAATGGGAAAAAGCAAAATGCTTTCAAATGACCCACAGACACCATCTGGTGATTATGGCACATTAAAACCAGATGCTGTAAAAATGAGGGACAAAACATATTTTTCAGACCAAATAATAGTCACATAACTGTTCCATTTTTATTTTGAGAAGATTATTTGAGTATTAGAAAACCACAGCTCATACTGAATGAGTTTTTCTCAACAAGATGATAAAAAGTCATCAAAGGAAAGTTTATCAAAGCAGATTTGCAAACAGTTCTAGGCTGTCAAAAGGTCAAACTTAATATATATTTTAGATTAACACAAGTTGCTTGCTCTCTTATTGAAGGGCAGAGCTCTCTGAACAGTAACCCATCTCATTAAGCTTTTATTCAAATATTTATGCTCTTCAGATAACCAACCACAGGCCCACTACTGTCTCCCATGACCTAAACATGCAGATAGATGGGGAGATGGGTTAGCCCTGTTGATACATTTAGCTCCACCCAAAAACCACCTCTCATCTCCCACTAAAAACACAATCCATCCTTCTGGAGGGTCTGCTGTTAGTTATGACCCCTGTGATGCTCAATAATAAAAAGATGCAGTGTAGACTGACACCTAGTGGTGACAAATGAGAAATGCAACTGTTCATTTTAAATTTATTAAACTACCAAACTATACTATGGCAAAGAGGGTTTGTTTTTAATCACCTATTTCCTTTTTCAGAATCAAAGTGTGTCATGCTGCATCATTTTTTATTAGTTAAAGTTACCAAAATATACAGATAATTGGCACCGATTTTGGCATTTTGGCGCACATCTGTGTTCGCCATTGTACATCAAGAATCCGCCAATGACAGCTCATTTAAAACTGGGTTATGTTGGATCTCATGCAGGCTGGTGTTGTCATCCGTACTTTAACATATCATCAATCAATTTGTAGCTGCTCAAACCAATCAAAAAGCTGAGAAATAGCATTTAGAAATAACCTATTTTGGCACTGATAACCTCATTCTAAGTTGTCTTATCATCTTTGGATATATATCCAAAGATAAGACTTTCAAGATCACTTAGAAATTCCTCACAGTTCCTTCGATAAACAAATGCTTAAAGGTATTTAAACAAAGTTAAGTGTTAGAGTTTGTATCATTCAAATTTTGACTCTAGTACTTTCGCTTTTACTACAAATGAATATCAGCTCCAAATATCGGTTATCAGACTCTCTGATGTCTAACAGTCAGGGGCGGAAAAAACAAAAAACAACAAATTGGTCTATCTCTACCAACATGTGAAGGCATTTTCAGCAGCTCACTATTTCTTTTCTCTTTGTTTGTGGGGATGCTTTTGGTGGTTGTGTTGTAAACTTTAAGAGTTTCTCAGAAGTTTGTGACAGATTTAAACAACCTTAAACAAAGAAGATTACATTGTGCAATTTGCATTTTATATTTGTGGAGGGTAGAATATGGATGAACACTGTCAAAAATATAAACACTCACACCTTACGAGAAGCCCCTCTTGGCTCAGTACAAACAAGAACCCCATTTACAGGTGTTTACTGTAGATTGAGCCCCAGTTAATAACGAAACACCAAAAGAGATTATAAACCCAAATGCTCATAAAAATTGAAGCAGAGAGTTATTTGCTTGTGCTCATTTTTGTGTGAGACAGAAATTTAACAGATACCAAGTGATTCAAACAACTTCATTCAGTAGTGTTGTACCACTCACCTAAAGTTGTGCCACCCTTTCCCATAATGCACTTCATAGAAGTGATGATTTGCTCCACCACAGGAGGAGACATGGAGGCAGCATAGACTGCACTGTGGGAATGGGAGCGCAGGTACTCAATAAGCTCCTAAATCCAGCAGATACATGGGAGATGTAAGAAGATAAAAATGCATTACAGGCTTAAATCACTCTGCTGTCTCTTCAAGCATAAACAATCAGGGGAATCCTTCTCCTTGGAACATACGAGTGGCATGGCAAGATTTCTCTGAGCCAAGCCTTTAGATTTTATAAGCTGCTTTCACAACACAAGTATATCATGAAACTGGGCTGAAATTCCTGGAATGCAGTTGACACAGGCTGCAAGGCTGCACGTCCACATTGTTGGGATGATAGGTGAGATTTTTTCAAACCTAAATCTTTGAGACTCAATACTCTGAGCCCTGACTCTCACATTTAGGTTTTTCTCTGTTAACTTATCAAATTGGAAATAAACTGTTTCATTACAAAAGTCTAAGATTACTGCTTGTTGAAGAAGAACTCCTCCAGAAAAAGTAAAATGTTCAAATAATTTAATGATTAAGTGTCCTCACCCTTTTTCCTGCGATGTATCCCCCTGCTGCACCAAAGCTCTTGGTAAATGTGCCCATCATGACATCCACATCACAGGGGTCTAGGTCAAAGTAATCCACTACACCCCTCCCTCTTGGCCCCAGGGCCCCTATGCTGTGGGCCTCATCTAGATACAGGTAGGCCCGGTAGCGCTTTTTTAAGGCAATCACCTCTGGCAGACGTACTATACTGCCCTCCATGCTGCAGAGGAAAGAGAAAAGAAAAGAAATCTGGTTTACATGGACCAATTGTTTATTCATCCAAAGGTTCGCTTATTGTATGATGATTAAAAAGTGTCAACGTAAATAACGTAGCAGCTAAAGAGTGTAAATCTGAATGCATGGTGAAGTTGTTTACTTTACAGTGCAGCTTCCTGCAGCTGTCAGTTTGGCTGAATGAACAAACCTATCAAACTTTGCCCGCAGTTAACACAAGCACTAAGAGCTAACCAAGCACTGAATCAGCTCTGTAACCAGCAGTCCTCCTCCCTCAGGAGCACTGACACTGCTGAAGCTGACAGAATCACATCAAAGGGAGATAAATGCTGCCTGCAAAAGCCTGTTTCCTCTGTGCGTGTGTGTGAGAGTCATCTGCTAATAAAGATACTTTGCTACTTTCAAAGCTGATGCAGAGAACTGGATTTAAAAAGCAAGAATCAATTTAAATATTGACCTTAAAACAGCTAAACTACTGTTTCATTTCCTCAGCCTAGCACACTGGGATGTGAAACACTTCAAAAGACACAAATGTCTCTGAGTGGATTCAGAAAAGTAGAGTTGAAACAAAAAAGACAATAACTGTAAACTCCGTAGTTCTACTGCTTTATGCATGTGTAAACCCTGTTTGGCTATCATTAAATACTCCAAAAAAGTCTCTACATTGAAAACATCAAAACCTTTAACGTCAGCAAAAGTCATTTCAGTTTCAACATGTTTTGGAACCATGAAATATAATCAGCATTTACAAAAATCTCCTGTGTTTCACAGTTTCTCGAAAGGGCTCCTTAGCATCTACTATATCAAGAGGATGTATAAGATACCTGTAAATTCCCTCCACCACAATAAGGATCTTCTTCCACGGTCTGTGAGTCCTTGGCTGGCCATGAACGATGGCTTCTCTCAGCAGTTTCTCAAGGCTCTGCATATCTTTAAGAAAATCCGAGACGGTCAAATGAAAACAGTGAAAAATGAAAACTTTAACAATGTAGAAAATAGTTCAAGCAAATTAATACATAATGAATTTAGTGTGTTTGAGTCTTAAAGGTGCAGTATGAGGTAATTCACAGATTTGAGCAGAATTTGGCTTACACAGGATACAGTATTCTTAAATAAGGTCACAGGCCATCACAATTGGAGGTGAGTTGTAGAACGTGCAGTGATTTCCCCTGCAGAGTAATTCTAATGTGAGCAAACAAACACTGTTTGTGTGCAGGTGAAGCTGAACCACATCGAGTGATTCAAGTAACAAACAAGTGACAAAACAGCAGAAAGCAGGTAAACTAAGAGATCTAAAGAACATGAATGGATGCAAAGAGAAAAAAAGTGTCCTCTGTGTGCGGGCAGAAGAGTCCCTTTATGTCATCAAAGACTCACTGTTGTGTTTGAAGACTCTGATGATGGACCCAGACAGTCTGGCTCCTAGGACCAGAGAGGCATGGTTCAGCTCATCGCTCAGAATGAGGCAGCCCTGAAGAAGAGCAGACAAACTTCAGCAACTCAAAAACAAACGCATAATCCTTTGTTTTGTTTTAAGGCAGCAGATGACTTCTGTAAAAATTGCTTTCATGTATCATTTTTCCACTGGGCAACGAGCCTGGTGAGTGGAGCGGGTATATTTTCCCTTCTGTTTAGAAAACACCCTGTAACTTTATAGTCGTGACTTTGAGAGGGAACTTTTTCTAGAGTATTAAAAGATTCAAGTTTCACCTCAGAAAATTCTGAGTCTGAGTTGGACTAACTGAGTATTGCATTTAAAAAAAAACAGAAACACAACATCAGGATATTAGAGACAGAGTGACATGGGGCAGATAAAGTCTGGTGGACAAGGACAGAAACCTCAGTGACAAGATTAAGTAATTTGACAATGGAAACAAACACCAGGCTGGAAGGTTGAGATAAGAAAAGATAATAAATCAGTTGTGTTTAAAGCAAACAGCTCTCCCCCCTGTGCTCCTACCTTGCCTGTCAGTGCTGGTATGTTCATGGAGTTGGTTGCAAAGCCCATACCAAAGGCCATGGCTGACTCCACGCCGAGGAACTCTGCCACCAGCTTCTCCATCTCCTCATGTCTGTCCAGGTTACCTGAGAGGCACACATTCAGTAGGTCAGCAAAGAGTTTATATTTCCAGCCACTAGAATCTTCTACGATGACTGCCTGTAAAAATATACTTATGGAAGATTTTACAGTATTGTTAGTTTCATCCATATTAGATGTTACTGTAAAAATGATCCCTCATGTTTGACCGTGGACACATGCTCTGCTACATGTGAGCTGGTGCACTAACTTCCTTTGGTCTTTTCATCACTCACTCAATTTTGTGTGTTGAACAAACAGCTTAAACTACACTTGTTAGAAGGACGAGGGCCAGCTTAAACACTCAACGACCAGTCCATATGGTGACCCAAGCCAACTGGCTGCATAGTCACAAGTAGTTGTCTTTGTATTCAATTTGGAAACATGACTGTAGTCCAGATATTTTTAGGTGAGAAAGCAAGCATGTGCATGGCTAAAATATCTTAAACAGATTAACCCTTAACACTGATTGTCACACATTTGTATCATGTTGCTTTGATCCAAACTGCAGCAGAGATAGTGTATGCATTCTCCCTATGCCGGTTTGCAAGCGCTGGTTTCTTGTAGGACCAGCTGGAGTGGGATCAATACCCAGCCAATGGAAGTGCATATTGTGGATAGCAAAATGAATATTTTGAGGCTCAAATTTGGAGGAAAGGTAAGTTGTGAGTTGTGTTATATATGATATGTTATCATTCTGTATGTTGGATTAAGTGTTATATCTGCTATATGTTATGTCTCAAAGACAAATAAACAATCCCTCCTTAATTGATGAGACTTATCATCTTTAGGTAGAGCAACTGATATGTCTGTTTTCATCTAACAATCTTCACAAAGTTTTATTCTAATGTTTTTAAGAAAGTTCATGAATACTTTTGGCATTTTTAGAAATTTGCTCACCTATTATTTCAACTAAATTGTGCAGATGTGATGCTGTACTTTAGATCTTGAATGATTTGGAGGCAGAGGCATCTGTCTGCAGGGTACTACAGATGGCTATTATTTTACTCTGCAATACATTTTTTTGTTTGTATAAATAAACAAAACAAAAACATAGATTGTAAGTCTTTGTACCAATTTCCTGCCTGGTGCTGGCGACTCCAACTCCATACTTCACAGTGACCTCAGCTGCAGAGTCAGCGCATGGGCCTGTGTTCTCAGCAAAGCCAAGGTAATTATATGAGCCCAAGTTAATCACATCATGCACCACCCGCCCAGTGTACCTATGTGCGAGAGAAAGAGAGAGAGAGAGAGAGAGAGAGAGAGAGAGAGAGAGAGAGAGAGAGGTGTTCAGACAAAGGAAACAGTCAATGATATAAAGGCTCTACAAGCTTTTTGTCAAAACTAATTATGACACTGATATACTCAGAAACTTGATTTTAGAAAAGAGAAAAGGGCAGATGGCTTTTAAACCAACTTTTTAATAATCATTTACCATGAAAGCCCAAACTGACACACTGCTGATTCTCTGGTTTTGATCTCAGTTGCCTTTTATGCAGCATGTGATTCCTGACCTTACACAACCCCACAGCCGCCCTACTGGAGACTTGAAGTACAGCTTGAGTAATGAGTAATGTCATTTAGCCAGACTGAGACGTATCACATACATAAACTATGGCATAATACAGAAGCAGAAAAAGTTTTCAGACACCTCATGTATTTGTAAAGTATTACATGAAGAACCACTCTATGGTCCTCCAGTGCAATTTCTTTAGGTAAAGTCACAGCTTAAATACTAAAAAAATCCTAAAAAAGTCAAAATCAAACATTTCAAACTGACTGGGTCTATAAAAATACATCAATTTTGAGTATTGGGCCAGTTTCTTTGCCAAGAAGTGCAGATGCAGTCCTTCAGCAGTTAATCCACTCTGCAGAAATACAGACCAACAAACAGTTTGAAGACAAACATTTTTCCACATCCACTTAAAATCTTATAGATTTTTGTAGTTTTGTACTATTTGTAGATGAAGTGACAAACTGTTCACAGAAATTGGGTTGTAATATTAATTTTGAGCCCTTATAGTAACGCATAGAGCAGAGTCCAGTCTGATTTTTTCATCTGATGCCACCAATGGGCCTAAATATCATGACCACCCATTCCTGGTGTCCCTTTTGTTTACAAATTCCTCTTGATTCCCTGAATGTTTGATCATAGTATAAAGTGTTGATGATAGGATGATTCTGTAATTGTCAAATTATTCGCTCAGGCTACAAGGTAAACTCAAAGATTTCTGTGTTTACAGCCTGGAATGAATGGTATGGCTGTCTCACTCAAAAGTCCAATTGTAATCCAGGGAGGTTCGTTCCATCAAGTCCATTTTGGCTCCTGGGACGCTACATATTGGCCTGTTCCAGTTGTCTCTTATGCGCATGTAGAGGTTTCTAGTGTAGAAGTTCTCAAAGTCCTGGTAGAGAGGAACAAAGTCCTAGACAGGGGCAAAGACAGAGAGAAATGTAGAGAGACAGAGAGAGACTATTTAAGGAGATTTTAAGACAGATATATTACTCAGAGTACAAAGAAATTCCCCTCTGGTAAAATTTTAAAAAATGCTCTCGTTAACCAAATGTCTTTCATACTTTAGAAAAACTGAGATGGAGTTAAATCAGAGAAAAAGACTTCAATGTATGAAGGCATGACTGAGGGAGCCTAACTTTCTCTAGGGGGTTAAATTCATGAGAAATCCTTTGGGCAAACAAATGACTCTCTCATAACTATCCCAATAACTTCCAATTTTCAACATGACCAAATTCTTAAAGAAAGAACATCTCAACCAAATAAGGCATGACCAGTTGAAAACAATGACGGTCATTAAGGAGTTATACTTAAACCTCCTTTGTTAAGACAAAACGCAGTCTTATGAGGACACTGCACAAAAGAAAAATGGAAACCCAAGACCCAGGCTTTACACCTAAGACTTGTAACTGAAGATGGAAACATGCCAAATCAGTTGCCAAAGAAATCTGAGGCACAACTTTGGGAATCAAGATTTTCTGAGTGTAACAAAGTTCTTTGAGAATCACAAGAATATATTTTCCTCCATCTATGTAAAACAAGGTGTTATTGTTGAGCAACATATTTTTTTCCAGGGCTTACCTTTTGCTCCTCTTTCTCCCTGGCGATGTGACAACGCTCGATCTTCCACTGGCGGAGAAAGTCGCGGAGGTAGCCGAAGATGGTCAAGATGCCATAACCCATGTAGGTAAGCACAGCCACCAACATGGGCGTCTCCTCGAAACACTCGATGAAAGGCCGCTTGTACAGCCCCCCATGATGTGGTACTGCATAAGCCTGGGCAACACATGAAGCAGAAAATCATTGCAACATCACTTATGACCATTAAAACACCCCTGTTATTTTCTTAATTTAAAAGAACATAAAACCCATATTTCAGTATTTATTACTAAAGTGGTTGTGAGGAGCAGTGAATCCTGGTTCTGTTCTACCAGCGCTCATCTACCAACTGTCATTGTACAAGTACTAATGTGTACGAAAGAGTAGTTAATTTGTTTAAGCACTAAATTCCGCTGCAAACTTATTAACATAGAAGATACATCTAATCAAAATATCTCCCTGGGTCAGATCACAAATGTACAGTCAGACTTCCTGCAACTTGCCTTTGTCAGAATAAAAACACAGTTTGTTATAATTATTTCTTTGAACCAGTTACCGAGCTTGGAGAGACCATCTATGTACACCCAAATTGCATCTAGGAAAATGATCAGAACACAGTTTCAAGCTTGTCAAGTCGCACACTGAACAAGAAAAAAGCACCACATGACAAAGACCAGAGACAGAAGATCTAGCTGCCAAAGAAGGAAAGAACTGGATGTGTTTAGGTTAATCTGAAAAAATTGGAGCTGAACTGAGAGATAGGAATTGAATTTCAATGCTTTCAAATGTAGTATTTTACAATTTCCTCTCTTGAGAAAGCTTTCTTGTATGCTTTTTACTTAATCTGGGAAAGTGGATGGACAGAAAGTCACTGCTTACATAAGTTCTGCAGTTCCCCTTCCTGCTATGCTCATCCCCATGCTCAGGCCCATTAAGCACTACATGTGACCAGTCATGCCCCACTCTCAAATACCTTACAGAGCAGCAATGCTGACATCCACATGAACCGTAATCAGCTGAAGTTCAGTCACCAGGCTCTCAGTTTTTTTTTAACCAGCCGTACCCAGTTCAATAAGGCATCAACAGAATGAACTGCTACTGTTACACCACAACGTCTGGTGATGGGTGCAGCCTGTCAGCCGCGTCTCTCTGCTCCTACTGTCTTTGGAATCAAAACAAAAACATGAAGACTTCATTTTGTGACTGCAGTGAGATAAAACTATCTAACATCCTGAACTGGAGGCAGATGTTGCTTGACCTTAACGATAAATTGCCCTGCACTTTTTCCCTTCTTCCTCATTTTTTCTAGAAAACTCAGCCATAAAAATAAAATGAAATAACAGTTCTAAAGCAGTTAGGCTTCAGTCAATTAAAAATTGATACAACATGTCCATGGGGGAACAGTTAATTAAAACAATAACAACATGTGTGTCCAAAGGTGGAAAAGTAATTAGTCTCTCAGGGGGAGCTGTTTCAGAAGAGCAGGCATGTAGTCTCAATGGACAGATTTACCTGAGAGAACCCACAGGTTCAATTCTCCCTCATTGCTTACGTGGCACAGTTTCAGTCTTCAGTCCTTAATAATTGTAAGAATCAATTTGTGGAAATAAGAAATTACCCTTTAAAAAGGTTTCTCTAAAAGGAATGGAGATGTGTGAATTGATAAATGAAATTATATATACCGTACAGCTACCCCAAAATAATAGGTAGTGTGTGAAAAACACAAATACATAAATACAAACAGGATATGCTGATTTGTAAAACACTGAAAACCCAAATTCAATTGAACTAGGTTGTGCAACATTCTTCGTTTATGACTACTCATTTACTCTGAATTGCTGACTTAAGGCAGAAAAAAAACTTTCCTGCAGGGCTTGAACAAGTGTGTGGAACAAACATTCTTAGCAGAACCAGAACCAAATGCACTCACTCCCCATGTCACTTCCTCAAGCCCTGGTAAACTCGTGCAGGACATCGGGCAGAGAATAGAATTCAGCCACAACAGCACATGAGAAAGGATCACAAAATATCCATGTACACTCTCCCAAACTCAAATATAATAATTCATGTAGGTTACCACAATGTTACCAATGTAGGAACATTATTCATACATTAAATTGCTAAGTGATGCAGCTCAAATAGCAGAGTGATGCAGCTTCATTCACAGGCCTGGTAAAATGAAGTGTTTATTGTGGGATGTAATGGCCCATTTGAACGTGGTAATGTGTTTGGGGTGGGGACCCCAGATCAAAAGTGTTAAAATTCTGTTTCTGTTTGGAAACATAGAGGAAAAATTCTGTTTCACAGCCCTGCTTTCCTATAAATGAGAATTTTTATTGAGCTGGCTGGTAACAAAACACTACCAATTGTCAAGTTGGGAACTACTTTTTTGAGGAAGGCTGGGGGACAAAGTCAATAAAATCATCTTAAAATTCATTCTCAAGATGAACTTGTGTATACATTTAGGTGGTACCAAGGTCAAAACCAATGAAATGTATCATCCGCTGGTGACAAGTGGAACCCCTGCATGGTGGAAAGGGCCAGATGTGCATTGGGATGGGTACTGAATTTGGTGTTTTTATAGATTCCAACCATATTCCATCGGGAGTGGATGAATCAGGGGATTTTCCATGTTCCATGCAGAGCTGGGTACTAACTTGTGCATTACAAAGAACAAACACTGCATAGTTGTTTTTATTATATTAAGCTAGAGTTAATTTTAGTCAGGGGTTGTCATGTTAGAGAAATTTGTAAAATGTTACAGTACAAACAGTTGGATGTTGTTTTGATATATTTGTTACCGTTTATATCTTGAAAAATAAACAAATTATATAGAAAAATATTTTGAAATTTTGTTACTGAGTAATAAAACTGGTACCGTTGAGTTCTACCAATTCCCAAGAACCAGTCATCCGTACCGTACAAGTTTGAGGGAGAATGATACCCACCCCTAGATCCTACCGGCATAAATGAGTCACTGGTTAACGCAACATTATCCCTCACATAGCGCAGATATTGCTCATGTTGACAATGAGAATTTTGATTGCTTCAGAAAAATGCTCATGTTGACTTCGCTAGCAGCAACAGGTTTCACCAAAATTGGGACAGGGTCATGTTTACCAGTTTTGCATGTCTTCTTCTTTTGGCACCATTCTGGTGTAAGTGTTTCTGTTAACATTTCAACTGAGCCTTAGCCTTTATAAGAAAATAAGTTTTCAGTTCAATCACTTAGCCCGTAGTGTTTGAAACACATTAACTGCTTGGTTTGAGTTAACTGATAAAATCTATTCATATATTGTTTTCTTGATGGTGAAGTAGAATTTAAAATGACAAATCTAATCCTGCCATCCCCAGCTTGATGATGATCTCTGAAATAGTAAAATAGTAGAAGAAAAAAACCTGCAAAAAAAAAAAAAATCATTTCTGAAACTATCTGTAAAAACTATGAAGGCATTATGAATAACAGTGCTTATCATAACCAACAAAAAACTCATCAGGGGAATTTTAACTAATGAAAGATGCAACCAGGAAACTTGTGGCTGTCATCATAGTAAAGAAACGTAAACAATCTCAAGTTGCTGGACTGGAAGAGTCAGCTTTATCTGCTATGAGATAGTATCCTGAAGATTTCACAGTGTTAGGTAGTACTTTGTCTTAAGTATAAGCCAAATGCAAAACCAGTTCTCAATGAGACCTTGGTTCTCCTCAGCTTATCAACTATGGATGAAAGCAGAGGTAAGGTGTCAACTTTTGGAGTTGTCATACCTGCCTTCAATCTCTGTCCAGTGAAACAAAACAGGAAACAGACCTGCACTTCAGCCCATTCAGACAGATATGTAGTTTGGATAAAAAGCATCCTAGTGTCTGACTCTGTAATGAATCTTTCCAATCATGTTTCAATGAGGGAATATTTAAGGAAACTTCAATTATTCTCTGTATCAGGGCGTTTACTCAGTGATTATAGCACAAACAAACTATAGAGTATAGGGCAACGTCAACACACGTTGGTCCAAATGTTTCTCAGAATTGACAGAAGAGGGTATGAAATCTTTAGGTATAATGACAGTATCGTCCGGGTGTTTCCGGGTCTGTACTTCCCAGGTTTCAGCACTCTCTCCTCCCCGTCCCATCCCGGGCCTTACCTCCTCCTCCTCCTCCCCGGGTTGGTGCTTCGGTTGCCGCTCACTGCAGTGGTGGAGGCTCTTCAACAAACCGTTTCTCTCGGGCTTTAGTCCGTTCCTCACGCGCTGACACACATCCCCGTTGGCTGACTTGGTTGCGGGGCTCTCGGTCATTGCTGGCCAAAGATTGTGGAGCCGCGTCGGTCTCTTGCATGTAGGAACACGGAGCCTGCTGCCTGTGGTACAAGGCGATGACAGTATCTACGGTGCAACGGATACAAGCACACTACACACTCTGTCTCACTCACACACTCACACACACATGCACTCAGAAACAACACACAGACATATAACCTCACCCCGTGGAACCTGAAAATCCAGGCGCCGAATACCGGAAATCAACGCCCATCAATAATATCGGTGCCTGCAGGAGGGGGCGGGACCACTGTTTCACATGTCCACAGAGGCGCGGCTTACTGTACACTAACCATCTGACCTAAACTTGTCATACTGAAACTAAACACTCTTAAAACAAGGAAATAATTTACACTACGTTTTATGAATGAGCCTTAATATAAACCAATGAGTGAATAATCATTAAACTGCTAAATGCAGAACACTGACAGTGGTATGCATACTATGAGCAGTATGCATAGTAGTATGCATAGCATGAGTCGTATGTGGATAATGAAAAATGTCTGTAATATCCAATGCATAATGCAATACTGAACGTTGTAATATGCATGATATAATATGTGTAATATAAGTATATAGGCAATAATATCTTAGTGCAATATACGCCATGCACAACACACATAATATACAATATTGTGCATATTGTATTAATAATGTGATGCAAAAGTGGAACAGCTTTCGAAGTTTTCGTTGAACTGACATGCAAGGTCAAAAAAAGTAATCAAGGCTTTTGACTCAGAAAATTTAATTTCATTTATTCGAACAGGTTAAAAGAAAACAAAGTAAAGCTGTTGTACAATGTGCTTTGTCAGAAAAAAAAAAAAAAAAAAAGAAAAGAAAAAAAAAAGAATACAAGAAAAAAGCTCTATAGCAACACAGGAAGTTATGCCTTGTTCGTTAGGGTGTAGGATGAAGTTGATAAAACTTATCCAGTCCTACCCCTTTGTTATTTTGCTTGTATAATTTAATCTTTCACAGCATGTTTAAGAAAAGTGAGCAGAAAAATAGATAGTGTATCAGAAAAAAATTATATGATAGCCCTCTGAATTCACAGCAATCAAAATTAAAATGTTCAGATTTAAAAAAAAATGCCATTAAAGTAAATGCAAAGCTCAGGCCACATCTGT
Organism: Thalassoma bifasciatum; assembly: GCA_008086565.1. Lineage (NCBI taxonomy): Eukaryota > Metazoa > Chordata > Actinopteri > Labriformes > Labridae > Thalassoma > Thalassoma bifasciatum. The sequence goes on from RPOG01000080.1 coordinate 922,096, forward strand.
ATTTCATTACAGCAGAAAAATCTTGATAAATAATGTGATTTTTTTAATTCAAACAAAATATAACTGTAATCAAGGGACGTCACATGGAGCTGGTAAAATGATCTGTAAAACCTATTATGTCCTCACTGTAATGACAAATATTCATAGTTTCACCAAATACTGATTCAGAAGCTTAAATTGTGGTCAAATAAATGTTGCTTAAGTAGTTTTACCTGATTCTCCAAATCCTACAACAAATTTAACTTCTCATGTAAATGATGTTGTCCATAAGCCTTAAAAGTAAAATTATTTGCTTGTCATTTGCATATACTTGATTTGTCCATTTGAATTTGGTTTTGAGTTAGTAAATGAGGTTGTGGTCTAAAAATTGAGTCTGTGAAGAACATCTGGTCAATTCATTACAAGAACATATACATCATATTAATGATATTGTTGTATTTATGTGATGGTTGAAAACACATTTTGTGAGTTTACAGTTAAACAGCAGAATTACGGTCACCACGATCTGGAAATTGTACTTGAAGCTATCACAGTTCAACTGCTCCCTCTTGTGGTTTGATGTTAAACTTGCAAAAGAAAAAAAATGAGAGGCACATGAACTTTGGTGAGGCAATATTCACAAGTTTGTGGGAAAATGATATCCAGTGTTTTTATTATTATTATTATTTCTTATGTTTCGTACTGTACATTTTATAGTATATTGTGAACTGTACGATTTTTTGACTGACACAAACTGAATTCTATCAAGACGTCTATATGACAAGATACTCAAAGTCAAAACAAGACATGCAATGTTTAACAACCCTGTAAAGTTTTCACAAAAATAAAAAAAATGAGAAAAGAAGAGAAAAAAAAGAACAACTTGTAACCTCTTACGATGTGATGGTGTTGTTGAAGTCCAAGTGTTTATTTCTAGCAGACAAATATGGGTACTACATGTCACAATTTTAAATTTCTTGCAAAATGAACCACTGAGTTACACTTGCTCCAACTTTAAGTGTTACTACCATCCCCATTCTCCCCTACATACTGTAATTTCCTAGCTTTAAAGACACTTGAGTAAAAACTAACCCCTCTCCCCCCTATTTGGTGCATATCTAATCATGAACTCTGACATTTATTGATATGATAAAGCTTATGGTGTCCCAGCTTTATGATATGTTCTTTGTTTCAGGTGCGTTTTTTTTTTTTTCCGCTTAAACTCCGGTAAGAAGTTTCAAAGGAGCTCGTGCATAGACCCGCGCTGCAGCGTCCAATCAGAGAGAATATTATACCACACAGAGGTGGGTCTGACAGGCAAAAGACCGCCTCCATCCTCGCTCCAATAACATGGACTGTTATGTCCTAGAGCTGTGGGGCACCTAGTTATAGAGTCAAAAGTGACGTTCATTGTGGGTTATACTATAATAATAAGCCACTTGACACTTAGTTAATATCTGCATGCAGCAGCACTATGTGTTTTCAAGAGCTTGTTTTTAATAGGACAGTTGGCAAAGGTTAGTGTAAAATCTGTAGTTCTGTGTTTCAAGTTTTCAAATGCAGAGTATCAGAAATAAAACTTTAATTTGAAATCATGGTGTCAGTATAATCATCATCTTTCACTATTCATCATGGAAGCATTGTTCAACTTATATTCATGATTTATTTTCGGTTGGTTATAAAACTTGCTATGACATGTGATCTATCAGAAATCAGAGGCAAACTGTAACAAGCGAAACAGGAATGTCTGGTTTCAACAGGCAGCAGCAGGCTGTTTGAATTTTATTTTCTATCACCAAGACAACGGCTCCTCTAGCGCGCCATCCAATCACAACGCGAACAAGTTTTCTTTCGACCAATGAAATCTCTGATCTGCTTTGACGGACGTTTGTCTCGTCCAATCACAAGCACGGATTGTTTGTATTTGTTGCAGCGTCTGTGTTTTCAGGTTAGTCAGTTACTGGAGCCTGAGTGTGACCGCAACTTTCTGTGCCTCCGTCGATAAGAAGTTGTAATTTTCGTGAAAATGAGGGAAATTGTGCATCTGCAGGCAGGCCAATGTGGAAACCAGATTGGAGCAAAGGTAGGAAAAAGTTAATGAGAAGGTGATAAACGTAGAGTTAAGGAATGAAAATGTTTATTTAGGTTTAGGCGGGCTGATCAATGAGCTTACTTAGCAACGAAGCTAATGATAGCACAGTGGTGTACAAAGTCTCTGGGTGTCGGTGTGAATCCAGTTTACTACGAAGTATGTGGTTTGTATTTAATGTCTTTTCCGGTTGTAGTTCTGGGAGGTGATAAGTGACGAACATGGCATCGACCCGTCCGGGACCTACCACGGAGACAGCGACCTGCAGCTGGAGCGGATCAACGTCTATTACAACGAAGCAACAGGTTAACACCACTTTACTAAAGCTCCAGTTCTGCGGTTAGATTAGCTCATTTCTGAGGGAGCCAAGGTAATTCAATACCCTTAACATGGCGCGATAGTACCGTGGGCATCCAGCAGGGGTCTTCTTCCTGTTTGGAAGCAATGGAAAGCCCAACGATTGACTCACCTTCCTGGTTACGGTCGCCCTGTTTCCATGATACAGAAAAAATCAACACAACCAATATGTACGGCCGAAAACAAAGTAACAAAATTGTAGGGTGATGTTAAAAAAGTGAATAAATTTTGTATGAATGAATGCTGGGTGAAAACGGAATAGTTATTTGTAGTAAAAAGTTAAATCTGTGTTATAATTTTGCAGCTTAGACTACTTGATATGTCATCCTAAGATTAGTAATTAATACAACACGTACAACGTTAAATGTTCTTTAGAAGGCTTTTCTATTTTGATTTTCTTTGATGATTAGTTTTTCTCTGCTTCCTCAGGTGGCAAGTATGTTCCCCGTGCAGTGCTGGTGGACTTGGAGCCAGGCACAATGGATTCTGTGAGATCTGGTCCCTTTGGCCAAATCTTTAGACCAGACAATTTTGTCTTTGGTGAGACTCTAATCTTTTGATATGCAGCACGTTCCTTCCCAGGCTTATAATTTCCCCATTGTTAAAACTGTTAGGGAGTTATTTAACAAAAGAAAATAACACTGCAACTGAATTATGTGATGAAGTCATATTTCTGGTAGGATATGATCCAGGAAGTGTTGACTCCACAGCTGTGATAGATATCTGTATTTGCATGTACCACAGGCCAGAGTGGAGCTGGGAACAACTGGGCCAAAGGCCACTACACTGAGGGAGCTGAGCTGGTGGACTCAGTCCTGGATGTGGTGAGGAAGGAGGCAGAGAGCTGCGACTGCCTGCAGGGCTTCCAGCTCACACACTCCCTGGGAGGAGGAACCGGTTCTGGTATGGGCACACTGCTCATCAGCAAAATCCGGGAAGAGTATCCAGACCGTATCATGAACACTTTCAGCGTGGTGCCTTCACCAAAGGTTCACTAAGTCATATTATTTTAAAGTGTATCTCCCTTTCTTTAAGCTTTTCTCTTTTTTTATGATGTCCTTCCTTTGTTTTGTCCTTGTTCCCTCTCTCTCTCTCTCTCTCACATCCCAGGTTTCAGACACAGTGGTGGAGCCATACAATGCTACCCTCTCTGTTCACCAGCTGGTGGAGAACACAGATGAAACCTACTGCATTGATAATGAGGCCCTGTATGACATCTGCTTCCGCACACTCAAGCTCACCACGCCCACATACGGCGACCTCAACCACCTGGTTTCAGCCACCATGAGTGGAGTGACTACTTGTCTGCGCTTTCCAGGCCAGCTGAACGCAGATCTGAGAAAGCTGGCTGTTAACATGGTGCCCTTCCCCAGGCTGCACTTCTTCATGCCAGGTTTCGCTCCCCTGACCAGCCGTGGCAGCCAGCAGTACAGGTAGAGAGGGAGACGCCTTCTGTAACACTCTTAGATTTCATTAAGTATGTCCAAGAAATTTTAACTGAATTGTTTCCCAATTTTTCAGAGCACTGACAGTTCCTGAACTCACCCAGCAGATGTTTGATGCCAAAAACATGATGGCTGCCTGCGACCCTCGTCACGGGCGCTACCTAACAGTGGCAGCCATCTTTAGAGGCCGCATGTCCATGAAGGAGGTGGACGAGCAGATGCTGAACGTGCAGAACAAGAACAGCAGCTACTTTGTGGAATGGATCCCCAACAACGTGAAGACAGCCGTTTGCGACATCCCCCCTCGCGGCCTCAAGATGGCAGCCACCTTCATCGGCAACAGTACGGCCATTCAGGAACTGTTCAAGCGAATTTCAGAGCAGTTCACAGCCATGTTCCGCCGCAAAGCCTTCCTTCACTGGTGAGTGCCCCAAACACTGCCTGTGAAAGGTTGTCTGTCTCTATATGTCAACCCTCTGATTGGCTGACCACCAGTGGATGTTTGTTTTCATGCAGTCGTGACTAAACTACACATTTGTCAGGCTGTAGAAAACTTCTTAACCATCAGACTCAAGCAAGTTTGTCCAAACTCATTTGAGTGTGTATTTTCTTGTTGCAGGTACACTGGTGAAGGCATGGATGAGATGGAGTTCACTGAGGCTGAGAGCAACATGAACGACCTTGTGTCCGAGTACCAACAATACCAGGACGCTACAGCTGAGGAAGAGGGCGAGTTTGAGGAGGAGGGTGAAGAAGACATGGCCTAAACAGTGCCATGAGCCTTTTTCTTACTATGCAACCCATTGCATTCATTTAAAAAAAAACAAAACAAAAAAGTTTTTCCACCAGTTGTCACATGATCTTTTCAAACCTTTTCTTGTCCTGTGTGCAGCATAAATGTCTCTTCCTATTCTGTTTTTTTAAATGTCTTTTCTTGATTGTCTCTCGTCTTCACACCTGTTGTAGATGTTAATGTCAGAAACTTCTCCTTCTCTTTTGAGCTATCTAAACCAAAAAAAGAAAACACTGTTACAACCTTGTCTTCATCTTTTTCAAGCTGCAGGTTTAAAATACTTGTGGTAAAGAATGTGACACTGACCAGCTCAAGGCACATGAATGTGATGCTCATTTTGTTTTATGTGGAATTTCATTTTTATCATGAGAGCAAAATCCAATATAAAGGAACTACCTTCGAATGCACTACAGGTCTGAAAGCTTTAAAGGTGCCGGGAGCTGATCACTCAGTACGTTTACATGCAGTTTAAGAAATCAGAGTATGAGCATAGTCAGCACGAGATTGGACTGTTCAAATGCATGTAAACAGCTTGAGGCTAGGTCATGCTTTCCACATTAATGTGACGCATGGAATCAGCACGAGACAACAGATGTGGCTGTTATACTCTTTTCACTCCCAAGGTGTCTCCCATCTCCATAAGTCAGTTACAAATTTTCAGAGGTGAGCGACGTGGTCATTTTCTGCGAGAGAGGGCAAGGCTGCTAATAGGACATCATTTGTACCCACAGAGCCACGCCGACCTCACAGACATGTCAAGTATCAACCAAGCTTACGTCAGGATGAGAACGGACTGAGCATAATTTGATTAACACACCTTGACAATCTGATTGGTACCCAAATGGGTGGGACTTTGCTGGTCTCAGTGCAACTCTGTGTCAGCAGGAGCTAAACTAAATAGGGTTGCTGTGCTCCAACACAACAAACGTCATGACGAATTTGTAATCTTTTTAACACACATAGTATGTTAGAAACATGATCCCCTGCTGTGACTTTACAATTGTTCTATGACCTTAATTAGACTGCTGCTTGCATGTAAACATACTGACAGTTACATCCTTACAAGACTTCCACTGGTTGTTATCATGAAACTCATATATGAGTTTAAATAAAAACATAATAAATTGGTGCTATGCTTTGTGAATTACTGGTATCCTTTGTTTACTTATCCACACTGAGTTGGGAATTTTACATCACAATTAAGTAAGACAGAAATAAAACTTACCATTAGGATCTATGGAAATGAGAATGTAATGCAATTCAATGTAGTGTAGACAGAAAATGGTTTTTAATCAGGGACCCTATCTTTGTTTATTATGTTGAAATGCTAAGCAGCAGCATTGCAACATAAAAAAACAAAAACAAACAAACAAAAAAAAAAAAATACATGACATGAAGGATCCCTTGAAGACCTTCACAGATAATTAAAAGGACTGATGTGTGTCACTCACTTCAGCTCTGTACCAATGGAGCAATGGAGATGTATAGACTAGGGTTGTGGCTTTGCATTTCAACATTAAGCATTTGCTAAGCATTTGTTTGCCCTCTCTCAAGAACATGGAAATGCATAAGCATAAGAGTTTTGATATAAGACAGCATCTCTGGCTTTTTTCCAGATAGTTTTAAATGAACTGGCCCAGGTGGATAAATTAGATCAGCTTGAATCTTCCTTGAAACCTTAAAACTGAAAGAAAACACCAAAATTCACACTGTGCGTCAGTGTGACAGCAGAATCAAAGCTGTAGTTTGCTTTGTCCCCTCAAAAAATTGAACACGCACTGCTTCCTCATGATACCATCACATCCAGATCATCTGCATATCTTGATATAGCCTTTGGAGAGGTGGATGATGGTGATATGGAGAGGTGTGAAAGTCTTCACTCATGCTGAAGGTGCAGGTTATGAGTATACACAGGGGTCAAAGACCAGTAAATCATTCACTTCATATATTAAACCCACAATGACCTTACTTTGGGTAAAAACTTTTACCACCCCTCCTTTAGTGAGAGGATGTGAAGATAATGTTAAAAATTATAACAAAAACCCATGAAAATCAAAACACATTGTGTCTCCAACACTGAATCAAAACCCAAAAAACATTTTACTACCTCTATATTGTATATGTTATAAACTGAATATCTTTCTTTATGTGAACAACATGAAAAATCTACAGGGGACAAGTTGTTTTAATATCAATCGTTAAAACACTGGTATGGCTGATCGTCACACATCTGTATCTTTTATATCAGTTTAATATCAAACAATGGTATCTTGATCAGTGATGCAAAGCTATTATGAAAAGTCTCTGACCATCCCATCAGATTAGAGGAAGTTATGCAGCACATGTATCTGATAACATCTAATATCCTCACACACCTTCTTTCATTTCAGCACAATGTGGATTAACTGTGCTTTGATCCTTATCCTGACACACAAACTCTCTTATACAGCACTGAACTGCAAAGGAAGGCTATTGTTTAATTAAGTATAAAGCACTGCTTTGAAAAGCCTTAGTGTCATGAATAAATGTGAGAAAAGAATTGACTGCCACCAGACTGTTGTTGTGCTCCTTGAAGCTGTCATGAGCAGGAATCTTAACCACTGGGTTTAGTGTCATAGTGACAGCTAGCTTTAGTTTTCTTTTTCTATAGGTCTTTAAAAAATCTGTTATCAAATTCAGAACATACTAGTTTTTTTTTTCCAAACAAATGTCCTGGATTTACAGCTACCCAAACCGTGACACAAACTGTCTTTTGAAATTTGCCTCATACAAAATGAATTAGTTCATCGAAACAGCTTGAAAGGCTGATTGTGGTAAATGGATTTGTGAATTAACTACGACTGTCCTCAGAAAACATGACACATAAGCTGTCAGGGATGATCAGGCCCTATAATGTCATTAGTCTGTTGCACAAAGGGATATACTTGCACCCCTCCTGCCAGTAGTGTCAGACCGTAAGATCAGTCCATCTTAACGCTGGTGGTCTTATTTGCTTTGAGAGATCAGATTTGAACCAGCTCTAAGTTATTTTGCTATACGTTCAGATCAGGAATGGGTCTGGAGGACCTGTTCCTGTTAAGAATAGAAAGTAAATGGTTCAATCCATCATAACTAGCCTTTTTGTTTCATCTTTGAAACAAGAACTACTGAGTTTGTACTACTGAGATACTGTTCAAAGAAGAAGGATCCAGTTACTTTCATAATCATTTATTTAAAACTCAATAAATTGTTGACAAAATCTGTAAGGGTACCTTTTGTGCAAAGAAAATTCACAGGAGGAATCAATAGGGGATCGATAAAGAACTGGATTGATAAGTGGACTCGATACTGGTATTGGTATTATTAGTTTTAGTCTTTTGTTAGTAAATAACACAACCCACTCCGACCGTCTTTGCCTCTTCATGAAAATAAACCTGGGTTTGCAGCTGTGATACTAGGATATGCCACCAGATGGCGGTCAGGTATAACTATTAACAAGTAAAGCCAAACCATGCACATGTGACTGTAGCAAACTGTAAATTCACTTTTCTGAAAGGCAGACCTTGAAATGGGCATTCAGCATTAAAAGAGACAGAAGTCTGCCCACAGTTAGGATGACGATTGCCTGGGTCAGTCAAGAGATTCATGACAGCTCAAATTTAAACTCCACAGAATCAAGTATATGCTCTTAAACAGAGTCACAAACCCTTTTTATGAAACTTATCTTAGTTATGTAAGACTCATTCAATTCTACTGACAGCACTGTTTCTTCATTTGAAAGCTCATTTCACTCCTCTCAGCCTCTGCTCTTTCACTCTTCTTCTTACTCACCTCTTCTTTTGCCTTCCTCTCCTTTCTTTCCCATAAATCGGCATAGCTTGCTGATGAGGGCAGGCTCACAAGCCCCCCCTCCATCAGTGATTGATTACAGTGATAACTTTAGTCAGTATTAAGTCCTAACATTGCTGTTTTTTAAACAGATGATCTCTGCATCTATGACACCTATGGGGGCACACCTTTGGCTTTTTAAGAGATAAATGAGGAAAACTGAACTTTACTGAAAGCATTAAGACCTTTTAATGCCGAATCCACTCTGTTTCTCTCATGCCCATACTCCACACTCTACTCTGTATGAGGGACGCTACATTGATTTTAACTTGGTGGGACCCCTGAGGGAGCTGAAGACAGTTGGCCCACAGTGATATGCTAAAAATGAGCCTCTTGATACGTGCAACCCCTGCCCCTCAGAATCACCCCTTTTGGTTAATTTATCAGTTTTATCCATGCAGGTCTCAGAAGCTTCCATGTAACCCTTGTGTGTTGTAATGTTATGCTCTCTAACAGTAGTGGGCATTGTGGGATTTGCACGGGCAGTTCCTGTAAGCTTCTCGGGCTCCCAGTGTGGATGTTAAACTAATTCTTTTCAGGCATACACAAGGCCTTTTTATGATAGATTCAGCCTCCTGCATCTGCAGATTCTGTATCCCAAAGCTCTACCTAAAGATCTGCAAGAAAACTGCTTCACCTCCACATGCATATTAGAGCAGATCTGGGGCTCCAGTCTCCACTTACAGTACAGTTTGTACAGTATGTTCACAACCTGCAGATCCCTCTGACTGCAGAGTGTGGTAGATGGAAAAAAACAGGTCTAAACCTCTAAGATCCAGACTCAATCTTAAGCAGAGGTAGTTCTAGAGTCTTTTGGGGCCCTGGGCAAAAATTCACAGGGCCCCCTCTAACTAGTGTTCATAGGCTTTCTCTAAAAACAACCTGACACTAGCAAAATAAGTGAAGAGAACAAACTTTTCATGGACATTTGCACATTTGTATCATTTCAAAAAGAAAATATTAACATTGAGCTTTTACCTGATACAACATGAGGTATTTATCAATGTAGCACTGATGTTTGAAACGTGACAACGAGCAAACATTGTGAGTCAGCATTATAGTTTAGAAGCTGGCTACATCTGGCGCTACTCACAGCTCGGTGCTCTAAGACATGTCGGTAACATGTAGTGTTAGTCAGTCCTTGGTTAGTTGGTTGATGAATAATTCTTTGTGAGAGTAATCAATCCTCCAATGAAGAATGTGTGAGTATTTCCATATCACAGAATTCATATGACCACCACTTGTTCCTAATGTTTCATGTTAGTGAACATGAAAGTAAATTACTGTACCCCAAAGATCAGACATAAAAACACAAAATAAGACAATATGATACCACACAGTTTCAGTAGCAGACACTCATTGTTATCAAGTTTAAATGTCTTTGTAAATAATACAAAAAAAACCCCACACATGCAGAAAGTTAAGTATATTGAATGCAATAATGTAGTCTTAGACTGTACAGACTTCATTTTTAGACTGAAGCTTTGCAAACCCTTTTATTAAAACAGTATTGCATTCACTAATAATGGACATTCTGGTGTAAAGTGTCCCCTGAAGAAGCACAGATGGCTCTATGAACAGAGGCTGACTGACTCTGTGCAGCAGACACAGCAGACACAGTCAGAGCAGACTGCAACACCTGCCTCACCTGAGGGAACACGATGATGAAGAGATACTGATCCTCCTGCTGCTCAATGAGAGTTTGTCCTCACAGTCCTATCCAGAACTTATGATGATGAGAGTAGACTTATGATGATGATGATGATGACGGTGATGATGATGATGATGGTGATGGTGGTAGTGGTGGTGGTGTTGTCAGCTGTGCTTTGGACCATGAAAATGTTTTAAATATTTAAGGAGTGTAAAAATGCAGGTGCTACCAACAGTTCAATAAAATAAATCCACTTGACATCCTGAAGATTAAACTTTAATGGCTGAGGGAGAGCGAAAATTAGTTTTTTTTTTGTTTTTGCACATGCTTGTGTGTGTGTGTGTGTGTGTGTGTGTGTGTCTGTGTGTGGTATTTCTGTGTCTGTTTGGGAGTCCATTGGACACCTGTATCATACTTTCACAGCTTTTTTGGTTTGACCTGGTTCTTCTTCTTGTGGCATGTGAATAGCTGCAGTGTTGTACATACACACTTCTGATCAAAACCTTCAGACCAGTTGAAAAATTGCACTAATTTGTATTTTTTACTATTGAATCTGAGACAGGTTTTTGGTAGGGTTTTAAAACACAAAAAGGAGAAATGGGAGTGAGAGAAAAAATGGAATTAGCACTTTATTGAAAACAATAATTAGACAACAACAACAATTAGATGACAATAATCCTTCATGACTGAGGGCCATGGTCTGTGTGCCAATGACTAAGTTTTCAACAGGCAGCAGAGCAATGTGCCCACTAGCCTCCTGGAAACACTCACATCAAGCGTGAAGAAACAAGTTTTTGAAGTGATCATCAAGAACAGTGAAGCTCCTCATTACCAAGTTATTTTTTCAAACTTGTTGTCAGTTTTTTTTAGCTAAAGTCTTAAACTTTTGATCAGCTGATGAACTGACTATTTCAATTTAATTGTTGTTTTCAATAAATTGCCTACTCAGCTTTTTTTTGTCTCACTCCCTTTTCTCCTATTTGCATTTTGAAACTCTACTTAGAACCTTTTTAAGATCCAACAGTGCAAAATGTAAATTTGTGCAATATTTCAACTGATCTAGAGATTTTGATCAGGTGTGTATCTGTGTGTATAGTTGTGTTCAAGTGCACAAGAAAAAGAGGGGGCGAGGGTGAGCTCGTGTGCAATTCATTTGTCAAGGTCTGTAAGGCTGTATGAGCATCTGTGTGTGTGAGTGTGTGTGTGTGTGTGTATCATAGTGAATGGCTGAGAGTGTGCTATGTTCGTGTGCTATGAATATTTGATATGCTACTCAGTATTCATGAGGCTGAAAGATAGAGAGAAGAAAAGGGTGAGGGGATGGAGGAATGGAGAGAGAAGGATATTGTGAGATTTAAATCATGGGGCATTAACCTACAGTTACTCAAACAGGTTAAACTGGGGTCCCGTTGAGTGATTATGAGCACAATAATGAGTAATGCAAAGAAAGTTGGTCCTCAACTGTTTCATCGATGTGAAGATGATATTGATTGGATAATTTATAACAGATAAAAAGTCCACAGGATTACGCTCATTATGGTAAATTCATATCAACAGAAATATAAAATGTGATAAATTATTGATGCCTCAGCATGATCTCCCAAATGAATGATTCAATATTGTTACGCAACACTAAATGGTAGCTCATGAGTCAAACTTTAATCCTGAGCTGTTGACTCGGAACAGAGTTTAGGTACATACATTTATGTTTTGGTGGAGAAATCATCATTTTTTTTTCTCTGCATGAGAACTAGATGCACTTGTCCATCCTGCATCAGATAGCATTCAACACTTAGGACAACACACAGGGAAAAGTACTCTGGGCAACAGCAGCACTAACTGCGCTGAAGTGCTGGAATGATCCAGATGAAAAAATTCCGCCCTGTTCTAAGTTTTTCCATTAGCAATATGGCATGGTTCCTTTTTGTAACAGTCTTCAAATCAGCCCTTAGCTCATCCAGCTGCTCAGGACTGGCACTGATAAATAATATGTTGCTACTATTTTTCATTTATGACAGTCGAAATATATTGACATTTTATTAAAGTTATCTCTCTCCCTCATTGCACTTATGCCTCCGTCTCACCACAATGAAAAAAATAGTATCTTATGTTTCTGTTTTATTACAATTTGTGATGTTTTCAAAGTTCCCAGAGTTATTACGAATTGTTTCTGTGTCGCAAATTCCTATAATGACACAGGCACACGCTGCTGTTCAAATAGGTAGGTGGATTGGATTTTACCTCACTCTTTCAAACATTTAAGAGCCTCTTAAAAAGTTCTACTCGAGTGTAACTGCAGTTAGTGTCGTGTTCACATCAGTGCCGCTGTCTGGTTTCATTATGCAAACAGGAAAAAGGAGCTGCTTACTCTCTGAGCAAGCTGTGCCCAAAGTTTTTCAGTTAACAAACCCTTCTACTGCGGACGCTGTGAAAGCCTCCTTCTGTTTTCTGGCACTAATGAGGGTATTACCTTGCTGCTGTGTCCAATGATTTTCAGGGTTATATTCCAAGCCAGCATTTCTCATCTTGACAAGCCTATACTAACCTGATCATAGTATTTATCTGACACAGTGCTCCAGTTTAGACCTCATTTGTTGTTTAGTTTGTCAAAATGTGAGTAATAGGACAGAAATCAAAACAACATGATGTCAGCGTTGAAGTTGGCTTATGGCTGACAAATGTGATTCTAACCTGATGGCTAACGTTTTGTTTTTCTCTCAAAATGCTTTACTATTAGACACTTACAAGTAAAAGTATGCAATCTCTATGGAATGACCCTGATTTTTGCACAAGCTGGTCATAAAATATGATCTCATCTTAGTCTTTTTCACAACAACTGAGACCACAGAAACAATGGTATGTTTTCATGTTTTTTTGAATGTAAAAAATTCACAGTGCAGGGTGAAAAAAGGATGTGAACCCATGGATTTAATAACTGGTTGACCCTCTTTTGGCAGCAATAAAGTCTACCAAGCTTTTCCTGTAGTTCAGATCAAAGCTGCACATTGTTCCATAAGAGTCTTGGACCATTTATCTTTGTTAAACCATTTCAGTTTATCCATATTCTAAATATGTCTGGTGTGAAATGTTCCCGCAGGTTGAGCATGGTGTTGCTCTCCAGAGTGAAATTTTCCTGAAATGCTGCATTAACCTCCACTGTGTCACACTGGTTCCAAGCGAGCTTAGCCTATACTAAAAAGTGATGTCGACGGACTGCCGGCCACTCATTGGTCAGAGAATGTCGTCTCCTCAGCTTCTGACTGTGTACAAATCACTAACAAGAGGCAAACGATAAGTCAGCGACGGGTTTTTAATGACATTTAAACCTGTCGGCACAGAACCAGACTGAATGAACACAAAATACAGCCCTAAAATGCACCTTCATGATTCCTAAACAAGTTTTTTAAACAAAAAAGAAGTTAACAGCAAAGATAGTTCGGTCCATTAATCCACAGGGAACCAAAAAGGAAAAACAGTTTAAAGAAGAATGATTGATCAACAAAAAAATCTCTGGTATACCAGGCCCAAAAATAAAAAAATAAAGCGATCTCACTGGATCCAGGGAAGAGTTGATGTCAGGAAGCATCTCCTTCGTTTTCCTCCGCTTGCATGCAGCACAAGGCTGTTGTTTACCTCCGTTGTCATGACGCCCGACATTGAGCCGCTGTATTACTTTAATGAAATCTTTTGAAAGCTTTTTTTTTTCCCTTTAAAGACCACGGTGGCACATATGTTAGTACAAAATTATGTTTGTGTGGCGTTATAGATGACATGCATGCACTTCTGCGCACCACTTAAGCGCAGCTGTTTTATAAGATCCACGCCCACCGTGAGTCTGTAGTCGGGCTTGTGGAAAAGCTAACCAAACCGAGTAGAGTCGAGTAGAGCAGAGCCGAGTCGAGTCAAGTAGGGCTGGAATTGTATAGTGGAAAAGCGCCATATGGCTCCTACAGTTATATCGCCATCTACAGGTCTGACATGTATACTACAGCGTTTTAAGTCCCTCAGTGTTTCCGTGGAAACGCAGATGTATTTCACTGCATTCTTTGTGCTTTAGGGTGAAACACTGTGAAGCATTGTCGTATGAACAGGGCCTCAGTCTCAATTACTGTACAGGGCATTTAAATGGTTACATAAAGTAGTGTTCTTCTCCAAAGGAGTTTGTAGCCCCTTCTGCTCGTCACCAGAGTCTAATTTATTCACTCAAGTTCATCACTGCTGCTTGATGAAAACTTTGTAATAAAAACTTCTTTCCTGATGTGTTTTCCTCCCTGTCACACGGTTAAATTGTTTAACTGCTCCGTGTTGTCGACACATCTAAGGTAAACACGCTGTGATTACAGAGACTTGGCTTCAGACTCAGGGCTAGTTTGACTCTTTATTTAATTAACTGATTTTGACCTGAAATCAATTTGGCAGGCTGCTAGACCTTGGCACCCCAATGTGTATGTGAGTGTTTCTAGCAACAGCACTGAGACTCAACAACTAATGGATGGCTTTAACACCCTGGCTTGCAACTTCCCGCACTGCACACACCGCACACCACACACACACACGCACACACACACATGCATACCAGTAAAACAACTGCTGAAGTGAAGTTGCCAAGCTTGTCTATGTAGGCAGAGAAAATGGACATTTAATTGTAGAGCAATCAAGGCTGAGAGCTTAATGGGACTTTTATAGCTTTCTGTCGCTCAACCACTCTCCCGCCCTGCCTCTCTCTCCCAGTTTCTGTGCGTTTCTCTTTCCTCTGTACTTTATTTTTTACACTTCTTTATCAAATGGCTGAAAGATGTAAGGTCTTTCTTGTTCCGTTGCCTTGATTCACTCGAACATTTTGATCTAAGTGTTTTAAAAGCAACTCTTGGCTGCGTTTGGTAAGAAAGCAGCATTTCTTTCCTCTTTGGCTTTGTTTTCCCGTGCCTTTGGCCTGAGTTTCTTGATGTTGTGTACAACACACAGGACCTATTTTGATCAGAGGTTTTAAAACAAGGCTTATCCAGCTGGATGTATGTGATTGGCAATCAGACGCAGGCAAAAGAACAAAGACTATCTGAGCTTTTGTGTTTGGTGGCTGATAAATTGACAAACTCTGAACAAGAAATACTAATTGAAAATTTGACAACTTCTAAGTCTTTTGTCGGGTCATTCAAGGGGAAAGAGCAAGAATACTTTTATTTGTGTAGAAAAGTAATTGGGGCCTACCTCAAAACCTCAGTACTCCCTCAACTTTAAGACGTGTCATTGTCTTTGCAACACTTTAGGCCAGACGTGCCATTCTCCCTAAATAGAATCATGCTCCTCCTCCAATGCACAATAAATGGATCCAGGAGATGACAAGTTGTCTTAAACATGAGAAGGTGCATTACTCATTTAAAGGGTCTCTTGCAATTTTGAATGAGACTTGGATGACCCTGAGTTATATGGATACCCTCGATGCAGTACCAGATGTTGATAGTGATGATGCTACTTAAATATTTCATCTTTTGTCTGTTACTTTTGCGCCCTATTTCAGTGCTTTGTCTGTACACTCTCCTCTTTTTTTATTCATTTTTCTCTCTGCCACTCTTTCTCAGATTAGACGTGACTGAAATAAGATTACTCTGGAAACCCAATCGAGCCACCTTCACTCTGTTCCAACAAGTCTGGAGCGTCCATTAATGTGCATCTGTTTGGCTGCTTGTGAGTGTGTGAGAGTGTGTGTGTGTGAATGAATGACAAAGAAATCAAGTGAGTCAGTCACAGAGAATCCAACTGCATCCACTCAAGACTCCTTCAAATATTGGATTCCCACATTATCGCTCATGCCAATAACTGCGTTTTCTATCACTTAACAGGGAAAAAATGTCACTCAGAAGAAATAATGAGCTACACCTTTGTAGGCTGAGAGCTTTAAGTGTTTTTATGTTTGATTCAAATGAAGAGTAGCATTTTTTCATCTGGAAAAAAGTTACTTGTGAATCATCCAAAGAAAAAGATCCTGAAACCATGTGTGTTCTTTCTTCTCCTATTATTTTTTTTTACACATACATACCTTATGTTGATTTGACATCACACCTGATGATTTAAAGAGGAAGAAAGGAGGATATGAGGTGGAGCTCAGTTGAAATATTGTTTCTATTCAACACATGTGTCAACTCTCCACTCGCGTCTTCAGCTGAGGCCACCTTCCACTTCCATTTCCAGAGTTGGCCTTCAGATTCCTTCAAAGGAGGTTTTCAACCTTTGATGTTTGGAAACAAAAGAGTGACTCTTCTGCAGAGAACCTTTCATGTCTCTGATATTAACAAGATTCAGACAGACAAAGTGAGAGAAAAGACAGAGAGACTGCGGAGAGGAGAAGATGGTGGAAGAAAAAAAGACCAAGATGAAGGAGAAAAGTCCTGCCAAGCTCATCATTCACTCATTTAATGTGACAGATACGGCTTTAGTTTTCAGAGTAAAGTTATTGTTGTATTGTACATGTCCCACAGATTTGAGAAGTTTTGTGACATTGGATGAAACTCAGAGAAGCATAAAGAAACACATCAGTGGATTTGATTACTTTGCCTAAATTCTACAAAAATGACTGAGTGTGCCATTGAAATGCCCCGGGAGGAATGATCTTTTTTTTTTTTTCTTTTTTCTTTTTTAAATTAAATTGACATCAACAGGCTTCATAACCTTGTCTGGGAAACAGATATGTGACATCACAGATACTCAGTCTATGTACAGCAGAGTCTAACCACTGTGCTGACCTGTGCCTCCATGCAGTATAGAAAATAGAATAATAGCTGCAAATTGTTCATGTCCAACTTGAAAAATACATAAAACTTATTACAACAATTTTAAAGGGCAGTATGAACATTTTTAAAACCAGATTTCTTGTTAAAAATGAAGAAATAATTTAACGGATTGACCAAACTATGCTTAGTACATCCTGATTACCATTTAATCGACTCTGAAAAAAAGTGTTTTTAGAGGTTATCAAAATCTAATGTAACCAGTTCTGTTGTGTGAAATCTTGTAAGAAATATATTTGAAAAGTTTTCTGTGAGATTTGAGAGAAACATTTGGACACAGGGAATCCAGAGTGCCATCTTCTTTACTGTTTTTGCGTATAATACTGTCATCTTTGGCTTTTACATTGAAACATGTTTAATCAGCTTGAGCTTCATGCAGGAGTGTTTCAGCACGTGTTGCAATCATTTACATCCTATAATTGGAATTTCTTTACATCTGCAAACACATGGTTTCATCAAAACTCTGTGGTGAATTGTGCTCTGTGTCAGTGTGTGTCAGAGTGTTAGGAGGAGAGACGGATTTGATTGTGTAAACTTTGAGAAATAATAATAAGAAAATTATATCAGCAGGTATCTTCCGCCTCTCTTTCCTTCCTCCGTCTTTTCTTCATTCTATTTCTTCTCTTTCCCCCTCTTTTGTCTTCCTTCATATCACTGATTCTTATTATGTTATGTGTCGTGCTGTCAAACATCACGTTTCATTCTCACAAAGCATTCTCACGTTTTCCTCATGGGATTATAAATCATCAGATCTCACACACATTATCACACAAACACGCACTTCAGGAATGGCATGCAGTCCATGTGACGTTCCTGTAATTTTGTTCTACAATATATTTGTCTCACTGTTCCTCTGTTTGAAAGATTACAAACATGCTCTCAGACAGCGTGAAAAACGTGTGTGTGCGTTTGTGTGTGTGTGTGTACAGTAATGTAGGAAATGACATTGACACAAGGACACAGCAAGGAGATGCTTTATCACAGATGCCTTTTCCGTTTCCTTAAGTGTTCATTTCACACTTAATTTTCCCTGCAAATCAGACGGCGACGACAGGAAATGAACTGGGGTTTTCAATGTCCCATTGAGGCATTTTGAATAAACAAAATATTGGTTTGAATTTCAAATCACTCTTTAAATATAAGAGAGAATCAAAAGGAAAAAAATAGCAGTTTCTGCCATTAAACCACACTAAGAATAAAAAATATACAGTATATTTGAAATCTGATCTGGTTACAATTATCAAACGTAACAAAAAATCATAATTTCTAACTTATCTGTACTTCCTTTGTTGAAAGCTGCTGATAAGTTATGCATTGAAAACCTAACATGTGCTGTGCCACTTCAGCTGGCTTCTTACATTTCAACCTAAATGGGGGTCGCAAGATAATTTATGGGGGTCGCCAAATCATTTTAGCAAACATAACTAATGTTACATTGCAGAATTTCAGCCAGGGAGAAAAATTTTCAGACGTTTTCTGCTTCAATATTTACAGGCCTGAGTGGACTGACAGCATAAGATTCATAAAGATTCCCAAAAAAAACCCTTGAAATTACAGACACATTTTTTTTTGACTCATTCTTTTTCATGTTCTGCAACATAAATGTTCAATAAGAAAAATGGGCCGTTTTTCCACCCACTGTAATTCTTTGAGGTTTTAAGTAGTACGTGTTGATTGTTGTTCTCTTAATTAAAAAGAGAAACAAAGTTTATGTTATTTGTTTGCACATTAACTGCAACTGTCAGTCTGTTTATCATGTTAAAGAGTTATTGTGATGCTACCGTATGTTTTTCAGTAAATCCAAAAGTGATTTGCATATACTGATTTGGTGTATTATTTAACTTTTAACCAGTCTTATTAGCAATCCTGAAATACACATCCATTAATATTCTGATTTTTTTGAAACAGCTCTCTGAATGGTCGTAGTTGTCTGGATCCTTTATCACAGCTCAGGTCTCAGACTCAGCCTCAGTAACTGTTTACAATGTCAGGGAAATTTTCACTGTTGAACTAACTAGTTCCTAAGTTACAAGAATTACGACTCAGTGTGATGAATCAGAACCTTTAATAACATGCAGCATGGAGAGAAGACCTCTGCAAAGTGTTCTCTCTAAATAGTGAGGTTGAGTCAACTTCTTTACAGACAGAGATAAGGCAATAAAAGTCCCACAGAACAACCCCCTGCCAGTTACAACCAGAGTTAAGGCAATAAAAGTCAGCTGTTCTGGATCAATGAGTGTCCTCCTATCTTGATCAATGAGTGTCAGCTGGCTAAACATTTCCTCTTCAAAGGTGGAACCTAAATGTTTAAATTGCCCTCATTTAAGTCCCATCGAACAAAATAACCTTTAACTGCTGTTTAGATCTGACAACAAACAGTATACGGGTAACTTCTTTGACAACATTCGCCAGATCTCACATAAGATCAGGGAAATACTTTTTTTTCTTTCTCTTCATGTCCCCTCAAGGGCCCAGTACTCATCCCACTTATGACTTTGTCCCACCTGTCTTCAGACATCATGCACTTATAAGATGTGAGGAATACTGATACAGGAAATCACCAAAGCTCAAACAGTGTGCTTGTATCTCACCTCTCTGTCAGGAATCATGGATAATGCCTGGTTTAGTGACACAAAAAATTATAATTCAACGCAAATGAATTCGGAATCCCCCCACTTTTGAACTCTAGGTAGGTAATTTTGATTAAAAAGTGGCAGGGTTACCTGGTTTGCTGATTTACTGCCACAATATGAATACATTCATGCTCAGATTTTGACTGGTCCTGAAGAAAAAAAAAAGAGATGTGACTGGTTGAGGCTCTGTTCACATGAGAGTTCCCTTCTGGGATTTTAAGGATGTAGACATGGATGATAAATCATCTCCGCTCTATTATGCTCTGTGTGACGAGGCCAGTCCAGATTGCGCTGTGGTGAAGTGTGTTGGCTTGATTAGTGAAGCTGCACTGCCTGGGACAATGTTGGGGTTGGATAAAGACGAGAAGCCCGCCCTGCCCTGCCATGAATAATGGCCTGTTCAGAAGAATAGTCAATGCAAATTCAAAGTGTCATCTGCAAGGAAGGGCAAGCAAAACCAGCAGGAGTATAACTTGTCAACCTGTCAAGGACGTTGGGTTTGTGTGTGAATATTTGCATGGGAACTATACGTAGCCTAAGGGTAATGTTTTATTTACATATATTCCATACATCTCTTGGTAAAACACACTCTCAGGATCCAGCACGCAAAATAAGTATCCTTTTCTTCGTGATGCACAACCATCAAGAACACTTAAATACACATCTATAATAAAAGAAACCTACTAATGCTCATTCGTACACACATGCCATATGGTACAGAGACTGCCTTTCCTGCCTTATTTTTCTCTTTCAAGGTCAGGTTGAATAATTTGTATTTTTTATTACCTCACAAACATTAACAGCACATATGGACAGGGTGTGTTCAGTGCATGTTGTAATCTAATAGGCATTGCGATAAGATACGACTACATACTGTAACATACACATCATTGATTCCTCACTGGGAGAAAATTCTCTGTTACAGCAGTTTACAACAAAGGGAAAAATGAATATACTCACAAGGTTAGAATGAAATTGAACTGAATAAAAGAAACAGCAAATTTACCGTGCATACCATACTCAAAAAGTCAACTGGGGCATTTGTCTAATTAGTAAAGTAGGAGTATGTTTTCTAATCACATTATTTATTTATTTATTTTACGAAGAACAGTTTATGAGACAGTTAACAGAGAGAAAAAGCTTTTGTCTCACAGCCAGAAAGTTCCAGCAGTTTGCATATTTAACATGGCCTGTGGTATGCACAGTTTTTGTCAGGTACAACATCTTACGTCCACAGTCTAGAAACAGGCTCACTAAATCATGATAAGGTATTTCTGATTTTGCAAAGGTTGTAAGGTTGCAAAATTTAGGAATTTTCAGAAATTAACAGGCATTTTTGGGGACTTTTTGGAAATTTACATCAACTGTATTTACCTTGTCATTTAATAGTATAAGTATCAAACATATTTGTTTGTTATTAGCAGACATACAGGAAAACATGCCTAATGCGAGTCTAACTGGCATGAATATAGGTAGAAATATTTGTTGTTGCAAGCCTCCAAAAGTAAACTCAAATGTGCTCATTACTTTAAGTTAAACCATACCATCAAATATGTTGAATTGAAAACAAACATTTATGAATTGGTAATCGCACTTAAACTCACCCTGGGTTTTCAAAGCATACACACTATGCACCACACTGTAACAAATACACAGACTTTGTAGCTCACTGCGAACTTGTAGTAGAAATATATGTTTTTGGTTTTTTTTATTTATGTAGTACTTTTTCCATCTGTCAGATCCCAGAGGCGGCATTTTAAGGGGGCTGCTCACCTGTATCTGATGTGATGCTCTTTTGATAATGATAGCACCGACCAGCACGGAATAGTCTTCAAAATAAATTTATGGTACATTGGAAAGGTAGGGTGTAAAAAATGGGTCAAGATATGCAGCAAGAATCTCTGTCTTGAATCAAATCATTGCTGTTGGAGCTGAGGCATTCAAAGGTAATAACAAAAATATTGACCTGACACACTTCATCTGCTTCAGTCAAATTCTTGTTTTCCTGACCCCAATAAAAACCACAAGTCTATTTCCTCTCTTAATAATATCAGCAGTACTGACCTCCTCCTGCTGTATGTCACTTCTGTTTTGACACAAATTACAATCAAAACATTCATAGTTGACACGTCTGTGGATTCAAAATTGTGTAGGCAGGAAGTGAGGATTAGGTATTGAGCAGTCAAAGAATCGAAGTTGTTTTGCAGTGGGGGAGAAAAAGAGCCATGCTGGCTTACAAACTAAGTCATAATTGATGTTTAGTCTGGGGACTTGGTGTTTTAATGCCTGTTGAATTGATTCTGTGTAGATTATGTGACACCATCTATCATGTCTAAGTCATGGCCTATCAGAGCAAACCTGGGGCTGTCTGATAAACAAACGTCACCCTGCCTCACAGCAGAGCATGATTGATGTTTCAGATCACTTTAAGTTTGAAATGATTGATGGGAAAAACTTTGCCATACAATGAGAAGGACAATGAACACAGGAAATGCGCTTTGCTTGGTTTAGAGCTCTGCTGTACAGAGCCATGGGACAAATTTGTGTGTATTATATAAATGTATCCTTGAGCTGAAGGGTTCATTAATCAGAGGAGGTGGTAGGAGTGAGGGGGGGAACAAAGGAGGTGGCAGGGAAGAAGGAAATGAGTATGCAGCTGTTTCTTCCCTTAGATATTTTTATTTCATCACTTACTCGCATTTACATGTCACACACCAGATCAAAACCCCAAGAGCAGTTAACAACTGTACACATTTATATTTCACACTGTAGGATCTTGTTCTTGTTGATCACTTCAAAAATTAGTTTTTTCATGCTTGATGTGAGTGTTTCCAGGAAGCTAGAGGGAACGTTGCCCCAAGTGGTGAAGATGTCTTTGTGTTTGACATCCACTGTCTGGAACTGACGCCCATTTTTTGTGAACTTCCCTCTCCATCAATGTTCTCAATGTGATTTAGATCAGGGGAACATGCAGGACGCTTCAAAACAGTGAACTTACACCTCTGGAATAAGAAGAAGTCCTTTGTCAGGTGGCCATTGTGAACTGCAACGGTGTCCTGTTAAAAAACCCAGGGCCTGTGTCTTGATGAACAGTCAATCAGATCCTCAGGCTCAGCTAGTTAAAATTTCGGATCTACCACTTGAAATAGATCCTTGTATCAACAACACATGCTTTGTTCTGACATTCAGTTTGATGTGTCAAGGCTGTCTGACCTCCTGCTTCATCTACTCTGTGTTTGTTGATGTGGCACCTGACAAAAATGTTTAGACTGGGTCTGTTGAAAGTTAGATTTTCTGTGTATATAGGGGCTAAATGAGACCAGGTGTAATTTGTCAAGCTGCAGCACTTCAATTAAAAGGAAGTTAATTAAATTTTCCTTTGATATGAAGTTTCATGGTCCCCCGAAAAGTAGTAACAAAACTGTACAACAGAAAAACTTCATCCTGCTCACAACTGTAACAGAGAGTTGTGTAACCATGGACCTCTAACTGCACTAATCAGCACTGCATATACAGTTAGGCTCATAACTTTACATACCCTGGTAGAATATATGATTTTTTGGCCATTTTTCAGAGATTAAGAATGATTTAAATGACTACCAAAGGCAACCATCTTCACCTGTGATCTATTTGCTTCTAATCAGTCTGTGTGTAAAAAAAAATTGAGAGTTTCTGAGCGCCTGACAGACCCTTGCATATTTCATTCAGTGCTGCACTGATGTTTCTGGATTCTGAGTTATGGGGCAAGCAAAAGAATTGTTAAAAGATCTGAGGGAAAAAGATAATCAAGCTGTACAAAACAGGAAAGGGATATAAAAGGATATTCAAGGAATTGAATATGCCAATAAGCAGTATTCAATCCGGTAACATCCTGAGACAAGAAAAACATCAACTTACAGGCAGATGAGGAGGCCGAGGCAGACGCAGACACTGACACTGAAACTGACACTCATATAGGCCCAGAGATGATGATTAAGCAGGATTATCTCAGTAAAAGTTGACATTTTATTTTTTAGGAAAATCCTCAAGGCCCTACCTTTAACACAAATGTCAGTGACTTTGTGGAAAGATACTTTGAGTCAACTCAAAGCACAAACTAAATGTCGCTCCAATCACTTGATCTTACCCTTTACTTTATGGCAGAAATACACCAGATACACCTCCAGCTCTGCTCTGCTGCGAATTGACTGAGTTCATCAACTAACACTGTCCCAATGAGACTGGATGGACATTGCAATATCACGCATAAAAGGTATATGAATCACTTTGTCAACTCAATAAACATGAGCTCTTCAGTGGAATGTAGAAAGAAGGATGGTGGTGTAACTTCACACTTTTGTTTGTGTCCCTCTGTGTCATTCACTTTTAAAGAAAGAATCAAAAACTTCAGTGTTTCCACATAATCCTGAAATTGAATTAGTGAAAAAAAAATCACAGCACGTTTTCACCCTCTTGGATCCAACACTGAGTTCCTGTGAAACATGTCACAAAGATTTGAATGGTGGTTTTGAAAGACCAAAGACATCCTGTGCACAGACCAGATCAGACCTGCTGGATGACCCACATTATGGGTCTCAGATCAAAGAATGAACACAGGAGCCAGCTGGTTGAACGCTGCCAAGTCTGTCAGACAGACTATGAGGGAACATTCTCCAAAGCTTGGCAAGCTTTTTGACCCCTTTGCATATCCAACAACAAAACCCAACTGTTTATCCTCAGGCAAACTCTCTTACTTTTATAAAAGCAATAGAGATGATAAGAAAAGAGAAAAAAAAATCATGTATGAATCAGAAACAAATGAAAAGAAAAAAAAACTTTTCTGGAAAATGACAGAGTGAGATCATGAATAAATGACATAAGACAAACTGAATGAGAGCAGGAGGTAAAAGCAAAAGCCAGGATCAAAACAAAGCAAAAAGTAAAAAGTAAAATGATGAAGAACTACCAGAGGGATTTAAAGCTGAAATGTGAAGTGTGGAGGAGGGTAAAGATGGACAGGAAGAGTGGAAGAGAGCAGAGAGAGAATATAAATGGAATGGAGAGATGAGTCAACCTTTCATCAAAGATTCAATATGTTAAAACTAAAAAAAACAAAACAAGCAAAGTCACAGTGTTTCATCCAAACTATTGTTTTCATGCAATCTACCATATGAAAAATTGAACTTCATTATTAAGTGTAATGGGTTTTCAGAGCCAGCTAAAATGAACTTTCTCTGTTTACACGTCGTGGGAAGTCCTGGAAATGAATGAAAATGAAACAACTTAACACCAGTTTTTTTTTCATCCTCACCTCTATGGAAGTAGTTGAGTATCTGTCGATCCTTTCCCACATGTACTATATTTTTTTAATTTACAGGTCTTGTCAAAGTGGGATGTGCGTATTAAATCTACTTATTTCTATCAAAGACTTGACTCATTTTAAAATGGTGAGAGTCCAGCTTTAGTGTAGGGTTTTCATTCAACAAAGGTGACACACACCCATGATGTAGGCTATGGCGTTGAATCGACCAATAGTATAGACCAGGCCTTACTCGTCTGTAGACCAATAAAAAAACAGCGTCAGATTCTTCTTACTAGAGGGTAAAGTGATCCAGGACAGGCAAAATAACAAGTCAGCTGGTCATTCCATGGACTGATGGATTTTCTGTATTTGAAATAGTTTGGAATAGATAAACTAAATTTGCAGCCCATTGCACACTTTAATCTACGACAACACAATATTCTTTTTAAAGAAAGTGCCACTATTTCATAGAAAGAGGCTTATATGCCTCACTGACCACAGAAGCTGTACCAGCAGAAGCATTTTGCCACTTTAATCAGAACTGTTTTCAAAAGACTTCATGCAAAGAGCCTTACATCTCGCAAATAATTCAGGAAAGAACAAGCAGCTTTTCAGGGTTAGAGAGTGTGTGCTGATGATATTTTCATATGGCATCACTGAACAGAGAAATACAGCGCGCATTAAGAAAGGAAATCATCTGCAGAGTCACTTTAAGGTATATATTATACTGTGTATAGCATTTCACAACAGAATCCAATCATCAGGAGTATTTACTAGGGCCTGTATGCATGTCCAGCCATTGGTTATGAAAATGCATGGTTTGTACTTGAAGTAAAAAAAAAAAAGGTTAGTTTCATGCATGAGGCCTGTTTACACCCCAAAAGAGCAACAAATTTATTAGTCGCAGACCCCAACATTACGGGGGCTTGCAGCGTTCAGAGTGGACAGTGTGGTTATGCATTACCATCTAAAGAAGCTCTAGTGAGCTTGAGGAAGAAATAACAATGAGGGGACTTCTGGTGAAAAATGCGATGTATTCAACAGCCTCACCAACCACCGCCTCCTGCAACTCTGCCTTTGTATTTGTCTTTATTTCAAGAGCTACATCAGCAATACCTCCTCTATAGTCGCCATGTTGGTTTTTGAGTTTGTTGTTGTCACTAACTTTTGACTCTGGACTGTGCTCCCTGGTGGATGTATTGATTAATGGTAATGCTAATGTAACGGATACATGGAAGTATGTAAACAGTGATGGTCGCATCGTTTGAAAAGGACGTACTCATTTTTGTAAGTTGAGGGAGGATATGTGCCTGAAGACAACATTTGTGAAGATAACAGATATTGAGGGATTATATGAATCATTTGAAAAGTATGACAGTAACATTTTTTAGTTGACAGATGAGGTAAGAGTCAATCCAAGGCTTGCTCATTTTTGATTGGCTGTCCATCAAGACACAGGGCAATCCTCGACCCAAATTAAGATTATGACCATAACCATCAGACAGCATCTGAGAGAAAAGGGCTTTAAGAACAAAAAAAATCTTTTCAAAGGCTTTGTCTCCGTCCACTAACTCACCCATTTGGAACTTGACAAACATTGGACACTGAAAGGTGCAAGAAAGTTTGATTATCAGAGGGGAAAAAATTGAGACTTGATGGTCCTGATGGCGCCCAACCTTAATGGCATGACATTTTCACAAGGGCATCTGGCCCTCACAGCGTCTGCTGGAAAAATATTCAGCCTTTGGACAAATGTAGTTGATGACCCCTGTTCTACTCTAATGCAAGTATTTATTACAGCCAGAAAGTACTGTTGGAACAGCATTTTACATAATTCAATATAAGTCTACGATAAACTCCAAAAAACTCCAATACATTGAAAATTGAACACAACTCCCTTTTTCCTCCAGAACCTACACTGGCTCTGTCCTTCTCCTGAAATGTCTCTGAATATCCTGACCAGCCCTGTATAAATCAAATCAATAATCATTTTAAAGGCCAAGAACAAAAATTGGGCAGAAAATTAGACTGAATAAACAATAAACTGAATAAATAAACTCATGAGCGCTGGTGTTGCTGGATGGGATTGCGAGGAATTGGGAAGTCCTCTGCCACTACTATGATGACATTTCCCTGTTGATGTTGGGAAAATAAACTCCACATCATTTTGGATAGAGAGGAGAGATTGTTATGTGTTGTCCTCCCCTCTTCAACCAAGAGAATAAAAATCCATGAAGTATTATTTTGTACCAGAGTAAATCTGAACACACAGTGATGACTCTGATGTAGAGAGGAGGCTTTTCCTGTGGTCTTTTCTCTGCAAACTTTGAAATACAGGCTTAACACCCAGTTAAACCACTTTCACTTTTTTGCCAGCATGGGTTGCCAATTTGCCAACCTGCCATGCAACTCAACGGCTTAAGATACAAAACCTCAAAGCCAAGCCACTATGAACTAACCAAAGAATTTAAAGAGTTTCTGAATCCTTCAGGGATTCACTTCTGACTCCCTGGAGCTAAGCCTGAATTTTGATAATCCTCATTATTATTCAATAGAAGGCCAAGTCTTTTGAGGCTAAGACCACCTGAGTCTTCTTGTACATATCTGTGGTTTGTTGTTGAGCAGTTTTTGAGCTCAGGTTATGAGGTACAGAAAGAGACAGTTTTCAGATAGATACAACAAGTTCAGTCACTAAAGAGCAGCTGAGATGGACGGCACGTCAATATTTGAGTTCCTTCAACAAAATATTATGAAATTTGGCAAACAGACACTACTCACTCATTATGTCTCAAAATAAACAAAAACTGCTTGAGAGTGAAAATGCATGGCTGCAGAATAGATAAGGGTCTGCTGTTTTTCTTTTTTTTCTGCATGGCACAAACTTTTGAATCCATCATGTTGGATCATTTCGTCACCCAGACCCACTATTTGGTTTGATAGGACTCTTTGTATCCCATAATTAATAACAAAGTAGTTGCATGTGCTTAGGGAGTCGAGTTTGCCACTGTTGCCTTGTTCATCTTGTTCTTTTTGCCTTGCTTGTTTTCTTGGTTACTTTTGCTTGTTTTCTGGATTTAGACATCTTGAGTTTAGTTGAGCTTTACCTTCATTTTTTTTCAGTTAAAGCTTGGTTTTGATGTAGTTACAACTGTGTTTTTTGCCTTAGATTGTGTTGAAGCTTGTCTACTGGTCTCTTCATTTGTTGTATTTAGTTTTCAGACGGTCTCAGTAACAGTCTCTTTGATTACTCCTAGGCTGTGTAGGGGGCCTTGAGGTAGCTGTAGTGGGGTTAGTCAAGTTCTTTTTGTGTGTCTGTATTTACCGTACATTTAAAAAAAAAAAAAAAAATTAGATGTGTTGTGTGAAAACCCTTATATTGAGAATCCTGACTCGTCTTGGTTGCTACTTCACGTGCCTTCCTCAGCTTAGATAAAGTAAGTTATTAAAGTATTTTATTAGCTATTTTTGTGAAAATAAAATAAATTAATTTGTATTTTTCAACATCAAATTCCCTTGTATTCATTTGTAACCTTAATTTTGTTCTCTGTTAGAGGGGAATTTTCTGTTTAAGGGATCAGAAAAATAGTATTATCTCTGAGATTCTTTGGGTGAAAGTCCCAAGGTGGCGTTGTTGGTTGTTATAACACCAGAAAATCCCACACAGACCTAACCTGGTTACATACAGGTGATGCTTGCTGACTGTAGCCTCCTGTTTTTGATGAGTTTGAGGATTGTCATGTAGCTCTAGAAAGGGATTGCTTATGTGAGTTTCAGATCAAAACAACTCCTTCTGATGCTCTAACCCTACATTTACAGAGGCACAATGCCAGGGAAAAGAAATTGATTCCAGGGCCTGTGCTGCCAAAGGGTAAGTTAGCCTCATAGTGAGAGTAATTTATTATCACCAAAATGATGAAGCCTCATACCTCACGGACAAGGAAAGTAAGGAGGGGATAGGCCTGCAAAAACAGAGGTTGGCAGGTTGACTTGGTGATTTGGCATTGAGGTCACACACCAGATGTGTTGCTCCAGCTAATGGGCAGCAAGGTCACAAAGAGGGAGAAAAAAGCTTTGAGAGCTGCATTCTGTGAGGTACTTATTGTAGAAATGGTCCATCTGATTGTATAGGCACACAGTAACCGTACTTCAAAACT
Source organism: Thalassoma bifasciatum (assembly GCA_008086565.1). Classification (NCBI taxonomy): domain Eukaryota; kingdom Metazoa; phylum Chordata; class Actinopteri; order Labriformes; family Labridae; genus Thalassoma; species Thalassoma bifasciatum. The sequence continues at coordinate 951,130 of RPOG01000080.1, forward strand.
ACCAGAGGACAGCATTTAGATCACAGATTTCAATAGCTGATCAATCTAAATAAATGTTATTCTGACAGCTATGATTTATGACATTATTCACAGTTGTATTCTTTTATTCATATTGTTTGTGCTACACATGACCTTGCAGACTGTAGAGTGATGAAAATCATATGAAGATTACCAGATTAACATTGCTCTTCCTGATTTCAGAGGGGAACTGAGGCAAAAATTTGGCCATTGGTGAGAATTTTACATCAGTGCAAGTGTATCATTTTCAGTGTTGAGAGCAAGTACATGTGAATAATGCATTTTGTAAATATTGGGTTGGCTGTCATTGAGTGTTTCTGTGGTGTGAGGGCTGTAGAGGTTAGAGACTGTTGAATTTGTAAGTAGTGGTTTGTTGCAGTGCGGTTGGCCTGTGCTCTTGCAGGGTTATTAAAAATTCTTTCTCCTTGGATGCAGGTCAGTTTACCCCTTAATCAAATAACATTGGTATTAATTATGTGAATGTGAATTAAAATGATTCAGAGATAATTGCCGGTTGCTGCTGGGGTGGAATAATGCTGTGCAGCAGTGTTATGCTCTTCCCTTTCACAAGACCATGCATCCACAGAAAGATCAATGTGAGGAAATAAAAGGTACATTTGACAAAAAAAATGTTGATGTACAGTGATGGTGAAGCAACTGGCACACAGTCAGCACAGTAATTACTTCATGTTCCCACGCTGTGAATGTATTCCCCAAATTTCATGTCAATGTGGCTTCGAGTTATCTTTAAAGAAGAGTTATCATCATTTGTTTTGTATTTTAAACATGGATATAAAGTAATAATGCTGGATGTTCAGGCTTATGTGTAGATCCATATTCATATGTTGTATAAATTTCTGAATTTGCCTGTAAACTGATGGACAGTTAACTAAATAATAATTATTAAAAATAAATAAATAACATGAGACCTTAAGAAGACTTGCTGAAATAATAAGGTCATTTCGTTACCTATGTTGGATGGAACAGCGACAGACAGATAGTGAATAAGGCCCCATTTTCAAGACAATGAAAAATTTGTGTTTATATGGAAATGCTAAAGGGCTGAAAATGTTGTAGTATGCACGCCAGACCTGTAATCGACCATGTAACGGGTCACTCAACAATGTTATAGAGGCTGAAGGACAGGTGAGTGATGATCTGATGTATATATTGAATGGTTTTTGGCTGATTACAGAAATGGGGCAACAGATGCACAATTTGTTGAAATGCTGTCAGTAGATACAGCAACACGACCATGAAACTGTTATTGATATTGTCTGGTTTGGGCATGGTCATGTCATGTCACAATGAAAGTGTAATGCGCAAAGCAAAGCAGAGCAGAGTGTGACGTTGGCCTTCTCTGTGTAAATGAGACGCTGAAATGCACCGTACCTTTGCATTACATCCTATTTAGCCTTGTCGTGTAAACAGCCCCGAACAAAGGAACGGGGTGAGGGGAAAACCATGCAGCAAAAAGCTCAGAACCACTGTGACAATGACTGTAACTTCTTTATATGGTAGCAGTTAATCCTACCTCTTCTAGCCTATGGCAACCCCGTTATCATACTTTTGTACTCTACTAATATGGTGAAAATGTGTATGTAGAGTAAGTAAGAAAAAGAGTAAGTTTTGCAGTATGGCAAGAATTCCTGAACGCCCCACTGATTCAGAAAAACCTCTCAGTATGCAATGAGTCAGTCTACTATGCATACTGTTTCCTATAATGCAAATTTTAGATGAGATTTAAGCGAATTACCACCACCTGCTGGAATGAGTCAGCCTAACATCTACAATACAACAACACTAATGTTAGCCTTTGAGATAGAAAATTCTGTCACCAACTCACCTCAAGCTGAAATTCTTTGCTCCCTTCATCATCTGCTAAATGTTGATGTATGTTTGAAAGAACAACTACAAGCCATAAGTGCGTCAAGGTTTTTAATCTTAGTTTCAGAAATAATGGAAATGAATTGATGTATAGATGGAAAAATGATCATATAGAAACATTGTATGATATTGGCACCCAAAAACCTCTGCTAGTTGACTGTCTTAATACTATTACATGTTAACCACCTTGACCCACCTTATCTTAACTTGGGCAATGGCAAAAATGAGCCTCGAGCAGCCTGATGATCCAGTTTCATGATTTTCTAACTTAATCTCTTGAGATTAAGTTCATGACTATCTTTTAATAGTTCTTCCTGTTCCATGAAAGATGATTTATTTCTGCTCAAAACACACCACAACCCAGAGGGCAAGGATTTCTACATGTCTTCACTTATGTAAGCGGCACTGATACTCAAGTTTGAGCTTTTATCCAAGTGAATTTAAATGTTACAGATAAAAACACACAACACTGTGACATGCCCTAAGCTCAGGATCCTCATGTCCTTTTTGCTGCTCATGTTTTCTTGTTTTTTTTTGTTTCCACATATGGCTGCAGGTTGTGACTTAATGAGCAGGGGTGAAAATATTAAAAGGAAAACAGACGAGACATAGACGAAAGGAAAACAATGAAAGAGAGTGAGATGAGAAGACAGAGGGGGCGAGTCGAGCTTTTACAATGATCTTTAGATGTGTGCAGAAGCCTCAGTCAAATGGGAGCAGTCAAGCTGCAGAGCATACATGGTTTACTACTACATCCAACAGCCTGAACATACAGAAATGTGAGCTCTTAGTTTGACAAAAACAGTCTTTGAGAGCCCTAACTTGTGGTGGATCCATTACATGGGGAATCGCTAATGATTTGGCTTTGGAGCTTGCTCTTTTTAGCCAAAACGGTGGAATGAGTAGACATTAAGGATCCAAAAGAGATGTTTCTTGCTAAGCCTCATGAACTGGAAAAAAGCCATAATTCTTCATATGTGATGAGGATTTAATAATATTGCTATCAACGTTAGTTACACAGTGCTCTCAGTGTCAGTGCTTAACATACTTTGGAACCAAAATGCATGCATGACAACCTAATCAATCATACATAAAAGTAAACAAGTAGGTCTTCAGCTTTTCTTTACAAATCGTAACTGAACATGATCCACAGAGTTGGTGCACAGAATGAAAACATACGCTCACCAACCGTCCTCTTTCTGACCTTTGGAATAGTTATGAGGCTGGTCCCCTGAGGATGAAATGCCCGGACTGGCACATATGGTCTCAGCAGGTCAGTCAGGTATGAAGGTATAGCGTCATTTACTACTTTGTAAGTCAAAAGCAACACAATAAAATCTGCTCTCTCCAGAACACGCAGGCAATCAGAGTTATGGCGTTATATATTCATGTGACCCAGTCAGATTACAAGCTATAGCTGTCTAAAATTCTACAATTTAGTTTAACAGACACTGGGGGAAAAATCCTTCATAAGTGCAGAGTTCGAAGTGCCTCAAGTTTGTTTGGCCACAGGTGCTACCATCTGATGCATGAAAAAGTACTTTTTTTCCAACAATGCAGCCAAAACAAACCACATCTCTTCTTGGGCAGCCCTGACAATAAGACAGTGAAATAATCAAGCCTTGATGTAACAAAGGCATGGATGAGGACCTCAGCATCATATGGCAGGATTGATTTTATCTTGGTGATGTTTCTGAGGTACAAAAAATCAACTCTTGTCGACTCTTAACCCTCTGGACCCCAAACCAGGGATCAAAATACAACTTTTGTGTAAATGAATAGACTTTATAAACCATTTGTATAGTTCAGAAGTGGCCCTCATGTTTTAAAGTGCACTCACCCATATTTTTGATATGCTGCTACTGAATAAGAACAGAGATATTCTACAATGATGTGAAATTGTGGTGTCGGTCAAATAGGAAGATACTCCAAGAGAGTTAACATGTATTAAAATCATTCATTGCATTAATGTTGCATTTTCTTGAGTGTGATGGTCTCCACAAAAACTGAAAAAAAGCTTTATAAAAACTGTATACAAAAAAAAGCAACTGGAACAATTTTCACATTCAGCCTGGGTAAATAAATATTTGAAGGGCATTCCCCTCACTGGGGTTACTGGATCCAGCAAGCTTTGGAGTTCACTGCTAAAGTTTTCAGTGAGCCAGTCCATTGAAAAAGCCTCAACAAATAATGGCTCAACTGTAGCTGGCAGTCTCACGCTAAAATCATTTAAAGCTTTAAGGCTGGTATGTTAAGGTGACCTTCACAAGTGAGTTGCTCTCATGTGGTTGTGGAGATTTGAGACCAACATATCAAAAGAATTAAGAGAGTGATCTAAAATCAGCCGGGCACTTAATTTGTTTACTGACACAGACAAACTTTAGCCTGACACTAGGTCATGTTTTTGTTTTTTTTTCTGCTCTGCATTTTGGCCTCCATCCCAAAAACAGACTGGTTTTCATAAGTGCCATGAATGGTGAACATTTAAAGGAAAAAAAAGACAGCAAAACATTTTTTCTTTGTATTCGGTATTGACTGTAACAACCTTGACTGCAACCTTGCAAACACCATGTTCTCCTGTTTCCCCATCCCTTGTGCTTCCTCTCTATCTCTCTCTCTGTTGTGTGCAGCAGGCGTGGCCCATTACTCCCCAGCCTCTCCTTTACATCTGAGCAAAGCTCTTCACGCCATCCTCTCTGCACACCTGCTTCACATCAACAATCAAGCCTCAGATTGGCTCCTCACCAGCTCCAGAAGTGGACTCTCAAACTAGGAATTCAATTTCTTTTTGAATCTTTTCTACAACAAAATCTGTGAACAAACTGTTCTTTTCTTGCTCATTAGGTTTGCCTGTATGTCTGCCACCACCTTCGCCTACAATGTTTGTAACACTAAATTGTTGGAAACATCTCAAAATCCAATTGAAATCATAACAGAGATGGATGAATCCGAGGTTTTTGGGAAATGCTGACATCATTACCTCAAATGTTACATGGCATTTGTTGACTGCATGTACTGTAATGTGACAAGATAAATTAACTATTTATGCCATTTTGGTTTTAGGTGAATAAGTTAAAATCAAGTGGCAAGCTCCAGTCAAGAAATATGAAGCCTATGTGCTTAAAAACTGCGGTTCTTTAAGAGTCTGTTTGAGACTGGTTGCAGAAGCCAAATACACGCCAAAACAAAGAAGATGAAACTCAAAGCAAAAATAAATCTAAGTGTGGTTTAAATACAGTTTTGGTCCAAGTAAGTTGTAGTAGATTTCTTTGGGCACACTGTATGGCAAGTGACTTTTTCACAACACTTTACCTTCAAAGTTATTTAACTTACAGGTTTTAAAGTCTGATTGACTTTTTGTCTGCTGTCACTTTCAGTCCTCTTTTGTTTTGTTGTTGGCTGACTTTCCTCTTTGAGTCATATATGATGTATATATGGAGCAGAAAACGGTAGTTAAAGCTGCTTTAAAGCAGCCTGTGCTGGCTACAGAAAACAAGATAGGCAAATTAATGTCCCATACTTGACACATGCACATGCATATCTCTGTGCTATTTTTATTTTCTGTAGGAGGCCATCAAACACTTTCTTCAGTGAAGCCCTGAGCGCACATCAAAGGGAGGGGAACATTTCTTTTTCTGCATGCCAACATGATTCAAATGATTGGAAATTGTGAAACATTTCTTGACATGTTTCTTACCATGTTAAGGAATGAGGAAATATATGATCAAACTGGAATATTATCATGATTATTTTTACTAAAAGCAGTTTGCTTTTTTCTCTCTACAATGTGAAGCCTCGGGTTGGCTGAACTGGCCTTGTCCTTTTGGCAGTTGTGCTGCGGCTGAAAGTCCAACTAGCAGCTTCAGGAAGAGTGCAGCTTTAACCTTACCTGACAGGTGACATCTGGACCAAGGCCTGATTCTCATCTTAGAGAGACCAATTCCTCTGCTTGGAGCGTTTTAACGTTTTTTTTTTTTTTTTTCAAACGCTTCAAAGTTCTGGTATTTGTCTGAATGTGTTTCAGACTGTGTTGTTGTTTTTAAGCCATCACTGCACATTTGGATTCCAGGAAACCCATCAAGGGGTCCTGACCCCAAGGTTGAGAAACACTGATATAGACTGAGTGAAAGCTGAAAGCAGTCTAGCTTACCGCAAGTTCTACATGGTCCTGTTAAGAGCTACGTCACCACCATCACTACTGTCCTCAGCCTGATAAAGTCCTAAAGTCCCCACGGTGGAAAACACATCTGCCATTTTATTACATTTGGCAGTATTTGCTTTGAGGGCATTTTTGTTTTTCTCTCGCAGTTTCTCTTCACCCCCTTACATTTCCTTGCCGTGCCCATAGTCCTTGCTGTTACTATGCTTGCGCAGTAACGGAGACTACAACAGTCTATAACTTTAACTGCACTGTCCCACTCAGCTCTAAAGGAAACACAAAGAGGGTTTCTATGTAGGAAGTGCATGTACAGAGTGTGTGTGGTTCCCACTTGGAGAGCAAGTGGGTGAGAGAAAGTGAAAATGTTTCATCCTTGATGCTGTCTTTTTACTTCAGTCAGACTTTTCACACTGAACATGAAAAATTTATACCAAGACTATACAGGGTGTCAAGGGACCATGTTTTGATGTCAAGTCCCTGTTTGCAGCCAGAATACAACAGCAGGGTAAGATAATCCCGGTCACCCACCCCCTGACAGAAACACCACAGAGACACCACACAGGGAAGCTAAAGTGGTGGGCGAGAGGTGAGGAGGCAGAAGCAGCTGCGAGGCAGCAGGTGATTCTCAGAGCTTAGGAATCCTCTTCACTCTGCTGTATATTTAGAATAAGGAAACAAACAAGCACTGTACATACTGTTAAAATTCATGTTTCATGCCACTCATATGCTTTAAAGCAATTTGAGCTCTGGTCAAAAACTCTCAATAATAACTTTGTCACTGAGAGGGTACATTTCTCCATAAATTATGAAACATTCAGAACATCCTCCTTCCAAAGCTCAAATACCCCTCTCTTCTCTCCTTCTTAATCCCACCTTGGCAACCGCAAATTTTAATCTTTACTTCAAAGCTGAATCCAATCCGGGAAAAATCCTTCTGGTTTCAAACAAACCCACCAGGCCACCAGTTTCTTTGGTTGTGTGACTGAAACGTAGGGGGATGTTTCAGCATATAGACTCAGCCTCCCACGACAGTGTTGATGCCAGTGGTTACCAGGCATCACCACAGCCACATTCTGATACAGAAATTCATCTGCAAAGACACAGAAACATGTGAGAGCTCAGGAAGGCGGAGCTGAGCCACGATTTTTGGCTCTAAAAGAATTAAAATTCAAAAGTACTCTTAAATAAACTGAAACCTCCATGTGAGAAACACACACTGTTTACCTTTAATGTCAAAAAGTAAGCTGCATCTTATATAAAATTGCGGGTAAAGGACCAATATAAAATAGGAGAGGTTTGTCTTTGCATGACAGTTCAATATCCAGAAGAAGACACTGAAAGAAGAAAGTGACCACAGTGCTGCAGAAGCTCGCTTAACAGATATCAGTGAAGAGAAGTTGAATTCTTCTCGTGGGATGAATTGTCTTGCCCTCTTTGGAGCCAAGACATACACTTGAAGTGTGACGTATCACCTTAGTTTAAGTAAGAAGTCCTTTTAAAAGTAAATAAAAGGAGCACAAAGATAAGAGAAAATAAAAGTGTTCTTTGTTATGAGCTTGAGAATATTATTTCCCTGCAAAAAAAAGAAATATATGGGTGCAAAAATGAAAATGATGTATAGATACGATGGTTCAATATGTGAAACAAGCAGGATGTGTCGTGCAGGAAGGGGATTGTGAACAGGAAGAAAAGAGTGCAGGTGGAGAACTGACACGGGACAAACGCTTCGGACTATCTGTGTGTTGGAAAAAGTGATAAAAGTAATGTAAAGTAATAATAGTTGCTGTTAAACCAAGGAGATACGCTGCGCTTTGGATGCTTCACAGCCTCACGTCGTCTCCTGTCTACGATCACCTGTTGCGGAGAACAAAGACGCTGGTACCCGACTTCAATTCTTCCCTGGATCAGGTGAGATTGCTTCCATATTATTCTGTTTTTCTTGGCTTGGAATACCAGAGATTTTTGGTTGAGCAATCATTCTTTTGGAGATGTTTATCCTTTTTGCTTCCTTGTGGATTAACGGACTTAATCGTGCGTAAAGACTCTCGTGGCGAATGAGGAGGATCACTCCTGCACTGACGAACTTTAATTTAATTTAAAAGACTCTTTTAACTGGACTTTCGTTGCTGAGAATAGCTTTTTTCGTTAGAAAGTGAATTTTAGTTTATTTAGCAATCTTAAAGGGGCATTTTGGGGTGCTATTTTGTGTTTATTCATTGTGGTTTTGTGCTATACTCGTTTCTCTGTGGGATGTGATTTATACAGAATCAGAGAGTGAATTGGAATGGTCTTGTTTGGCCTCTGCTTTTTTATTCCACTGTAGATTTCCCTTTTGTTTGGTAGCGCAGGAAAATAATAATGAGTGTTACCAAAGTGCCCAGTGCCCTCTTTGGGCCCTTAATGTGTGACTGAGTTCCCTATTGAGAGCCAAAATACTGACTTTTGTGCCTAATGCTTTCTTGGGAGTCAAAATGCATGCTTAGGTGCCCTCTTGGAGCCAAAAAACAAAAACAAAATTTGCTTTCTTGAAAAAAGTCCCCCTGACAAAAGTAACTTCTGGATAGGAGTATGTGGTTCTATATTTTGTAAATAAGCCCTATAGAGTGAGTGGAGTCCTTGGCTCTGTTAGCTTCCCATGCAACATGATCCCATCGGGGATGCTGGCTTTGAAATAGTGAGCTGATAACAGGCTAGAAAGCCTAGATGACAGTGTACACTGTGAAATAAATAAATACATAAATAAATAAACAAATTTTTCCACTTTGCCTCAGGCCATGTTGGACGAGCTTTGGGCAAGAGAAAACGGAACATTTCAGGGATTTATCAAACATTTGTGGATGGACTGGTGAACAGTATATCCAGCCGTTGATATGGGAAAGTGTTCCTGAGCTCATGAAGTGATCTCTGTAAAAAAATCCTGCACTACTGCCTCAAGGCCAGAAGAACATAGGCATCCAGTATAGTAGCATCCAAATTTCCCATTTTTCAGCTCAGCCCCCTTTAAGAATAACAATGCCATAGTCCATACCATGTTGGGGTTTGTGACTATTATCTTCTTAATATATCTCTAGTCTACAGATGATATCTTAAAATAAAAGGTAAACTATGTGTGTATGTTTGTGTGCGTGTGTGTGTGCGTGTGTGTAGGCCTAAAATAAAAGTAAGAGAAGCAAATATATGTCAAACAATTTATTGGTTTAATTCATTTTGGCATACGGGCATCATAAATGCAAAGCCACCTACCCATGTAATGGTCAGAGTTGTTTTTAGATGTGCCTCCTCCTCCGTCTCTGACGCATTGAAATCTTCAAGGACGCAGTAAACTCACCACACATGCATCCCAGGGGCATGCTGTATTTACCCCATACAGAGTGATAAATCGCAAGGGTATAAATTATGGCACAGTTTATTGCTAACAAAATATTTATTGCCACAGTTGGTACAGGTCTACACAGGTTTATGTTTACAGTCACACACATGTACAGGACAATCAGAGTCGCAGCATCAGTATGGATCACCTTGTTCTTCTTACTCATGTATTTAAAGTGGTGTCCAGAGAAAAGGAAAGTGGCTAACTACTGAGAACATGGTTTATACTATTCAGGGGCGCAAACCTTCATGGTTTATTTCCCACACACAAAGACAACTTATGACAAGGTTGGATATGTTGGTTCAAAACAACAATGAGACATTTTTTATCTACCGTAGTCCGTGTGTTAGCACTCTGTGTTGACTTCTGGATTGAGTCTGAAGATTACTGCTATTCATCTGACACTTTACAGAAGAAAAAGTCAACATACTGTCTCTACAACAATGATGGAGTTCAATGCTCGCATTCTTGCCCTTGGTGTTGCAGCTTAAAACTGAATAGTTCAGATAATAGAGATCAGCTTTGAGCTTTCTTCGCTATCATAGGTTGAACTATGACTGTGGCTCCACAGTGTTGAGTTCTGTGAGCTTTTGTTATATAGTTGTTTTGAGATGTTCAGTTTTTTTCAACAACACAGGCAGAGAATGAAATGGAGAAGAGACTGTATTGTTTGTTGTTGACTACTCTAGTGCTGTGTCAGTCACTGAATGCTCTGAGTTCTGGGAAAGATGTGTTTGAGTCGTTGTGCCCAGTCGGCCCAGTTGTTGAATGGCTATTCAACGCATTGTTTGCATGAGAAAAGGACTTATTTATGTTGATGGGTTGGAAATAGAATGCAACATAAGTCTGATTCTGTATGTCCTGTATATTACACACAGTAGTGCCTTGACTTATGAGTTTAATTCAAGTTTAAGCTGGTTACTCAAATTACAGGTATGTCAAATCAGCTGTTCCAGATCCCCAAAACACTGCATATTTTGTTGCATGATTTAAATGAGAAAAATGTACTAACAAATAACAAATATTTTGTTAAAATATTTTTCAACAGAATGCCATTTTTCTTGGTTTATTTAACCAGTAAAAGACCCATTGGGATTTTAAATGTCTTGACCAAGAGTGCACTAAACTGTACTGCATTAAATTGACTTTATGAAGTAAATGTTCAACATTTACCTTAGAGATCAGACAACTTGAAGATGCTGATTGAGGTTGAGAGAAAGGCTGAATGACTGAATCTTTTGCCCTTTTTTCCCCACACTTTCCTCACTTTTATCTGCAGGTGTTTTCAATTAAACTAGTCCAGTGAGCTCAGTTTTATCCTCCCTAGAAAGTTTCTAAAGTGAGCTACATAAGTGCCAATAAATAGAGCTGTCACATACTGGGCTGCAAATTTTTCTGGGTGTTTCTTTAGTCTAAAAGTTTTGAAAAATGACAGATACAAGAGCAACACTAATTCTTCCACTGTGAGCTAACCGCCTGAACTGGATGAGTGAGACACCGTATTCTGGGTGGGTGTTGCAGCTTTCATTGTGGCATTCGCTGCCCCAGCAACAGGGTGTTTGGGGCTGGCTTGTATCTCAAATTTTAGCTCTCAATTCAAAGTAAAAGAAGATGTCTATTGAAGTTATTGACTTGAATCATCCATTTATTAATTAATCTAATCTAATTATTGTATTTTTAGTTTTAAAGTGTATATTAATAAAACAAATAGATATTGATTTGATGCACAAAATGTACCTGTCGTGGTAAACATGCTGTTTTAATGCTTAGCAAGCTAGACAACATACAGCAAGTTGGGTTAGTTTGAGTGCAAGCAAAGCTACACTATCTGTGTAGGAGCTGGAGCAGATTCTGTCTGCCTGTTTCTCTGCCAGGTATGGCAACAATGTGTGTTTTTGTAAATATCATTAGTATTACATTATATTGTTAATGCTGCCAGCTGATTGGCTCTATTCCTTTTCCATATTGTTTCCCTGAAGAACAGGGGGTGGAGCAGGCCGCAATTATTACATGGAGGTTTTGACTGTTTCTGTGCCAGAATAAACAGAGGTGTACATAGAAAGTGAATCCAAGTGTCATGACACCATCATTATTTCTCACAACACCATGCAGAATCCCACTTATCAAGAAAATATTATCTATACTGTTCGTGTCTGTTCTTCTCACCCTGCTTTGTTATATACATCATGCTGTTTTGTTGCTACAGAGACATTGTGACACTTGTTTCTCCACATTCTTCAAATGTGACTGTTGATTATCATTTTATATAAGATATTTCTAAATAAACACCATGCTTTACTAACATGAAATATTGCTTTGAAAATACATTTTATCAAGGACCAATGCATTCATTGAAGTCCCATTCAGTTTCCTAGGGACCCATTAAAACCAGCAACTGTGGGTCCCCAGTGCACACTTTATTACAACACCAATGAATGACTCTGAACAATGTATGTAATATAACATGCTAGAGAATGAAAGTACACATAAAACATTTCTGAACATAGTTTGAAGTCATAATACAAAATTACAGACCTGCAAATGCCAGATGAAAACAACTGTGACCCTCTCCATAGAGCGTTTAGGTTTACAAAGCAGATAAATGAACCCAACTTAGAATTGTGCCCATTGCATGATCTCATCTCCCAAATGATGGCTTATTTTCCAGGGAATTTGATTTTTTCCATAGTTGTAACTTGACCTGAATCGTTAATAAATGCTCCCTTAATATAAGAAGTTGACACAATGTCTTTATACAGCCTTACTTATATTGTTGGCTGCACTGTACAAGCTTGTATTGCCTCATAGCTGGTTTGATCCTGGAAAAATGTGCAGTTTTCTTCAACTACTGGAAAATACACATCAGTAAACTGGGGCACTTGAGGTAGTAAATGCAACATCTTTGAAATGTGACACTGACTGTTTACAGAAAAGAAAATAACGACATGTTTAACTTTTGGCCTTGTCTTGAACTCTGTTTACTTTATCTGGGGGGCTTTTATCATCTTCAAACACCGATTATCTCAAGAGTATAGTTTCTGATTTCCTGTCTCTGTGTTAAATGAATAATTCATTGCCCCTTTTAGGAAAATTTGTCGAGTTGTTTTTCCCTTGTAACAGTATCGTACTTTCTGTTGACATAACATGAGAAATTACCGTCATGATAAAGAGCATGTTTGAGAATGAATTATCTGATGTCTGATCTGAATTATTCTAATTTGATAGTTTGATTGATTGACCCTCTGGTATAAAGCCTTGGTCATACTTTGGTGAGGTGCTGTGTATCAGTCGGGTATTCTTTACGTAATTATGCCATAACATAGTAAGTTTCATAAAGATTTTGTGAGGCTCTGGTGCTACTTTTTTTTTTTAAAAAGACTGTTTTGAGCAGTTGACAGAAATTTTCAGGTATTTCAAGAACAAATGAATGTGAAGAGTTTGAAACACGTTCATATGAATATCCAGCATTGTTACATTATAGCCATGTTTAAAGTAAGGGAAACATGATGCATCATCTTCAGGCTAATCTATTTTGCCAGAGTTTATTTTTGTGCTTGGTGTTCCTTTATAGAGTTTTTTTTTAAATTTGCATCCATAAAGTGTATGTTATATATGTAAAAATATTCAACCATTTACTTTGGCAAGCTGCATGCTTCTGTACTCCCTTCAGTATTCATTCTTGCTTTCTTTTTCACCCTCTCAAAATACGGACATGCCATTGATTGAAGGTTATGTCAATGACACACCAGTTTCCCAATCTATAGATGGTAATACTATGGAAATATGGAAATAGCATGTAAATTGTGGTTTAGCTCCCAGTGTTTTGTGTTTTGAGAATTTGGTAGTCAAATGTGCAATCTATTGTTTCACTTAAAAGGCTGCAGAGTAGATTGAAGCTGCCCTCACACTGACCTCTAATAGGTACTTCCTCATCTTCTTTTAATAGCTTTTCTTTCAAAGGACCAAGCGAAGGTGAAAGATAATCACAGATGTGATTTCTGTAAACTTGACCTCATACATGATTCAAAGTGATGCTGTCATTTGATTGTGGTTTGGTGTGAGAGCGTTTAACCATGTCAGTGTGAAATAAAAAAAAAAGTGTCTGAGCTGACTCTGTAGTGAACACATAATCTCTGCAGGTTGATATCATGTAAAGGTTTTTGAAACTTAATTTGTTAAGAATCCCGATAAAAAAAAATCCATAACAGAATCAAATAGTTCCTTGGAATGTTACTGACTGACAGAAAACCACCTTAAAGCCATGAGATAGTGTTCAAATTATACCAAACCTCTTATACCATAACATACAATCACAGCACAGACCCTGAAAATGTCTCTGTTTATTTTTAACATCTTGTTTACAACCTGTCATGAAGATGTTCTTTAATATTTTTGTCATATGAACTCTCTCTTTTCTGGTCAAAGGCATAAAAAACATGTTTTATTACCAAGTAGGTCATACATATTTCATCTGAGACACAATCCTGGTATTCCGTACATTATCATCTTACAAGAAGCAATTTATTATTCAATGAATTCCCTTCATATGCTGCTTATCAAGGATGACCACATATGCACATTCTACATTCTAAAACAGACAGTGAAATCCATCCCCAAAGGCCAGGTTTCAAAGATCAATTAACTTCCTGATAGTTGATCCCCATATTTTTGAGAGTCGCGTGCCTTCATGTGCTGTGGTTTAACAAGGGCTGAACGCCGGATAAATTCCAAGCATCCACTAAATGAAATTCACCTTAGAGAGTAAGCTTATCTTTACAAGCTACAGTCGAACCATAATGAGCTTCAGATGGAGCAGGGGGGGGGGGGGGGGCAGCCACACAGCCACACAGCTGTATGTTTCAGTTGACAGCATTTAGCTGCCATTTTCTCTTGTAAAATAATCCATTTCCTCCTGTGGTTTAGCTTGACAGCCTGTCTTGCATGTCTGTTCTGCTTTAGAAGTTGACTCAGCCACTTGCTGTAGCATGACAGCACTGACTACATGCATTGTTCTCTTTCTCAACCTTCAGGTTCAATTGCACATTTTGTTGTTCATACACCTGAAAAGATGTTTCAGAGGCATTGAAAAGCTTGGGGGAAAAAGAGTTTTCTCACATTATCGCATATTTCCTGCTGTGTGCATCAGTGGACTGAGAGTTATGAGGGCTAAGAAAATTTAGGACTTGTTTCCACAACTAAAACAATCTGTTGGATCTTAAACACACCACACTTAGACAATATTGTTTGAGATTGTACACTGGTGCAAAACTGAGAGGACATACTCATAGACACAGGAGGTGTTTTTGACAAAAGTGTGATGTACACTCCTGGTCAAAATCTTGAGACCGGTTGAAAAATTGCATCAATTCACATTTTCCACCATTGGATCTTCTAAAGGTTCTTAGTAGAGTTACACAATGGAAAGCAGAAATGGGACTGAGACAAAAAAAAAAAAAATCAGAATGCAGTTTATTGAATAAAACCATTAAAAGTAAATGTTCTGTTCATCAGCTGATCAAAAGTTTTAGACTATAGTCTTTCAAAGACAAAATCTGCACAAAAATGTGGATTGGAGGACATTTGCTGTCAAGTACACCTCAAGCATGGAGAAGCTAAATTTTGTGATCAACAAGAACAGTGGAGCTCCTCATCACTGAATCATTTTTCAAACTCTGATTTCTATTTTGGGGCTTTTCAGTGTCTTCTAGTGGTGGTCTTAAACTTTTTTTTATCTTTCCTTGTGTTCTTCGAAGCATACAATTGAGCAGCTACCCAGATCTTTCTTTTTTACTTTCTTCTCTATGCAAAGTTTGTGATATGGGTAGTTGTAGCTAACCTCTGCTTTGACTTGTCCTGTCTTAATTTGGGAGTGTTTTTAATTTTAAGTTGTTTTTTAGCACATCTCTTAGCATGTTCTGTACATCTAAGTTTGTTGCCCCACCAAGCAGGAGTAATTGTAGAGTCAGGTTGCCTGCAGTGGGTGTAATTGCTGTCATGATGACACATCTTCAACAAAGCTTTTACTATTGAAACACCATCTATGGAGTAAAAACATCAACACACAATCAAATGCTTCTTTTTATTAGTCTTATGCAGGTATATTGAATTGGTATCATGTGCGCTGAATTCCAATATTAAGTACAACTGAAAACAGGAAGCAGACTTAGTTCATTTGCTGTTTTTATTTATTTATTTATTTTTTGCTGTTGATGTACAACGCTTCAGTCCTACCAATCTTTCATCACGTTCATTAGTGATCTCTGTTCCTGTTTATCCAGGCTTATGACAGCTGGGGTGGATATAATAGAATATTCTATGAGAACATTGGCTCTGCAGTCAGAACCACAAAAGCCCTGTAGAGATATGGTAGAAAATATCGCTGGAGGGAAAAACAAAGTTGGATTTTCATTTGTGTCGGCATATCTGGACATTTATTATGCTGTCAGAGCTTTCGGGCTAGATCATATGAGAAACCTCGGTCCAGTACCAGCATCATCTTTGATGAGCAAATATTGTAATATGCTTTGATGTGTTATTTTTGTACTTTGTTTTAACAAGTGTAATATGAGTTGGGCTTACAGTAAGATAGAGTGCCCTGGGAATACAAACATACTGTTACATCTTCACAGATCTCCACATTAAAACAGAAACCTACTTCAAGTAATTGGAAACGATCACATCAGATACAGAGGAGACTGCCTACATGCTTTTAGAGTGGTACAGCAGAGGGACCCAGATACTGTTGTGCTCAGAAGTTTAAACACTCTGGTGATTTTGGTCTGATAACATGCACACAAGTTGACACAAATGGGTTTGAATGGCTACTTAAGGTAACCATCCTCACCATGTGAGTTTCTGAGCTCCTGACAGACCCTTGGTAGGCTCTCTTCTTTCTGTGGCCAACACTCTCCTCCTGCCCACCAGTCTCCCATCCGCCTCCAGTATAAGAACACCCGTCTCCCATCCACTCCTCACCAGATTGTGTGCTCACCACCTGTGGTGTTTCAGTCCACTGCATGAGTTGAGAAGTCAAGATTTTTCTGAGTCAGACCGTAAAAACAATTTCTTTGAACTAGTTTTGAGTTTATTTTTCTTTGTGTATTGTCTCGTCTTCCACCTGCCTGCCCACCTGCCATCACCTCCTCCACCAGAACCTTCAGCTTCAGCAACAAATACATTAGACACAAACTTTTTTTTTTTTAAATAAACATGTATATTGTTGGAGAGTTACCTGAGGGTCCAGACTGGGTTGTTTCTGTTGATTTAAATTACTGAAAAAAGTTAGAGCACTGCATATCATATATACATGCTTTTCTGCATCAGTTAATGAGAGGACACGCTCATTGATCCTGTGTCACTTAACATGTCCGGTAATCTTCTAACTTAAGAAAGGAACAACAATCTGCCCAAAATTAGCAAGAACCTGCTCATAAAAAACACAACATACAAGTTCTCCTCGGTTCCACTTTTTTCCCTTCTCTCAACTGTTGTTAGGTGCCATTTTTTAAGGTAAAAATCTTTAAAGTAAATATAAAAGTACAAGAATATTGATCAGTCATATACTTCATTTAAACAAGCATGTAGTTTATACATCTAAAAAAAGTAATCATTTCTGCAAAATCATACTTAGTTCAAAATTCAACCCCGAATGGAATTAATCTTTTTGCCTTGAAAACAATGAATCAGAATAAGAATTCAGATTAGATTTTTTCACATTAGTTTCATGAAGATATTTACTTTGCTGAAACTAAAGGAGTTATTTGATTGTCATATTATTTCTTAATTTGATCAGATATTCATCAATTCATTGATTGATCTATTTTGATCATTTTATTTCATTCTTTTATATAAGCAAGACAAACAATCACCAAAGAAAACAAATAATCACTGGCACTATAGTAGAGCAATGACCTGGCCCATGTCCATGTCAGCACAATCTTAGCAATGACTGTGACAGCTTTAATGCAGTAAACATGATGTGTGGCGCCTGGTTATCCTGGCAGTGATGAGAGTGGGACAAGAACACGTGAATGCACATGAAGGCGAACACAAATGTCAAATCTTTCTATAAACTTAATGTCTAAGTCCAGTTTTGAGGGCCCAAGTCAGATTCCAGTCAGGCTCAAGTCCCAGTCCTGGACTTAATCACAAGACTCTTTGTTCAACAAAAGTTGTTGAAATTGTCACAAATTATTGAAGTTGCCTCTCATTTTATCCTGGCTTAACCTCATCATTTCTAAAGGTTGGCAAAACTTTCTTTTGGACTTTGACGTCCATATACACAAACTCCAAGTGTATGCATATGTGTGTGTGTGTCATTCTGTGCTTTCATGGCCGGCTTGAAATCAGACCAGACCAAGGATCAGCTTCCTCACCAATCAGTAGTTGTTGTTCAGAAAAATGTCAAACCGGTCGGAGCCCACCATTTAGAATAAAATGGCAGCCAATCACAGGCTGCATTTTGCATAAAATGGCAACCAGGTAGCTCAGCTGGACTAGAACTCCTTGAATGGAAAATCATTGCTGGACATGGCTGCACTTTAGCCATTGATGTAAAAGTTCCCTCATTTATGTCAGATAAGAGTTACTCTGTGAAACAGTCAAACCATTTTTCTATTGAATTCCTATCACATTGTCTTCCATTGCACCAGTAAGAATAGATCTCTGACAATTTACATCAAACTGATACGTCTGAGACATTTTTGTATGATAATACATCAAACCCGTGAAAGGAGCTAAATTATATGATAATCATATGTTAAGAAGGAAAAGAACAAATATCTGTTAGACAGAGCTGTCTGCATCCATTGCAATCAGGATGAGAAAAAAAATTGAAATTTGAAATTGTTTTGAGAAGTTGAGTCATTTAGAGCAAAAATTTGTGTTTTTGATTTTTTCATTCTACAGTGGGGTCATTTCTTTAGACAGTAAAGTATCTGCAAATTACTTTTTGAGGTACACTGTATGACTGACAGCTGTGAAATGTTAAAATGAAAAAGGTACAAATGTAAACAACTTGATGGAATAACCTGTCCATTTCACAGTTTAATTCCCAAATGACATTTCAATCCACTAAAACCAACAGTGTTTCAGTTAAACTAACATGCAATTGGTATTTATTATAGTTCATCCAATCCCATTCAATTTCAATGAAAAATACTAAGTAAACAATATTGTTCATTATAAGACTGTTAATGAATCTCTTTTTTATTTTGTTTAAAGAGTAACTTATAATTCTGCGTATTTTTTTTAAGTAATGACAGTTTTCCCATTAAAGCAACATTTTAAATGCGGCATATTCAGATTCAGATGTTAAAAACAAGCAATTTAGGAACCTACTCTACTATTATACCATTGTTTATGTAAGATATCACTCTACAGCATGTTCTGTGGCTGTAAATGGGCAGATTAACTTCTTTTTGTTATCAAACAAACACACTTTTTAAATCCTGGCAGCCAGTTTGTCAGCCTCACCAACATTATGCTGTCCTGATCATTTAACCAACTACTCACTCCTAAAGTAAACAACTGACAGTGCAGTCAGTCAAAAAGTCAATCTTTGTTGACAGCAGCAATTAAGGTTGATCCAACGTTTAGTTTCAAAGCTGTTTCCACTGAGGGTCATCTCAACAGTTAAGAGTATCGGTGTCAAGCTTTCTGCCTTCATCCTGTCTTGATGACCTCCATTCCTGTAATACTTCTCTGTTTCCAATGTAATTAGGTTTTTTTCTGGTTTGTGGTTGTTTTAGTCTCAGTTTGTACCTTAACAAAACAGCCAAACCTATTTTGAAGGTCTGTGACCTCAGTGATGTAGGGAATTAAAATAACTTGAGACTTAAAAGTTCTCCAGTGTGCACCGGGCGTATGCCAAAAAGCATTGCTTCAGATATTCAGCCAACCAGACAGTCAGCCAATTACACACAGGTGCAGGGGCACAGTGAGTGAGTGAGTGAGTGTGAGGTGATGCTCTAGATACTCTGCTTAATTTAGCATGCCTGATAGACTCAATGCATGAGCAAGTGCAGAACCTTGCTGGAATATATAATGTACCCTGTATATTGATCCATAATTTAGAGTGAAGACATTATATGACTAATATTTTGTGCATGTGGAAAAAAAAAAAAAGAGAGGAAGGTGTGCGGTTTTAAAGGTAGGCTGACCAGCTGATGATTTCCAAGTTTTTACAGTTTGTGTTTCATTTGCACACAAATAGACACAGGCTGTGTCAAATTGCAATTATAGGTTGTTACTTTCAGGTGATTCGGGTGACAAAAAAGAGCCTCCCCTCAGGTCAAATCATGGATAATTAAATTCACCTGGTAGGCCAGGTGTAAATCATTGGCTGATTAAATTGTTTGAATGGAACCAGCGTGCCCTGTGCCCGAAGTAAGAGAAAGACCAGTCAGTTCAGACAGGCCAATACATGGGGCTAAATTGGTCTTTCATTAAAAACGGATTACAGTTCACTCCTAATTATCCCTTTGCTCTAGTGATGGGAACAGTACAGTTTGTTTCATTGGAGTTAATGTTATACCAGCCACCTATAGAGAGCCTGACCTGAATTTAAAGCAACGTTGGCTGTTCGCAGAGCCTTTACTCCTCTAAGAATCATGGAGGAAAAGGCATCATAGATTTTGCAGTTGTTCAAAAACTATTTAAAGTAGTTGTTTATTCCGTTGTAAAATGAATAAATTTGAAATATTACTTAAAGGTTGAGACAGCTGTGAAACATGCAGGCAGAATGAGACATTCAAACAAAAGTACATAGAAATAATAAGTCTGCTCTCACAGACTTCACAACCATTTTTAAATGCTAAACTGCTTCCCTGTGTGTTCGAGAGAAGTAGAATTATTGTTCACAAATCGAAACTAAAATGAACTAGTCGATTAAATTGAGGTAAGATGAGGTAAAATAACCAGAGTAATTGCTTCTCAATCTGATAGTCAAGGGTTTGAATCCAGCTCCTGCAATCACAGGAGTGAGCAAGACACTGAGCCCCTAATAGTGTTGTTGGTAAGTGGTGTGTGTTGATGAGTTACACCACTTGAGTATAAATTTTTAAGTAAGAATTAATGGTTCCCTACAAAAGCAGTCTCTACCATCAGTGTGTGAATGTCATGTGAGTGGGTGAAAGAGAACAGAAGTGTACCAGGCTAAATAACCCCCCCCATCCAGACTATATCAGGGTTTGTGATGGCCCGAGGCCTGTCTATTGGCGCTTTTCTACTATACAATTCCAGCCCTACTCGACTCGGCTCTACTCTACCAGGCACTACATGGTTTGGTTACCTTTTCCACTAGCCCGACTACAGACTCACAGTGGGCGTGGATCTTATAACAGCTGCGCTAAAGTGCTGCGCAGAAGTCCGTGCATGTCATCTATAACGCGACACAAACATAATTTTGTACTAACATATGTGACACCGTGGTCTTTAAAGGAAAAAAAAAGCTTTCAAAAGATTTCATTTAAGTAATACAGCTGCTCAATGTTGGGCGTCATGACAACAGAGGTAAACAACAGCCTTGTGCCATGCCCTCGGAGGATAAGAAGGAGCTGCTTCCTGACATTAACTCTTCACTGGATCCAGTGAGATCTCTTTAATTTTTTTTGGGGGGGGGCCTGGTATACCAGAGATTTTGTGTTAATCAATCATTCTTTTTCAACTGAATTTCCTTTTTGGTTCCCTGTGGATTAATGGACTGATTGGAGCTTAAAGACTCTCTTGGCAGACAGATCGCTCCTGTGCCAACGAACTTTGATTTAATTTAAAATACTCTTTAAACTGAACTATCTTTGCTATTAACCTCTTTCGTTAAAAAAGGACTTTTAACTTATTTAGGAATCATGAAGGTGCATTTTTATTTAAATGTCATTAAAAACCTGTCGCTGACTTATTAATTTGCCTCTTGTAAGTGATTTGTACAGAGTCAGAAGCTTTGGAGACGACATTCTCTGACTAGCATCGGCTTAGCTTGCCTGGAACCAGGGTAAAGCAGGTAAGAAAAACTGGCGTCTGACGCGCAGCACCGTGCCTGTGGAAACGCAACACAAAGCAAGTAGAGTCGAGTAGAGTAAGGCCAAGACGGGTCAGTGGAAAAAGGCCATAAGCCAGACCAAGGTGGGGCAATGTACGAGGTGCTCAGTGTTAGGTTCAAAGAAGATTAATTGCTGTGAATACAAACAGTATATCAAACGTGTTCAGTTGTTCCATTTAGTCAAAAGAACAAAAAACTGCAAAACCTGTCAAGAATCTAAATCTTCCAGGTACATCTTGCAGTTTGTAGAAATAGGAAGAAAATGAAGAAGACGAGGAGTCCAAGCAGTTGGAGAGTCCAGTCAGCTTGAATAACAATGATAACAAAAAAGTTATTCAAGCCTAGTTGTGTGTGGCATGCTTCACAGATAAATCATGGAGACAGGGCTTCATTTCAACAGTCCTTTCCAAACCTGTAGAGAACAGACATTACAACTTGTGTATTTACATTACAAAGCTTTGGAGACAGTGGACTGCGATCTGTGACAGCTGACGGCTATATAAAAGTTGTACGGATCACCCTCTTGAGTTCAGATTTCCTCTTTAAACAAAAAATCCACCACATTGTTAGGGAGAATTCTTGAATGGAGTAAACTTGATGCTGGAAGCACGACCGGTATCTGTACACCAGATAAGAGTGTGGCATAGCCCAGCATCCAGCTAGCCTGAAGTCCATTAAGGAGTGTCACGAAGAGCACCTGGTAAGACCCATAAAACATGTTGAAAGAGAGAGAGAGAGTGTGTGTGTGTTAGCATGACAATTTTAGTGGGTTTCTAGTGACTGGATACCACAGTGTACCATTACAGACCTGTTTATGTAAGTGAATGTAAAAGTCAATGACACTGTGTTATTTACATTCAATAAAGCATTACAGCTTAGTTAACATGGCCCTGAGCTACAGGGGTAAAACATGTCATCGGGTTTCTTCCTTTGTATTCCCTGCCACTCTTCTGTCTGTGCTATCTTTTCAAGCGGAGGCACCATAAAGACCAAACAAACCAAATGAGTGTTGCCCTTTAATTTAGACATTTGAACTGAGGAGGTGAATGTGCCACGACACAGCCGACGCGTTTGAAACAGGGAGAGATTCAGTACAAAGTGAAAAAGAGCCACTTTAAAACGCTGTAACACCAGCAATCTGTGACCTACAGGCTGACATTCAACTGGAGTGTACGTGCATGCACAGCGAGCTGAAAAGAGCAATGTGTAACAGAAAGGTGGGCCAGTAATTGTTTGACCTTTATGTTGGCAGTCAGGGTTGAAACGGTGGACAAAGACAAGCTTAGCCTGACTGGGGAAAAGTTAAGCCTGACACTTCAGGCAGGCTTAAGGGCAGAAACACAAAGTTCCCTGCGTGTGTTTCAGATTTTCACTGTTCCACTGCCTCAAAGTGTCAGAGCAGCTGAATTGTTAAAAGAAGAGAAGTGGTTTGCTTCTCAGATACTGGACTGGGCAAACAAGCACTGAGCTCAGTACTTCATGCATTCTGAGGGACTACTGTGTCGCATAATTCAGGTGCCATGTTAGGTGAATACAGTTAGGATGATTTAAGGGGCCAATGACTGACAGGGCCTTAAATTTCAATTTTGATGTGTTACATTTTTGATCAAACACCATAGGATAAGATTTCTTCACTTTCCTTATTGAATTAATAGTCTTTTTGGCTGTTTTCCAAACCATCCGCTACATACTCCATGTGAAAGTAGTCAGTGGTATGCAGTGCCTACTCCCAACTACTTTCACATGTAGAATGCAAAGAAGTTAGCTGATGAAACATTTTATATCAATCAGCGTTAAGTTACAGGAACAGTACCATTAGAAAAATTAAATTAGAAGTTAATAACACATAAAGAAAAATAAATAAATGAAAATAATCATGGGAGGGGAATAGTAGTCGGAAATGTTTTTGGTCTTGTCATTGTGTTCAGTGGTTCAAGGAACTTTTTTTTTTCTTTTTAAGAACAACACATTCAGCTGGAGATTTCAGGGTCCTGTTTTTAGGAAATTTCATCCAGGTTTCATGCTCTAGTATCAGCTATTGGTAAAATTCCGTCAAAATCATATTAATTACACTGTTACTACTACTACTATTAATAATTATAATAATAATGAAAGTGATCAATTCATGCTTTTACAGCTGTGATAAAATGCCATGTTTCCTTTATTTCTATCTTAAAAAACTTAATTTTTATAGAAACTATTTCTTGGATTAGGCTGTTTCATCTGTGTGACAGATTGTCTGCTTCTAACCACAATTTTCATTTGAAGTAGTAAACTTGCTCTATACTTAACAACATCTGCTTGTTTGTTTCATAGTTGATCTTTGTCTTTTACAGAATAATTGCAGGTTATACACTTATAATGACAGTTGCCAAATGTGTGATTTGAACACTTTGAGGGTCATAATTAACGAGTTTATCCCAATGATCTATAAAAAGCTGTTGTAATCCTTTGCTTCATGGAAAACAAAGAGTTTGAAAGCAGGCTGGATCTGATTTCAGATGTAGTCCAGGGGCTGGAGAGCTGTGGGGGGGTTGGTTAATCAGACACTATTGTTCTCTAAATACACTCACACACATGTTCACACAGCAGCTTTGGCTGCCAAGTGAAATCAGACCAGCTCAGAAGTCACAGAAATCCTCAGCTGACACTCTCCAAAAGTTGTAGGACTTTTTCAATTACGGCTATTTTAACTCTGTTATTTTTCTTTACTTTTCAGAGTGTCAGAATGAGAGAATTGTACATTATCAGTGAGAACAAACTCTAAACTGGAGGTAAAACCGCTGAGTTCCCTCAGAACTACATGTATTTGCAATCATCAGAACTGGAATAAGTGAACAATTCTGTTCCCCCTTGGCCAGGGCCAGCTTTTGCAAAAAAGATTTTAGGTCTCCATAAGCTTTTACCTGGTTAAATAAATACATTTTAAAAAGAGCAGATTTTTTTTCTGGGCTGGTAAGTGTTAACCAACCCTAAAAACGACCCTGTTTGATGGGCTTGATGAGTATTGGAGCCGGCCTGTTAACATTTTCCTTGGTCCAAAAGTGATTGCTCTTAAATATGTATGATGCATTTTGTACTTCATGACGCTCTTTATAAACCATGCACATTAACTTTTTTAGTCTGTCTAAATTTCAAGTTGTTGTTACATTTCGGGTAATTATCTACATCTCTCACCAAATGTTTTAATCTACCACAGCAAAGAGGTTACTGACACATTACTGGAGAAACCCTCTGCTGCTTTTTTAACTGTGATTTGTTGCAATCTTTGCAAATGATCCATCATGAAAAGTAATCCGATAGAGAGGACTTCACCTCTCTTCTCCCCAGAGACAGGTGTAATATCAGTTTATGATGTAAATAACTGAGTGGGAACTATAGCAGTTGAGGCAAATAGCAATTAGTAGAGTTTAAATACCTTCCTAGTTTGGAAGTTGCATTCAAACTACAGCCTTTTTTGGACTTTTGTATTTATTTTGCAAAGATTGTGCAACCCAATGCTGGACGGTTGAAGAACAACCTTGAACATACTTCAAAAGTCAAACTGAACCTCAGTAGAAGAAGTTCTGTCTTAGATCAGGCACCAAAACCACATATCTAGCTTGTTTTTTTTTTCATCTGCTCAAGAGAGAGAGAGGGAGATGATGAAAGGAGCCAAATTTCCCAAGACTAGAGGCTAACCCTTTATCAAAAAGATTAACACTGATTTGTTTTGGGCAACCACTCACTGGTTTCCAGGCTAATTCTGGTGAAGTCTGTTGGCTTTCACCGTGTGTTTTTGTGTGCCAGTTATTTGATATCTGCAAAGTTATAAGACCCTGCACAACAACATTTGTGTTCTGCTTCTTATCAGCCAAACCATGCTGAGCGATGCCTGCTCATAACCTTGACTATCAGTAACCAAAACAATACAGAGGTTGTTGCTATGGATACTCAGAGGAGGACTGTTGCAGGATTGTTATTTATTGGCTGCTCTTGAGGCCTTGGTGGAGAAGAATCATTGTGGATAGATTTGTTGGTTTTGTAAGAGACAAAAAGAGAATAGTGTTTTGAATTGTAAACGTAGGGTGTTGTTGAATGGACTACAGAATTTTTGTAACTGGGGTTTAGTTTACTTTTGTGGTAGTGCATTTCCGTCAGTCAGCACATATTGGATTGATAAGAACTTTATTACAGCAGCCTAATCTGAGAGTATATGAGAAGCCTTCATACACTAAAGTCACCATACAAAAGTCAACATATATGAGGCAGTGGAAAAACAGACAATATATCACAAGATGAAGGGCTCATGAAGCTCTAGTGTTCGGTCAGAAATGCTTTTCTACAAGCTGATTTATTGACATATTCAGTGCACCAGATGTGGCGCATCACTTGTTCATGCATGCTCATACATGTGATCTTATCTACTGCTCATATCATGTATAATAGCCCTGAAACCCACCCACATCATTAACCTGTCATACTGCCGTTGTCTTTTTTGAAATACAGTTCTCCCTGTTTCCAGTGCATGCATGCCGTTATTAAACTCAAACTTCCAGCTCCCCCCACGACTCAAGTTAATAAAGTGGGAAGTGGAAACCCAGTCTGTGTTTTTACAAAAACTGTTATGGTCTGGGTTTTTGGTTGTCATGTTTTCCTGTCTTAGTTGTTGTTTAATTTTGCTCACCAGTCTTTACAGTCTCTGGCTTTTTGCATGGTGTTTTCCCCCGCTGCTTCTCCGGTCCTCCTGTTTTCCCTTTTTGCCTGTGCAGATTAAAAAACTCTAAACTGAGCTTTTGGTGTTTTTTCTTCTGCTTTTGTGGTCCAACTTTTTCAGAAAGAGACCCAGTCTCCTTATTTTTCAGTTGGAAATAAAAGACACTGTTTGTTAACATGGCACCGGCTCTGGAAGTTCAAAGGACTTCCCATTTGGTGTTGACTTGGGTGCCACCTTTGGCCAGAATCAGTAGAGTTTTCCAAAAAACAATGTATTTGTTAACCCTGTGGTGCATAGTGGTCACTACAGTGGACACCTATTTAAAATATTTACTCCTAAATTCAATGGTTATTCTTCTTAGGGCCTGGAAAAATGTTCTCATTTTTTTCCCCCAAACATATATATTTTTAAAGAAGTGATAGACAAACATTCGAGGGTGAAAAAACGTATAAACTTTAAACTATTCAGTGTTAAAATGGATGAAAGAGAGTTAAAATGTTTTGCAAAGCATTAAAAAAAGATTATTCTTGAAATTACCAAAAAGAAGTCAAACAAAAAAATAAGTCATATTTACATGAAGTTCACACTGTTTTATGTTGAATGCTCATGTACAAATATTTGAAAAAAGAAAAGGAAACTTCTTTTCATGCTTAAAGACAAATAAAAACACTCAAGGAAAAAATCCTGATACTGACTTTCATAATTCATGCATCAGAGGGTTAAGATAATTTCAAGTCCTCAGAGAGCATCTCACCAAATTCCACCCCCCCCCCAAAAACAGAAAAATGAATCAGGGATATCTTGCCTGTCATTACATTTGATACCTTTTTCAATAAATGCAGTCATTACTTCTGTGACATGGTTTCTCTTTTTATCTAACAGTATTTTTCAGAGAGAAAAAAAAAGATTAAAGTCACTGCAAAGAAAACAAAAAATATTCACATCCATCCAAAACACAGAGCAAGGAGATGGTTTGGTTTATTTGTATCAGCCGGTATTTTTATTTTGTTTAACTTAATCATTGAGACATTTTGCTGATATACAGGGTTTTCTCTGCCATTATTTAGTCATTTCAGCTCTGGCCTGTTTAGTTGAGATAATGTTTGGATGACTGTTTAATAATTACAAACTTTTATCACTTTCAGCATTTATGTTGCGTAAAATATGAATGTACATCTGCCATTCCCTACCACCAATGGCCATACAGGCTCCCACTTCACAGTTGTTTTATATCACTTAAGAATTTTCTTTATTACGTGTCTTGCAGTGTTAGCTAATATGCAGATGGACTGTAAACCATAAATGAGATTTTGCTTCTCAAATGATCTTTAACAGCTGAAAGAATTAGAGACCTGCATGTGTATTTGTATTCTCCCGTGTTTACAGTCAACACAGACTTTCCTAAATCAGTCTAATGAGATTTTCCTCCCATTGGATACTTTCCTGTCTGATTGGAGACATGGATAATTGTCACAGCCGCAGAGGAGAAACAACAAGAATACAAATTGTCGGTGGATGAAGGGGGAGGGAGTGAGTGATTGCTATCACACAGAAAAGGAAGAGAATTACCATCTTAAGCAGAACTGATTGGTGTCCCGCTGATAGGGAGGGTTCACTGAAATAATCAAGTCTCACCAACATCCCACAGGGACTGGAAGATCACATCAGACTATTTTCGGTTCATCCTATGGTGGAGACAAGCTTAACAGTATAAAAGCAGGATGATTGAGAAGATGTTTGTTCTTAAATCTAATGTAACCTGGTAGAAGAGCGTAACTAAGATTTATGTTACCTACTATATGTTTGATCAAGATACTGAAATATAATAAAGATAAATAAGATGGGTTGAAATGGAGAAAAACATTGCTAAATTGTTAGCATATAACCTCTCAAAGGCAATTTCCTCTACTGTGAGGTCAAAAGGGTGAAGAGACAAATTTCACACTGCCTTATGTTTCTCCTAAATGAAGGACAAATAAAATTCTTTAGAGAGGCTGAACGAAACGACGGGTGATAGGGATCTATAGGGACAAGGTGACTTGCTAACCTTAATATGCTATGCATACAAATGTAGTGTTCATCACTTTCCCTCAATCCACCTTTAAAAACTATTTCAACTTAAGCCATATGAGTCTCTTTTTTTCTTCTAAAGGAGGTTCCCTCACACTAAAAACCCATAGGTATTGAAATTTCCAAGTGCCTTCATGAAGTAAGATAGTACTTTATTTTTCCCAACAAGGGTTCTTGACTGTAAAACCTCGGAAATACTTAAACATATCCCTTTTTAAGAAGAATGGGTGTGTGATTAGAGGTTATTTTTTCTGTTGTTTAAAAGGATCAAGCATAAAGGGAACAAAGATAATCAAAAACCTAGAGAAAAACAAACAAACAAAACATAAATAAATAAATAAATAAATAAATAAATAAAATGCTACGAATGTGCTAAGAATTTTTTTTACTTCATATTTTACTACGAGATTAAAGTCAAAATTAATTATTTTACTACAAGATTTAAGTTGAGATGAATTATTTTACTTTGAGATTCAAGTCAAAGTTAATTATTTTTACTGCAAGTTTAAAGTCGAAATCAATTATTTTACTATGAGATTTAAGTCGGGAAAAAATAAGTTAACTTACTGCGAGAATAAAGTCGAAATATAATTGAGGACAGTCTACGAGGAGGAGGAAATGAGGACCACGGAGCATTTTGTCAAATTACACTTTAACTTGGGTTTTTACAAACACCGAGATGCTTCAACTCTTAGCACATCAGCACTGTCATCCTTGTTTCATTCTTCTTTTTCTTCTTCTGATTCGATCGTTCCCTTACCTACTTCTGATACGACTTTACTTCGACTTTATTCTGGTAGTAAAATAAGAAATTTTGACTTTATTCTCGTAGTAAACTAATTAATTTTAACTTTATTCTCATTGTAAAGCAATTAATTTCTACTTTAATCACAAAGTAAAATATGAAGCAAAAAAAAAAGAAAAATATTCTGAATGTGACCCTAATACTCCGTCGAAATGTGCAGTTAAACCTCTTGGGGAAAAAAAAACAAAAAAAAACAAACATCTTTATTGTTGTGGATGAAATGTCATGAAATGCACTTTATGTCACCATCTATATTCTTGCATTACACTGAACCCCCACCTTCAGTGTGTCCGGCTGCTTTAGCCTACTGTTAATCAAAAAGAGGTAGAGATGAAGCTTTAAGCTCTGACAAAATCATCAATATGCATGCAGGATTTGTAAGAGTCCAGTCCCCATCATATTTCTGACATAGATCCTCCCTGAGGGGCAAGCTGGCTCGGAAAAGAGGGCCATAAAAGACAAGGTCATATTGTGTCATCTTCATGGGTGTGTGTGTGAGTGTGTTGCAGGGGAGGTTTGATGTGGCCTTATAAGTCATGCCACATTTTTGCTGTTAATATTGATAAGGCAATGTTTAAAAAAAAAAAAAAAAAAGAAAGAAGAGGTGTGAGCTGAATGCTGAAAGGCATGTTCACACACATTCACGCCAGCAAAGCTATTGATATGCTGTAACAGTGAAATCACATTCTGCCCCTGTTTTATGAGAAAAATACATGTATTTGCATGTGTTACCCCAACATTCATATTCCTTTAATCTACCATTGAGCTTCACAAAGGGTAAAAATCCTTTAAACTGACCTTCAGCTAAGTGACCAAACAGATAATACAGTTGTACAGACTCACACACATTTCTGTACACACACACACACACTTCCAAAGCATTGGTGTACAGCACCACAATGTAATCAATGTATCTTATGAATCATACTGCTCATGTGTATCTGAGTTTCTGTTTGTGTGTGTGTGTTTGTTGTCCATTTCCTCTTGTCCCTGGACTCCTATTGCCCAATCCTTTGCTTCATTGCTTTCCCAACTGCCATTGATTAATGGTCTGACATGGTTGCCGACAGCCTGAATGGATACACAGGAAGTTATACAGCCAACTTTTGTGTGAGTGTGTTCGTTCAAATACAGTTTACACATTATTTGTGTTGTGACCTCACCGTAGTCACTCTAGATACGCCCACAGAAAAGAAGTGAAGACAGGGACAGGCTGTCACACACACACACACACATATACATAAGGGGGAATGTAATCGTTGCTGTTTTTTTATCATTTCTGTAGTTCTGCGTTAGTTAGACAGGTGTTATTTTGCTTTTTTGTATTTTAAAATTTTATATCAAGTTAATGTGTAGTCTTTATTCTCAAACATGGGCACAGGTTCAAACTGAGGTAAAAATGTGTTGGTGTGTCCCCAGGATGACACTTTCATTCTGATTGGCTGGCACAGGTGTCAAGTCTGAAAAGCATTGCCACCTATGGGTCTGGCATGCTTAGAGCAACACTTACCCATGGATTTGCCTATGTGGATAAACCTTAAAGTCAAAGGCTGAATAGATGTTGTGTTCAAACTAAGGTCTACATTTAAAATAATCAAAAAATAGCACCTATGACAAACAACCGACAGATATATAGATTATGAACATGTGCCCTGCTTTGCTGTTTATTATCTCTAGATACAGACAAAGTGGTGCAGTAGTTTTAGGGAGACAATCCCTATAACAAAATTAGTTTCTGAACATCTGTGTCTTGACAGAGTTTATTTGATTCTGCTTTTAAACACATGCACAAATGGAAAAAAAATAGAATAAGTTATTAAAGATAAGTGTAGCATAATGTCAATGAGTCATGATTGGACTGTTTCATACCAACAACACTGAAAATCAGCTCAATTGTTTGCACTTCATATGAGACCTTTGACTGAATAGCAGACTTTTTGTGATGCACTGAAAAATAAGGCCAACAATTTTGTTCAAAAGCAAAGCTCAATGCATTAAAGATTCTTTTTTTATTTGTTAATGAAGCATTGTATTCCACTTTAAGCTGTGACTATAAATGCTGCACAGCAGTGAGGCTGTGGATGATTACTCCATAATAACCCTCACTATGACCTTTTAAATCACATCCTGCTCTATTGATGAGATTTAAAGTTCCAACACTTACACTTCATTTTCTTGTATGGAGGAGCTATATCTTCACCTTGACTTTTTCTAAGAGGTAAGCATCAAAAGTTATTTTTTCTCCACTCACATTTCCTTTATCTATACTCATTTGTTTCTTTTCCCCTGGGCAATGTCAGTTTGATTTCCTGCTTTGACTCAATTCTTCAATTCAATCAATGCTGTCTTTGCAAAAGCCTTCTCCTCCTTGTGGGACCTCATGAAATTTTTCACTGTAATATCTTCTTTCACTTGATCTGCTGAATGAAACTTCAGACCTGAAACACTTTTATGACTGAAGTGATTCATGAGAGTGTGTAAGTATGAACAATGAAGGCTCAGCTGAGAGGTTTTATCCTGCAAAGCACAAAGTAGTGTTGTCTGTGGTAAGTATTTCTAAAAAAGTTCTTAAAAAGGTGGGGTCTGCCCTTTGTGTTGCAGTGAGCTTGTTTACTAGTGAAATATACTGACATTGTATACCAGGGGTCAGCAACCAAGTTTTTTTTCCAAGTCCCTCTCAATGGTGGGGCCATGATTACATCTTCATTAGGCAAAATCTCATTCCTACTCTTTTTATCATACTATTTTATCTTGTACAGAAATGTAATTTACAAATTTGTTCTTTTAAAATCAGTTGGATTTGCTACAGACTGTGGTTATTGTTACAGACTATTTTACTGCTTTGTCTCTTTGCGACTCAACTTACCATTCCTGTGTGATGAGTGATGAGTGTTACTTTCTTCAGTGTGATCATTTTCTCACTATTAATCACACAATTGCCTAACTGTTTGTACATTTCCACTGTAAGAGATTTATGTTAAAACCTTTACAATATTAAAGAAGTTTTTAATGTGACATTTCAATTCAGTGTCTCTAGTTTATTATTAGGCCTTTTGCTTGTGTTTCCGATTAGATGTGTGTCCTTAATAGTGATTTTCCCATCATGCTTATATACTGTAAACTGTCTGCCCTGTGTGAGATCAGGAGAACAACGTGACAGTAGACCTGTGCTGTTAAACAGCAGAAGTCTCCTTCCTCCACCTCACTCTCCTTCTCTAATCGGTTTGTTCTCTTGTTTCTTTATCCGTGTGTCTGAACCCTTTACCCTTAGTAGTGGGATAACAATGCACAAGAACATACATCTCGGTGTAGCTGACATGCTTTCTGTCATCTCCAGCCCCCTTAATAAGCTGTTTATACCGCTGTTTCTTTGTGTACAGTGGATCTGACAGGGTCGAGCCTTTGTAGTCAGACTCTATCATGCCAGACTCTGCCAGCATTAAAGTGTAGTTGCTTGAAATGCTTTCAGTGTTGCGTAGTTTGAGAGGGCTCTTATTAATGATCACACCTAAAGATTGTATGTTCCCACGGCTGGCAGATGAAAAGGATGTTTTATGCTGAGGAGCATAAACATACTCACCTTCTTGTTTGTGTTTCTGTCTCTTCTTATTGACATGGTTTGGAAAACAAACAAATGGCAAACAACCCCACAAAACAAACAATCAGTATTAGAGATTTAAAGTGAAAGCAATGCAATAATCTGTTTTACTCTAAAGGCTCCAAATCCATCATTCTTTGTTCTATACTGTACATACACCGATTTTCTTATATATTGTAAAATATTGTTTCAGATTTTTTACATATGTAAATCTTGTAAATTGAATTGTATTTATGTTTATTGTCTATTTTATTCTTATTACCTATAGTTTCATTTGTAAATCTTTCTATGTTTCTTTTGTATCCTACTGCTGCTGCTGTAAAGCTGAAATTTCCCCCTGTGGGACTAATAAAGGTTTATCTTATCTTATCTTATCTTATGCAAATATTTACATTTAAGATTTGTTTAGGAAGATGTGTGTCCATAGCTTTCACCTCAGAATGTAAAAATCACTTTAAGACCTCAACAGTGGGTCATGTCAATAACTAGAAAAATCCTACAAATCTAGTCTGACATGTCTGATAAGACTTATCACGTGTTTCATGTGGGTCAACTAACACAAAGTTTACCTTTCAACCCAAAGGAACTATCAAAATACTCTATTATTACTAATTTTAGCATACCCCTGACATGATAACCGTCCGCTAACAGGGTGTCGAGATGTCAAAAGTGAGGAAATTGTCAACTTGTCATGCAACTTAATGCTAACTATTCTTCCCTGAAATCATATCCTGCCGTTTTGTGACAGAGGCTGTAGAAGTAGGCATTAAATATGCATGCATGTCACTGCGGTGACTTTGACATCACCGCGTAGCTTTCATCAGAGATACCTGCATGCTAATGCAGTGTTTGACAGTTTTGCATCATCAAAAGATGCATTTCATACATATAAATTTGTACTCTTGCATCAGTCAATAAAACGGTTTTATTCTCTGACGTAGGATTTCTGTCACGTCTCAGTCCTGACACATTGCAGAATGCATAAATCAGTGATGGGTGCTTATATGTCAGCTGTCAGTCATCAGCTCCTATGTGGCTGTATGGAGAGGGACCCTGAACTGGTCTTTGATATGGAGATATTTAAACGGACCCGAGGAGCTGCCTGATGTAATATGGACAAGCGGACCCTGTTTCTCATACAAAAATCATGCTCATTTGCAAAAGTCTGTAATTACTGCTGAGAGACTGTCAGGGCCTTAAGTATAATGTGTAAAGGTAGAAGACACATCGCTGACAACAAATTATCTCCTGAACTGTACTCAGTCCTTACATGTTTAAGTGTCAATTGTATTCTTTTTACACCATCATCCAACAAGATTGTTAACAACATAAAGCCTAACAGCTTTCTTGAATCAAAATAATGAGTTATCAGTACTGAGTTATTAAAATCTTTGGTTCTTACTAGATTTCTGAAGTGACAGTTAACTTAATAATGAAGAAAGCATTTCACTCCTGATTGAGTTAAGCCTACTTGAATTAATTGAGTAGTTCAACAGGCTGGAGCTGCCAATTTCCCATTTCACACAAAAGTCCAACAGGTGGCAGTATTACTGGGGAAAGAGAATTGAACACAAAGAAGAAACAAATAAGTAAATTGACTGCAAAACTAATTCTAAGTCACAGAGAGACAGTGTCCATAAATATGTTTGATAATTAATGTGCAATCACAAGGAAAAGTGTTTTAGGAGTTGTGCACTTGGAGAATTTCATTTTGCATACTTGAAGTTTTTTTTTTCTGTAAAAAAATAGTAAATAAACATCTATAGGTTCTCAAATTAATTTTTGCAAGTGCACAAATCCACTGCTGTGAGTGCTTTGAGCACTTGTAGGACTAGGGGGCAGGGCCTGTTGGAAAATGTTGGCCACTTTGACCAATCAGAGCGCTTGTGCTTAGACAAGGAGAAAAACCTTCAACCACTATGGAGTGCTGTCACTTTCTAGCAGCTGTAGTATCCGATCAGGGAGTCATATCTATTCTTCTCTCCCTCCTCAAAGCACAGTTAACCCTTTGGGATGACGCTCATTATGGTGGCCCAGTTGGTTTTTTTGGCAACAACTTCAGGCTGTTGGAGTGTTTCAGTTTTTAGATGACATCAACACATTTGTATCCCATTTTAGCATTGTAATGATGTGCTTATCCTCTGTTACCCTGAGCTGTGTAAAAACGGCACTTTTAGATCATTATAATGACAAACAACTTCATGAATATCATTTTTTTTTGTTTTGAATTGAATGATTCAAATTAAAATAAAGTGATGGAGCAAATGGATGTCATTTTAGTTAGAAGAGTTATTAAACAAACAAAGTAACAACATTTTCAACACAGGCAGCAAAGTGTCAGAGGAGAAACTATCTGGAAAGGCTTTCAGTGCTTGATAAATATTGAGAAATGATGGACAGCATTAAATGGAGCGAAGGCTCCAGACAGGAAACTTGAGCTGCGCTTTTGTCGCACTTGACGCGTGTCACTCTCACAATTACCTTACACTCACATCCTCCTGCTCTGCCAGTCTGTCCAACATGCAAGGTCTCTCTCACTTTCTCTCCCTTTTCTCTGTCATTGCCACTGCTGCCCTGCACCATCTCTGTGCTGGAGCATCCTCCCACAGACTCAGTCCAGAATTTTAATATACTACATTTTCACTTCTCAAATTCGTGTTTAATTCAAGCTGTAGCAACAGAATAAGTTTAACACTATGTTATACTGCTGAAATAAACTCTGTCAATCAGTTCCGTATGAGTCGTCCAACTGAACTACATTGACTTCAGCTCCTGGCTGTTGTACAGGTCTTGTAGTTTTTTTATTATGTCCTTATTATATCCTTATGTTGATTTCTCTGGGATCAAGTCTTTATTTTTCCTTTACATGCTGTCTATAACTGTGGCAGAAACTCAGTAATGCCAAGAATTTATTTTCCTCAATAACTCAACCCACTGCACAAACTCCTTAACCTCACAGGTTACCTTCTTCACCAAAGAACAGTTGCATTCTTAATTGAAGTGTTTCTTTGTGTGTGTGTGTGTGTGTGTGTGTGTGAGAAAGAGAATTATATCAGCGTAAATGCCAGCAGCAGCTTTCAGGGTGAAGGCAAGACTTAAACACTGACCTTTAGACGCTCTTCAATGTCTGTCTAAACACACACACACACACACACACACACACACATACACACACACAATCACAAACACACACACACACACACAAGGCCAACTTGTGTGACAGTTGAAAGCTTCTGTTGAGCGGACCTGTCTTCACCTACACTTAAGTTGAAGGTAAATATCACATACTCCACCTACAGCACGTCCAGCACTTCTTTCTATTTTAATTTCACTTTCATGTTATTTAATTCAGACAGTAAGAAGTTTAAAAATCTTGTATATCTTGATTGTGTTTATCATGTAACATGTGACCAAACATTCTCAGTGTGATGTGTTGGCTAGATCACAAAATGAAATGAAAAATGGATTCATGCACCATTCCAAATGATACAGTGATGACAGGTTTGGAAGAAATTACAATAGTTCATAACTGCTTGGAACAAAAAAGTCATTTTGTTTTGGCCCTTAAATGAAACATTTATATCTTTTGTCACTTACACATAACCATCGACCACAGGTCCCAGTGAACTGGTTGCATGCAGGTATGACAAGTTTGATACTTTTTGTAGATATGTCATTTGTGAGGTAACAGCCTGTACTGTCCCAACTTAACTTAATTTTTTTTTTTTTTGTTTCTGTGACTGAACAAAAATATTGAATAGGTCTGAGAAGAAATACAGATGATAATAAAGTTTTGATTTGCCATCAAACCAGACCCATTAAATTTCATTTCTATCACCATCTGTTCCACAGTAGTCTTTTTTGGTGTGTAATTATGAACCTAATCTGTCAATTCTCCAGTCAGACAGATTTAGAGTGATATAAATGGAGGCACTAAAAACTGATGAGAAACCTAATAAGGAAAAGAATAAAAAGCTCAGACAACACTGAATCAGCCCATCAGCTTCTCCAAAGTTTACAGTATCACAGGCTGGTCTATCAGATATTGAACAGCACGTTAGTTTTCACCATCTCTTTAAAGCCTCTGGAGTCAAAGAGAATTCCCAATTACATGAAGTCTTCAGCATCAAATACACCATGTTGTATGTCTAAATATTATTAATCTGAAGCTTTACTCAATAACTATTAGTTTCATTGAAAATATACTCCAGTCATCGGTAGTCCTTCAGCCTTACTTTGTTATGAGCTTGTTTAATAAAAAAAAATCAAATTAAGAAATTGCTCTTTCAGTTTAACCAGAAACTTTGGACCACTTGTCATCCACAAAGTGACAGCACATGACTTAATCCATGGTATTAAAAAGCAAAAAAAAAAAAAAGGTTATGCCGAGTCTATATGGTTAAAGAGTTCAAATGAACACCTGTCTCAAAAAGGAGAGATAACATTTGAATAGAGATGGGATTTATGGCTCTTTGAGAGGAGCTGGATCTTGGTGAGCCGTTCCTTTCAAAGAGCCATTAAAGAAACTGGCTCATTTTTTTATTTATTGAGTTTTACAAAGCCAGTCTGGCCTTAATTAATTTTATCTTGGAAATAATCACTGGGAGGAATGAATCTAGATATCCCACCAATATGAGTTTGAACTATTTTGAAATATTGATTTTAACCTTATTGACATGTGTGGATTAGTTTTTAAAGTCTGATCTGGATTCATTGTAAATATTCCATAGGGTGGCGCCATATCACTCTGCTTTGACAGCGACGTCACTATTTTGAATTAACCTTTGTACAAATTCTGTGTATGTGTGTAAGCCAGGGGAGTGAACGGATCCCTGCTGCGACTCGGTTCACATCATTCATATTAACGAGCTGTTCAAAAGAACCAGTTCGTTTGTGAACGTCACAATGCTACATTTGAAACTCTACTCAGTTTTTGAGTGTGAAGAACTCATGAGCGACCTGGTTCCCTAATACTAAGGCATAGACCTCTGACTAATTCAGGTCTGTTGAGTCTCGAGCTCTTGAGTATAATGTGCCCCACACCTGTTGAGATGTACCAATATATATTATATAGCTGTCAAAGACATGTAATACTTCTTATTATACTTTGGACATTTAAACTGACTATACACTGATGTACATTATTATAAGGTGACAAAGAAGCATCAAGCAACTTCTCTGATGTAATGTAACATACCTGCCAACATTAGAGTGTGAAAATAGGGAGATTTTTGGGGGAAAGGAAAAGCAGCCTCTGCCTAGCAACCCTTGTCTACACACAGCATCAGCCTGATCACCATCACCATTGCTCCTTCTGTTACAGGTCAAAATAAAATAGTGATATCAAATAGCATTAGAGACCGTCTTTAGGAAAATAATAATGAAAAAAGCCCTCCAAACATTCATAAGGTTCATTAAAATGCAGGGATTCCAGCCAATTACAGGTTCCATGCATACAGTGATATCCAAGGAAGATTATTATTGCATCCATAACAATGCTTCTGTCTCACTTTTGTTTTTGAACCCCACTCATATCTAATTTTCTTCTGTGATGCCTTAAGTGTGATCCTCATCAGACATACAGTCTTAACTCCTTTAAATCAGCGGTTGCTAAGGGCCCCAAGGCACCAAAAGGATCCTTGATGGTGCATGTAGTAAAATAAGTAGTTTATTTGAACCAGATTGAATTCATTATAGATTATCCCACTTGAATAAGCAGTAGTATTTTAATGAGCTGTCCCATCTCACTGTTGTTATCTAGACAGTTTACATAAATATATAATGAATCCAATAAAAAAAGCTCACAAGGGTTGAAATGGGACAATGCTCATTAAATTAGGGTCTTAATTTGTGTTTCTCAGCGACAGTAAACTGTTTAAGAACCTGAGGGACAAATATAAATTTGGTCCTTTAGTGTCATTTTAATTGTTGAACATTGGTGCTTTCACCTGCTCCACAGGGACGTAAAATAGAAACCTCATTTATCCGTCTTTATCTCTGTCATTCTCTGCTTCCATTTAAGCTATGGCATAGTGAGCAACCACTGTAAAAATCCAAAGTCTTTTACCCCGACTGATTTTACATGAAATAACCAGTTTTTGTGTGTAAATACTGTTGTCAAGGGGATGTCAAGGGATTTCGACCAATCAAAATCAAGAAAACAACTCAGGGATAAAATTAATGTTGCACTGTTATTGTAGCATCCCGAGCTGTTTATACATTTTGGGTTTTGTGTCCTGAACTCCTGAACACTTTGATAATTATCTGTTTATAAACCTCATTAATTGAACCATCACCTAAACCAAAGTTTTTTATCTAGTTACACAGAAACAACTGGGATGTCATTGGTGGCTTAAGTTTATTCATCAGGGGAGCATGTTTATATCCTAAAAACGCTGATACTACATGGCAACAAACTTTTCGTGTGATGTATTTTTACCCATTTAGTTTGATTTTTAGTGATTCAAATAGTCCAGATCTTTTCATCCCCTTTGCCTTGTACCAAACTTTTTTTCTGAAAGACTTATTTGGATAAATGCCACAGATGGCTGAATTTCCTATTGAGCAGTTCTGGACCTCTGAGTAAAATCTCTGAAAGCTGACTCGTATTTACTGACCTTTGATGGTGCCACAAAACATCTCTTATCAAATGCTATTTTTAACACACTGACTCCTACAAAGCAGGGATCAGTGGCTGCCAGGGCTGGTGACACTGAGCCTCCTCAAGGAGTGATGGCTGTGCCAGCTGCTTCAGATAACTAGAAGGCTGCGGGTAAGTTCCTGTTCTCAGCTTATTTTCAGCTCTGACACAAGTGACACACCCTTTGATTTTAGGATTTTAGAGTCGAGCATACCGACAGCATTTCTGTTTAATCTCTTACTCATAACCTGTAAATGCTAAATATAACAGGTGATGATAGTGTTCTACTTTATTGCACTAGCATCTTCTTTCAGATTATCACAGCTTATTTTTAAGATTTGATTTCTTATATCTTTTACTCATATATATACCAAAATCAGCAGCAATTAATACAAGAATGAAAACTCTGAAATGAAAAAACAAAATATGTAGGTTATTTTGTTTTTGTAGGATGACACTATTTAAGTAATAGAAC
Organism: Thalassoma bifasciatum; assembly: GCA_008086565.1. Classification (NCBI taxonomy): domain Eukaryota; kingdom Metazoa; phylum Chordata; class Actinopteri; order Labriformes; family Labridae; genus Thalassoma; species Thalassoma bifasciatum. The sequence goes on from RPOG01000080.1 coordinate 990,885, forward strand.
TCTTGTAAAGGTGTTTTCACATCCTGTCTTTTCTTTTGCCAATGCAGTGAAAAACTAATTTTCAGATCCTTGTCATTCCCCCTTCACATCACCTCATTTTCCCCGTCTGTTTTGCACATTTTAGAAATGACACTGGGGAACACGATTATTGTTGAGTTAGGTCTGACAGCTGTTCGACTAATTTTGGGGTGAGAAATCCAAAACTGATCTCAGTTTTTCTCTACCATGTTAGGTTTTTGAACTAGATTCCCCGTTTTCTTAAAAAAAAAAATAAAAAAAAAAATAAAAAAAAAAACACTTGGGAACAATTTGTGAAAAGTTCTGATGAGTTAAATTTTTTATGCTGATTAAAACAAACAAAAATGGCATGCTGATTCTAAATTGCAGTACGTTCTTTTTTCTTTTTTTTCCAGCACATAAAGTTTTTTTTCTCCACAGCTTACCCTCTAGATAAGCAAAATTCCCTGACTAAGCTTTGGTTATCGCAGACCACAACGTAACGATTTCAGTGTGAGTTGACACATCAACTTGAACAGAAGCCTATTTTATCCACTGCTGTAACATAGCAGAGCCACGTCTCTGCTCCAGCAGGTTGCAGCAGGTGCAACCGTTCAGTTTTTGATGAATTGTTGTGTTTTTGATGAAATGTTTGGAGCTTTGACGCATAAACCCACCAAAAGGCAGATCAAGGAGGACAGGGAGTTGTGTGGAAAGACTTTCTAACTTCAGCCTGTGACTTTCAAAATAAAACAATCCAAAGCCAAGAGTGTATTTATCTTGAATCATCAACAATAACAAACCAACATAACGAGTGCAGCCAGACCGGGAGTCAACAGGTTTTACAGCCCAACATGAATGAGAGAGGCTCAGTGTGGGTTGATGCACACAATCAACAGAGTGAAATCAGAGACACATCTGGTGTATTCCAGGTGTGATATAGCTGCAATGCAGTTTGACTAAATTTCTTGGACTTTTTAAAAATGGTCCATTTCCCTTATTCCAAGTGTATTGTGTGAGGGGCTGTTTAACACGTTTTCCCTGTAAGCCTTCCACCTAACCTTTGAGTCTCTAATCCCCTCTCTCTCCAGCTTCAACCTCGATTGCATATTTTTCCTTCTCTCCCCATCGTTGGTTCATTCTCTCTTTTTTACTGTGGTTACTGTTACGTTTTTCCCATGGTGCCTTTCCTTCGTGCGCACACATGCCTTCTATGCAATAAATACAGACAATGGCTATTGTATGGTTGCTCCCTCTTGGCCTTCTGCTTCCTTCCCTAATTACCTACTCCAACCCTCTTGTGCAGCTCTCTCCCTTCCCTCTCTGCATCTTTCTTCTTTTACCTTTTACACTGCACGTAGATCAGTGTCACCTGTCTGGATGTCCTTCCTTTTCATTTAAACTCTCTCAAAAGCTCCTGTGAAGTGCAGAACTACACTTTGGGTGAGAGGTTTGAGAGCTAATTGATGACATAGCCTCAGTTGATATCACAAATTGTTCACAGAGATGAAGAGGTGTTTTAAACAAACTCTATTGTTATCTTCCCCGAGGGCCAAGTGTATTATCTGGCAAAAATGGAAAATGAAAAATACCCTTACAGAATGGAAATGCATATTTAACCAATATTGTGAGATTTCTGCGATATTAGCTTGACTTTCAAGGCATCAAAAGAATGAGTTTGTCATAATGTCAGTGCAAGAAGTTGTAACGCAATCGGTATAACTAAAACTGATTATCAGAGGAGTTAGACGTCTAATCCTTAAACACTGGGCTCTCATCATTTAGTATCTCCTATTGTCTTCTCTCAGATTTTGGAATAGTTTCAGGAAGATGCATCTATCCATATAAGTTTTTTTCTGGCTTGCAGCTCCAAGCCACTGTAGCACTACAGAGCTAGTTTAACTCCTTAGTTCCCACCCAATTCTGGCCTATATACCATACTATGCTTTTAAAGTGTATAACTGAAGAATAATAAGATCAAAATTCATCAGTGGAGTCTCTAGTTTCAGGAAATGTCATATTTTTATATGTGGCTAAAGTCTGCATTATGATAAATGCAGCTGAAACCTACTTTTTTCCCGCTTCATTTTTTATAACCAGTTTTTGCACATTATTAACTACTTTAACATGGAAAACTGTTGAGACTGACTAAATTTAAAAAACAAAATTCCAGAAAAATCAATAAAACTCTTTTTTTCCCCCATAGACTCTCAAGGGCTGCATAACACTGAGTTTCAAAGACGAACAGATCTAACCAATAGAGGACTTTAACCTAAATGTATGTTAAACCAAAAGCCAACAAGGACTACTTTTCACATGTAATTCACTTGTATGACAATTCACTTCACTTATATTGAACATAGGAAACTTTTGCTTGCCCATTGGTAAGTTTCCTGTGCTCTAAGCAGTCCAAAGTGTTTCCAAGTGTCCTGGTTAAATTGCTGTGTTGACTTCAGACTTGGTCAAATGGCTGCTGACATGGCAACCAACCATCAGAGACTCTTAAAGCGTCATACCTGACTTCAAACTCATTGAATTATGTACCTCTTCATGTTTCAACCAGACTCTGGGGTCTAGATTCCAAATAAAACCATCAAAAGAAAGGATGTTGGACCACTTAACAATAACTGTGCACAGGAAGTTGTGTGCAGTGAATCTGACTTAAAAGACACTGCAAAATAAAAACAGATCCCCCCCCAAACCAGAAAAATGTCACATCTATGGTGTAGCCAACCAGCAGTAATTGGGCCCTCACAGTTTGGATTCTTATTAAGAAGCACTCACCAAAATGTAAGACACCTGCTGTGCATGGAGTCAAGCACACTCTCACCCACACTCATGTGATACAGTCAGGATTTGAAAGTTACAGCCAATTACAGGGAGACAGTGGTGCAGGAGAGAAAAGTAGAAAAGGAGACAAGAGGGAGAGTATTTACATCAAAGGGAAGAGAATGCTGAAGCTCTGAAGTTACACAAGAATGACTTTATGTTGGGGCAGTAGAAGATTTCATGTCTGTTTTAAACAGAACACACTGCATTGGAGGACGGCAGGTAAGACAGGAAAGAGCTGGAGGGAAGAGATGGATTCCAAAGAGCTAATCTTACTGAATTGCTGATGATAGGGATTGAATTGTTAAAGTGTGAACTCATGCTGGGTTCCTGAGCCCCAATTTTTGTCAAACAGGTCAACGAATGTATTCCCAATTCAAACTTGCTGGATGAACCTTACCCAAAGACATTATCTGATGGAGTATAATACTTTATTCACAAAGGTGCCAAATCCAAAAGAAAATACTGATGCTTCAGATTAAACAGGAGCAGTCTTAGCAATGTTCAAAGTTTTGGTTTCTCCATCAAGTTTCACACGTTCCCTCCATTTGCCTGAGCATCTAATATGAACTTAATGTAACATGAATTAAATTGTGTCCATTGGTAATTCCATGAATAAGTTGTCTTTTTATGCTTTGCAAAACATTTGAGCTTTTTCCTTTTACGTGATTTGAATGATCAAAACAGAACTTTAGTATTTGTTCAATTTAAGACTGCATGATGTATGTTGTTCATACTTGCTCTTGTTATAAAGTGTCTCAAAGTATGATTTGTTGTGACAAAATAGTTCAAAGCCTCACGTATTTGCTGATTTGTGCTTTATAGAAAGAGCAGGTCAGTCGCTATGAATGTTTTTCAAGCATTTCATTCAATTTGTTTTAAGTATTTCCTGATATTTATGATCTGTCTCCAATATTTCTAAGACAGCAAAGCGGCAACATCCCAAAGACCCTCCAGCCTTTGTTTCTGGGAGAAACAAAGGATTACTCTTTTAATACATCCCCTTGTTTTATGATGGTAATTGTTGTGGGGGGTAAGACAAGAAAGTTGGAGTCACTTTTTAACAAGCTTTTAAAGCTGAAGGCCTACATATGCAGAACTGGTACAGGAAAATTATGCAAAGTATTCGAGAGCTACACTGAGCAGCACTGTGGATGAATAGAAACTGTGGGTACATCCTGGTATATTGCAAACTTTGACACAAATGATGTCGCACCATGTCAGCAAAAATGACTGCTGTTTAATTATTGGGACGACAAACTATTTTCCCAGACCTTGTACATGTTGTGTTGTTGTTTGAGACAGCATTGGGATTTCTGTACCAACATACTCAACACCTACGTTAGAATTTAATTGGCTACCAATGTGACAAAAATAACTCCCGGTAAGTGTCTCAGGCAGCAGAGAGAAAATATGGGCAGATTCCTGTGAGAGTCGCTAATGATTCATTTTGCACTTTGTCAAAGTTTTCAAAAAGTTTTCCATGTCGATGTAATAACTTCATGTCACAATTCATTTAAAACCAGAGTGTTCAGTGCACATTTAAAGCAGCAGAGCACAGTGAGAGGTGCTGCTAACAAGGACTCATGCATTGAGACATGGCAGTGCAATTAAACGTCACATAAGTACTTTTTTTCTCCAAGTGTAATGAATTGGTACAGAAAAGTAATATAGGGAGGACTGAGGAGCTAGTTAAACAATAAAGCAGCAACAGCTGACAAGGTTAACAATCCTTTTGCATCTCAATGTCTCCAGAACAGCATTTCATTATGTACTCTTCTTTTTACCTTTGCATGTAAATTCTCAGTATCACTTAACTATTATTGCTTACAATCATTCAGATCCTAAGAAAAAAACACTGAAGGAGAGCCCTTGTAGGCAGTAGTGACATGATACAAAAAGATAAATAATGCTTTTGGACAAGAATGATTTACATAAATGTTGGGCCTGATGAAGTTCCTTCTGGCTCTACTAACCTATTTGGTGTCTTTTGGGTTATTACTTTGGTTTTACAGTCAACAATGTTAAGTGTCTAAAACAAACCATCCTCTTACATTCCCTTCATGTTCAGCCTTGGAATTTTTTCTGGTAAAAATTTTACATAACCTTCCATAACCATCTCTCTGGCTCCAAACAGCAGACAGAAAAGTTCATTGGTGTAGTTACATGACTTTGATAAGTATTTAGCACCAGCTCATATGTGTGAGAATGTGTCTGTGTTAGCGAAACACAAAAAGGGAACAAGAATTTGTATTTTATTGCACCACTGGCTACCAATTAATAACAGATAAATAAAGACATAAAAAAAGAATACATCATGTAGCATAAAAATGAAACAAAATACATCAAAATTATGTCATAAAAGTAAAAGATACCTTCAAAGTGCTGTTAATATAGATGAAATCTTGAGTTTGACCACACAAAGAGTTGATTCTATTTGTCTGATCTAACAAAGCAGAAGCTTGTATCCCACCAGAATGGTTCAAACAAGCTCAGAATGGCACAGGAATGGAAACAATCATTATGACTAGCATAGAAATGTCACCTTGGGTGCTGACTGAATGTTGCAGAGCAGCATGGACACTCAACAGCACAAGTATGTAGTGCTACAGCACAGACCACTCTGGGATAGGATCAATGCAGAAGTATGGACCAGGCTTTACATTTAATTACAGCTTTTTCTCATTGTATAACATGTTCGTGTCTCCTATCTGTGCAGAAATTGTGCTTGTCATTCTCCATCTCCCTCTCTGACTCCAGTCTATCAATAATACAAAAGCCACTCACTGGTAGGCACACACATGCCAAGCTGTTAGAGCTCTGCTCATAAACATCATCATCACTCTGATACCTCAGCTTTTCAAACAAAGAAATGAGGTTTTTTTTTTCTTTCTTTTCTTTCTCAGTGATGTACACATTTTTTATTGCTTGAGTACCAGAGGAAATACATGCTGACACTATTTTCCTTTTGCGTTTATGTAACTTTGGAACATCAGAGTGATTCAGGGTACTCATTGTATATTTAGAGAGCCTTGTCTGTTGGGATGATCTGGAGAAACCAAAAATAACAGGGAGAGGGTTTTCCTTGGATAACTTTTTCTAAAGCCTTCAGCAAAACCAGTTAGTGGGAAACTCCCAAAGCTCTTAATGATTTACACAAATCATACTGAAAAGAAACAATCCTGCTGGGGATAAAAATTACTTCCTCTATTATTGTTCCAATTATAACTATCTGTGTTCTGGGTATATCCAATGCAAACAGCACAATTAACTAGATATAAATAATTATGGTGATATTGTGATGATAGATTTTGATCTATGATGGAAATGGTTTAATTAATGACATGTCACAGAAAATATTTGATTTGACCTCTTTGCAATTAAATGTTTACCAGACACACCCAATTCTAGTAAGAGTTACCTGCTCTGCTTCCTTGAATGCAAACAGGGTAAAAACATTAAGATCATTAAACAGTCATTTTTTATTGACGGATGATATTAGCTGTAAGGGGAAAAAACTTTTTCCCAGTACACCCAGGTTGGTATGTCAGAAAAAAAAGTCTGGGATGATTTGGCAGACTGACTGACTGACGAACAGATTCAGGTCAAGAACCTATTGAAAAAAATGTCTCTTGGTTACTAGGAAAACAATTTTGACGGACATTTTTCATCTCCACTTATTTAGGAGATGAGTAATTCTCTTTCTTTATGTGTGTCAATCATGTCTGAGTGGATGACAATTCAGGTCATACACATTCTATGGAGTTTGTATTTGGTGCAGACAGAAATTTATCAGAATTTATGCTAAGGACTTCAGAGACATACACCTGAATTAAAAAAGAAAATAAAATGACAGTAAATACATGCATATGCTCTAAGGCTGCATCTTACAAATGATAGTATCTAAATGGAATTATTTTTGTTCATAGTTTAAAATCTGATGCCTTCACTTGCCCAATCCTGAGTCCACACTCTCAGACATAAAGTGTGCTTCAGGTAAGTGCATAGGAGCTCTGGGATGTTCTGCTGTCACATTAATTACACCATCTTGCTGACGCAGACTTTACAATGGATGGATATGCATTTTCTGCAAGGCTGCATTTCTAGACCCTTGTTTATTTTAAAGGACGGTAGAGGCATTGCTAATGTACCTCTTCCATACAGGACAAAAACAAAGGGAGCGTTGTGGGAGGTAGTGGTCAGTGAGGCAGTTCAATACATTGTGTTTCTTCAAAAAGTTCCACCATTGTTATTTCTTCTTCGTGTCTCACAACAGCAACACTGGCACCACACTTTTCTGTAAGTTTGGTTCTTTCTGTATATGATGTTTCGCATAAATGGACTTTTAAACCACAAGGCCAACTCGTGTCCCAGAAGCCTAAATCCCCTATGTTGTACCAGTAAACATAAGCTAGATAAAGTCATATTGTCTTTTACAGCTAACGCACTGGTTTTTAAATTCAGAGAAGGAGATTTTTTTCCCATCTACACTCCATTTGTTCTTTGTTTGGACTGATTTATCAAGGGTGTTCTGTTTTGCCCCTGAAGCCAAGGTTAAAAAAAAAATCACTGATAAAACTTCTGATGGATGTGTTATTTAACATAGACAAAAGGATAAGACATGAGAGAATTGTGGTAATGCATAAAAAAGTGCAATTCTGGAGTGTGATATAAGATGATTGTATTATGGGAAAGTGAAGAAACAAGGACAAAGTAACTACAGGATCTTTTCTTTTTTCTTCCAATGAACAAGAAAGAGTTTAACATTTTGCAACTGGCATGAAATGTCACATCTATAAAATCAAATAATTTGTCAAAGAAAATTATAAGAATAAACAAAAAGCAGAACCTTTAGAGGAGATTTCATGATGTAACACTGAACAGCAACTTTCCTTTAAAGTTTCAGGTGCATGGATATATTTATATGTATGCTGCTGTTTTAATTAGCGTCATGAACTGATACTATTTTCTGCTGCTATACCTGAAAGGAGAAAAAAAAACTGTGAAATCTAGGACTGGCACCATCTGTAACAAACTAATGATGCCAGCAAAGCATACTATCCATATGCTGTGGTATAAACAAATGGGCCTGCCCTGCCTTCCTCTTGTATTATTCTGAATTAATGAGTGATTTTTTTTAGCAAAAATGTAAAGAGTAGAAGAACTTGGGGGGTTAGTGAAGAGGACAGAGTGAAATAATAATGATAAAGCAAGAACATCAGTCACAGAGACAGCACTGTGTTACAACTGGATGGCAAAAGATGGAAATGATGTAGAGACCGACAGACAAAGACGAGAGGTCGAGAGGAGGGGAGGACAGCTGTCTGACTGCAGAAGAAATAAAAAAGAGGACAGGCAGAGCAGTAGGAGCTGGAGGATGGTAGAAAGAAGAGGGAGGCAGGAGTATAAATGACAGGAAAAGAGGTGAGAAGAGTGGAATAAATGACTGTGTTGGAGAGGTGAAGGATGGGGAGAGGTGGTATTGCACTGCCTGCAGCTGGGTGAGTGACAGAGAGGGGGAGAGGAGGAAGGCAAATATGAAGAGGAGAGAAAATAAAATCCGGCCAGAAGAAAAGCTCAGCTAGATTTACTCGCACAGCAGAGGGCAAATCTCCACAAGAACGCACCCTGAAAGTGATCTCACGTAAGAGTCTGCTGAAGACTTTTTAGCTTGTTATGAAAATGACTCAAATTAAGACGGCTGCGTCTTTATGATCTTCAAGAATATAAACTGGAACATTTTCAGTTCCTTTTTACTTTTCTAGTTTTTTTCAATGTCTGGAAAAACAGCATGCTTGATGTGAGTGTTTCCAGGAGGCGAGTGTGAATGTTGCTCCAAGTGATGAAGATGTTTCATGTTTGCATCCACTGTCTGGAACTGACATCCATTTTTGTAAACTTACCTCTTCAATATGTCAAAGTCTTTTGTCAATGTACTTGTTTTTGTTTGTTATAGTCTTCAAATCTCTTCTGGAAACTCTTAATTTATTTATTTATTGCTTAAATAACTGTAATATTCAATTCCTCCTTTTGTTTTGGGTGTTTTTAATGGTGCACAAAGTCTCTTTTGAATAGTTGCTGCTGTCTCTTTAAGGCTCACAGCTCCACAAACCCTTTTCTCTCTGATTGGCCAGCCCTCTGACGCTTACTGAAGACTAAGATAAGATAAGAGTTGAATTTTCAAAGTTGTCATGAACCAGCCAAGAGTTCATTACTTGATGACCTTTAGCAAGTCCCATGAAGATTTCATGAAGATCTTTTTGAAAGGATTATTTTGAACAGGCAGTAGCATCATATAGCTGTTTATACCCATGTTTGAAATATGGGGAAGTATCATACCCCCAAACCCCCTGCAAAACTGAAACCAGACAATGTGAAACCTTAAAATTTTATTTGACAAATTATTTGACATTTCACGCCAGTTGCTAAATTGTAAATATCATCATAGAAGGTCTGGGGAGCTCGAGCATAATGACATAATACAGTAAAGCTAGAACTTTGCAGTGAGGAGAAAAGTGTCTGGCAGCTAGCTTACACACATATTGTATATGATTAGAGTATGCAGCGCCTTGATGTCACACTTTTCTAACCTTGTCACTTTCATGAATAGAGACCATTTATGGACGACAGGCTGAAATCATCTTAATGGACAATTAATGCAATTTATCCCCAAGGTCCTCTTCAACCAATTTTGTTAATCTCTTCCCTGGCTGGTCCTTTTCTGGGCTCTTTTACATAACGTGAGGTGATTGTCAGCAGTAACCTTCACTCACCACTCCTGTAATTACGGATATATTACCGCCTGCCATGGAAGGATAGATCACACAGTTAGAGGGAGATTTTCATGCATGAATTGGACGACAACATCCATTCTTACCAGAATGATCCACCTATGTAACCTAGTCTTGACTGAGGGCTACATACAAACCATATTTAGACAGTTCAGGAGTGCATCTGACAATCAAGGGATATTGGACTGAGATGGTTGTAAGGCGGTTCTGTTTGTATACATTCTGTTCAATCATGTGCCATATTTCACTTCCATCATTAAGAGGTTGGATGAAATCACTACATTTTAAAGTGAGAAAAGTTATAATTTCAACTCCATCCTCTGCATACTTGTGATAATAGGAACAAACATTACATAACTGGGGAAAAGTACAAAGAATTTGATGTCCAAGCATTAGAGTTGCATGCAGAGGACCAACTTAGAGAAGCAGCTGTTATCATCATATGGTTCCCTGGTGTGTCTGCATGTACTAATGTCCATATGGGTATCCCATGGCACTTCTCACCTTGTTTGTGTTGTTAAATTGTTCTTTTCTCTGTCCTGATGTTGGCATTGAGGCTTTGTAAGGACCGACACGAAAGCCACAAGACGGGAGATGCATGCACACTGATTAAAGTGTGCAGAACACATTTTGTGAAATCAAAATACTTACCCTCAAGGCCTGTAGGAGCTCTATATGTAACAATGACATGAAATTTAATAATGACCTAAAATGTAATAAAACCCAAAATGGAATAACTGACCCAAAACTTAGCAAGTTATTCTATTGTGGGCTTAGCATCTCTTTCATTTTTGATCACTTATTACATTTTGGGTTTATGATACATATATATTTTAAATGACATCTCAGGTTATTGTTATATTTCAGGTCATTGTTACCAATCAGGCCCTAACAAAGTTGAAACAGGCATATTAAGCTGTGATGTGATAATGTCTTGTCCTTATAACCCCAATCACTCTGAGGTTTGCATGAACTTACTTTAATGCTTACGCATTACATTTGGGTCCTGGTTGAGTGAAAGTTGAACTTTTCAAATCTGTTTGAAAGTACATCGTTCTTAGAGTGAAAAAAAAAAAAGATGTATGATGGAAACAATACGGGAAAAAGACGTGAAACTAGTACAAACCTTGATATACAGCCAGGAAAACTCTTAATTCTGGGAGACTACATTTAGAAGCTACTTTATTTTGGTTTGCCTCTTTTGGACGAGGGAAACGATTACCTTGAAACTGTGCTTTTACAAAAGCATTGCATTGCTTTTAAGTCAGGCTCTTCAGTGTTTTAAATGTTTTTTTCTGTCCAAGAGCAGAAAGCAATAAGGTAATGAGCAAGATTTAGAAAAATGTTAAATATGTCATGCACTTTTAGACTACATGGTCTTTTGTAGCAATTTTATTAAACTGATTCTACTGTGCATATTGTACCTTCTAAAGCTTTGTATCAGTCAACAAAAACATAGAGTTCCTCTATAGTGGATCTACTGGAAATTGAACAAATACTGTGAAGTATTTATTCAGATGCCAAACATCCTTTAGGACCAAAAAACATGTAAGCACACAAGGAATATGGAGATGCAGGAGCACGATAAAGCACTTTACTCTCTCTCACTCACACACACACACACAGAAGGGCGCACAAACAAAGAAGACATGGTGTCATCTATTCTGGTTAAGTATCACTTAGATGGTAGCTGGCATTTGATTCCCTCACTCTAGTAAGTCTTTAAACGGAGAGAAAAGAGTCATTTAACGCTAATCCTCACCAAATAATACAATCATTTGTGAGCAGAATGGGAGGATTTAACGCCAGCTCACAACCAAACCAGACTAGAGTGAAATGGATACCAGCCTGTCTGTTAGCATGAGCGTGTGTGTGTGTGTGTGTGTGTGGCTCATTAGGCTCAAAGGCTGGGAGAGAAATAAAAAGCTTAGTGCACAAGCATGTGAAAACAAGACTTAATATCTTAACAGTTTTACTCAAGTGCTTGTTTAGTGGGGCTTCTAAAAGGATGTGGTGTTTATCATAATTATGAATCATTTAAGAAGTGCAATTTGTGCAATCTGTCAACGAGAGGGATGAGCTTCTGCAATGTAGCAACATACATCATGGCAAAGTTCATTGCGAGGCTGATAAAGTGGTGTTTGTATCCACCCGAGGACCAGAGCTTCATGGATGTTGCCACCCAAAAACAACACAAATTTATTTTGTATGTTACTATAACACTAGAGGAAATGAAGTGAGCATAATCATGAGGGCAGGAAAACACCAGGGCAGGGAGTGAAGTTTTTGAAACAAGAGGACAAACATAAAGACCAAGGCTGTGTCCGAAATGGCATACTAACTTTCTACATACTACATACTATATACTGTTAACTACTTACTAGAAGTATGATTAGAATGCCAACCGTTAACACTGTAGTATATTAATAAGTTACCCATGATGCATTTCAAACCTCCCACGACAAACCAAGCACACCAAGCTATCACATATCTCTGTTGATTCGCCTCATTTAAAACTTCAGAGAGCATTTTAAGTGAGAAAGCCACCACCTAGAACACCAAAATGTGGTCATTTGAGCCATAAAACGCACGGATACAAACTTTATTTCAGCATTTTGGGCATTCCGTTATGCGCGCCCTTATGCTATCGAATAAACTTCTGGTCGGCTCCTAAACAATCAACCCAATTTACAAAAACGTTAAAGAACTAAAAGGAGATAATAAAAGATGCTTTTATTTTGAAAATGGGAAGTTTGCTAGTCGCTAACTTTTAGCTGAATGCCAGTCTATAGACAATTTCCATTTTCGCTCGCAATGCATTATGGGGCATTTGAGTGTGCCTAGTATGCCCATCTTGCATACTTCAAATTTTTTCCGCTATAGTATACATCCGAGTATATCTCGCACACTCAATCTTTTCATACTATCTAATGTGAATGCACTACATACTCATTTTGACGTCACACTTAGTATGAGTAGTACGTTAGTATGCCATTTCGGACACAGCCTATGACTAAGGTAAAACTTATCATAATCAACAAGACATGACATTTTTGTGACTAAAAATAAAGTTGTATTTGTAGTTGTATTTTTCTGTAAATAATGCCCTCATTGTCATTTGTGTCCTTACATGTGTTTTTAAGGGGGAAACCCTCTGTTAAAGGGTCAGAAATTAAACAGGATACCAGCAACATTCTTTGGGTGAGAGTCTGAAAGTGGTGTTGTTGGGTTGCTGCTCATTTCTAACACCAGAAGTCTACATTCCTAACTTGTTTACATACACAAATGCAGGTTTCACTGTTTATTCACTGTTTTTGTTTCATGTCCGGTAACCTGGTACAATGCCAGTGTAAGATGCACACTGAGTTATTCACTGTATCAATAATGCTGTTTCAGTGACGTGTAAACTAAGTCAATGCTCATCGTGATGTACAGTAGTCTGTACTACAGGGAGGATGAGTGACACTGATGGAGTGAGAGTGTTCATTACTCCAACAAACCTGCATCAGCCTGCAAAGTGTCTCTGAAAGACGTTGATGGATGGCTCACAGCGTGGACTGGTGACATGGGGAGGGATCTGTGGTGAGGTGAGACAGGACAAAGATAGAGATCACATTTGACAGATGGACTGTCAACTTAATCAGAGAAACATTTCTAGAGCTGTTTTCACACAAATATGCATGAGTGACCTGAGTTCCTGTGTTTATAAGTTACAGCTGACCATCTGACTAAACATTTTCTGTTTGCTGGAAGGTTGAAGCTAAGTTTAGCAACAGCAGCATGTCAAGATAGATTTGTGGGGCACTGGATTTCCATGAGTTTTTCTTGATTTTCTCTATACATATGAAAACCAGTTTAATAGCAATTTGGTTTGATGCACCTACAAAACCAGGAGAAAAACACAATCAAGCCCCTTTGGAAAATAAGGGTTTAGCATCAGAAACCTAGATACTTAAAATAATCTGAAGCAATTGCCCCCATCCATTCTCAGTCATAATATTTGATCCAGTGTAGATTTGCATTCAAAGGAAAACAAAAGAAAAAGAGAACAACCATGATGTCAAAGACAGATGCCTCTGTTAGAGCGCAGTGATAATGAATAATTAGTGCAGACTGAGCTGAGCTCCTGCTGAGCTTAAGCTGTCCACTGATCAGTCCTCATAAACATGAGAAGAAGGGGAGACACCAAAGAAACGGAGATGAAGACAGAGCTACAGAGGAAGATGACAATAAACAGAGCTAAAAAAGGGATTTATGGGAAAAAAAAACACAGGAAAATTCTGTGATATGAGAGAAGAAGAGAGGAAAATGTATTTGAAAAGAGCGAGCTATGTAATTAAAATCCCCTCCCCACAGCTCTTTGGTTGATAAAAGAGCATCAATTAGACACAACAGCTTCACGTTGCATCATTGTAGGGTGCTAATTAATTTCATTGTGGGATTTTAGCAGCTCTACGATTTTGACTTCATTACTTTGTATTTGTTTTCTCTATTATTTTTCAGTTGCATGTTCTTAAAGGTTTGGCCACCTGTATTACCTACATCAGGGGTGTCCAAACTTTTTTCCAAAAGGGCCGTATCCCATAATGTGAGAATGACCAAGGGCCGACGGCTGTTACGTACATGTTTATGAACAGTGAAAGTAACAAATGAGTGCTCAATTTGAAAACTATTTTGTTTTAGTAGTTTCTATAAAAAACAAACAAACAACCAAACAAAAAACTGTCTCCAAATTTAGTCAAACATGCTAGTATTATTATCACAGACCTATGAGATAAAACCAAACCTGGGGAAAAATATGTTGTTTTTTATGGCAGAATCAGGATCTGGAATTTATCATGTTTGTTTATGAGACAGTGACAAGAACATTTTCAACCCCGAATATTTCTGATCCTGCATTCTGAACAATGTTATGCATCAACTTTTCTCTTTTCTTCACCACTTCATAACTTAAATTCAGTCTTTTGTCCTCTCATGTGTTCTTTTTTTATTTTTTATTTTTTTTGAGGTGGCCTATGCACAGTCCAAATTTTTGTGAGCTGTTGCCAGATATATTTAGGGTTTTATTTTCAAGCATCTGACAGAACCTGTAAATGTACACTTGATCTTGTACGAATTAAATTCAACGTTTTAATCATGTATAACTTTACTTTCGACCCCCGGCGTACTTTTATCTGCCACCCGGTGTTAACCGGGGGCCCGGAATCAAACCTGTAGGGACTGGATATAGTACGACGTGGGAGAAAAATAGTTTATACAAAACCTGGACTGTTTGTACTGAATTTCCCCCCTTTTTTTTTAATCTGCGCCTGAAGTTTATCAGGCCAGGGAGGCACAACTAATACAATTGTACACTCATCAGTCTGTTTTGTGGCAAACAAACGGTTATTTAAATCATACCTTAGCTCACTATTTTGATTACAATCTATGAATGGTATTCAAGTAACTTCAATTTCAGTCTGTCACCCTTCTTCAAACTGTGTCCTAACCTTTTTTTTCCTGTTTTTCGGCCACAAAAAAAACATAGAACTTCACGTGACAGGACAAATAGTTTAGTCTGAGAACTGTAGCTTTAGCTCATAAGCGCGTCTGCTGATGAGACATATGATGACGGGCAGTTTCTCAAACTCTTATACAGTCATTGGCTGTTTTCCCCACTCACTGTTGTAGGGGCAGATGCCTTTTGGAAAACATGGATTTCTACCCAGTGTTTTAATTCTGGGACAATGAAATCAGTCCAATTAAAATGCCAAACTGAGCTTTGACAACAGAAAGTTCCTGTTTGACAGAGAAAATTGCCTCTCGTATACATTATCTTCGAACCTCTTCTTGGAATCATGCTTCAGCTTCTCTAGTGAAACATTTCCACATAAAAACGGTTCATTTCTCCATTTCCTTTTTCCTGTCTGATGTTGCTCCGTTGCCTGGTCTCAGTGTGACCCGATGTGGTGTCTCAGCGTCTATCAGTCTTCTGCACTCCTCTCCCCCTTCCCTCTCTCTCTGAGTGCTCTGTGTTCATGAGTGTGTTTGATCAGTGTTGCTCCCACACGTTTCCTCAGTGCCAGAAATGCTGAAAGTGATGCTCTGTCTGCTCACTTGTCTTTCATTTGATCCGTCTGTGTGTGTTTAAAAAGAGACAAACATGGCATCACAGAAACCCCGCTTGTCCTTGGCAAAAGGCTGTAAAACCGTGGAGACATCTCAGCAGCCAAAGACTACACACACACACACTCACACACACACACACAAACACACAGCTGGTACAACATACATTTGGCCAACTCTTCTCTCTAATCATGTCCTCTGACACTGACACTCGAACGACTATCTGCTGATGACTTAATTAAGTCCTACCACATTTGAGACACAAGTATTTTTTTTTTTCTTTTCTTTTTTAGTTTATTAATATGTTTTATTACGAAAAGCATTGGAGACAAAAAAGCAAAACCGTTTCTCTTGTTGTACTGGCCTATTAGAGAAAATACCCAAAGATACTCATGGACGACAAAGCAGCTTCATGACCTATACATTTATTTAAATACTCCTTTTCTGTTTGAAGTGAAAAATTTCTATGATATGAATACAAATAATGATCAAAAGCCAATTTCCATCAGTAAATGATTAAATGGTAAAAAGAAAAAAACAATTATTATAGTTATTACTTCCACTTTCTTATCTCTGAATTTTTACTTTTAATCTTAGAATTTGAAAACCATGAAATCTCTTGTAATTGGTAGGGGTGCGAGTCAACTTCTATATTTAAATATGCTTTTCTTTTCTTTTCTTTTTTTTTTTTCCAGCAGCTCAGAGAGTGGTATCCAAGGGAAAACAACGCATATTTCTGTGCACTGGATTCAATAATTGGAGTGTGTACTTTCAGTGCTAATTAGCATTACATGTGTGAAATAGCTTATCCAGCTTTTGTAATTCCACATTTCAAACCCTCCTGACCCGTCGGGTTGGCAGAGAAAACCCCTCCATTGGACAGATTAATAGGAGCTCCTCCCTCTGGAGTATTGCTGCATTCTCCAGCTTGTAGACTAATTGCTGAGCTATATTTGCTAATATTGTGAGGTTTGCTAATAATGTGTCCAAATAAAAAACAAAAGCTGATAATTGGCTCAGGATTAATAAGTTTTCTGCCCTTGTAAATAAATAAACAATGGCATGCGCAGGCCACCGTTGGGTACTAAGCAACAATAGGTGGTGTTTTAATGAGGCCAATAAATGTCTTTTGGTGCTCTGCTTGTTTCCCAAAGTAAGACTCACTGGACTGTATATATAAAGAGCATATCTGTGTCTGAGAGAAATCCTGTCCCAAAAGCACATGCACTTTAATTGTGGCCATACTTTGTGAATTAAGCACATCCTGGAGACTTTACAGAAGTTGGTTCAAATGAAATAACAACAGAGGAAGTACAGTAACTCTTTACAGCAGGGTTGAAAAACTTTCTTTTGAAGAGGGACACATTTAATTTTGTGGAAATAACCAAGTGAATAGAAGAATAACCCTAAAGAAAAAAAAACACACTGACCCTCTATTTGTTACCTACTTCTTCTAGTATTTTCTGGAAGTAATCAGTCACTTAATGGCATCAAAAATACTTCATCATAATAACAGACTTGTGGACAGTTTTCTCCATTGCTGTGTGTGCTCACATCAGCAAACTTGTGCTTAACTTTGAGGAAAATGTTTTCAATAAGGTGGTGAAATAGGGAAGATATGTTTGAATATTTTCAGGATCAGGATCTGGATTTTATCAGAAATGTTTTGTAAGGGCTTTTTTTGAGAATATTTTGACCAGCACATTTTGCACACAATATTTCATAGCTTACATTCTTGACAATTGTTTACATCATTTTTTCCTTTAAAAAAAAAAAATCAGCCCTGCAAAAATCTGCGTGCATGTGTCTGTGTGTGTGTATGTCTGCATGCATGTGTGCATGTCTGAGATGAGTGAAAGAGCAGACGCGGATCTTATCTCAACAGCAAAAGTACCATAACCCAGTAGTTTTAACTCTGGTCTTTTAAAGTTATTGTTATGTATGTGTGTACTAGTATGATGGGGAATGTGTGAATGTGTGTCTTTGATGCAACTGAGGCCTGTCATAAGATGAATTTCTGTCACCTTTGTGTCAGACAATAAACTTCTATTCTATTCTATTCTATTCATTCTATCCCTCTCCCCTCCATTTTATGGTTTTCCCTTCCCAAAGCAAAAATTAGCACTTTGTAGAGACATTTATATCAAGCGCTATCTGAAATTTATGTCAGGTACTCTGCCACAAATACAGTTCTTTATTTGGTTTCCCTCTCAAGTACTAGTAAGTTAAGCAAAGGATGACAAATCTTGGTAAAACCTATTTTTATAGAGTTCATTTGGTGTAATTGTTCAATGAATCTCCTCTTTTATATGGTTAAATACAAGCTGTGCCTGAAGCAGGACCACATAGAAAATATCTCTTTAAATCAGTTTAATAGAGGAAAATATACCTTTCTGTGCACCTAGTGTTTCACTAAGCCTTACTCTGCCATGTGCCATTTGTGCTGTCAATCACCGTGACGGCTGTCAATCAGGAGACAGCAGAAAAAAATGTACGACAAGAAAAGTCTCTAGTGTGGACATGGGAGGGAGGTTTGTGGGAGATTTGACAACACCCAGAGGAAGTCAGTCTGCAGAAACACTTCATCTTCTCTGAGACTTCAAGGAATGATTTCATCCTCTATTAACTTTGAGAGAATTATGATGGCAGAAGCATGATGCTCTATCATGACGGCTTTAGATGAACATTGTTTCACTGACACACACACACACACACACACATGCACACACATACACCCAACAGGCACGTTTAGAAAAGCTAACAACATATCAAGAGCCAAGTGCAGTGATTTATTTCAGTTGCCTTCTCAGCTCAAGGCCATTTCAGGAGCTGAAGCCTTTAGCCTGTCTGACAAATTAATTTGGAGCCGCTTTCAACACAAACCTTATGATGTCACATCTGTAGATAAAAAATGTCAAATACATATTGTCATTGGTTGTAAACATTCCCACAGAGGTCAGGCTGCTAGGACACGTGGTGCAGCAGTTTTTCTTGCATTATACCCAGAATGCCTGACATGAGGAGCAGGCTGGAAAGTTTTCACTGAGCGTTGTTGTGAACGATGTGATGGGATGTTACTAACCCTAAAAGTTCACAAACATAGGCCCTGAGTCTAGTTGACTTTTGAAAAAGTGAGACGGGCTCCCTTTTACCGCTGAACAAATCTGAACACACAATGACCCAACCATTTTTTTTTTCTTTTTTTTACATCTCTTTATTTCAAGATATTACACTTATGACCAGAGGCGATCCTAGAGTTGGGGGCCCATCAACCTTACATAATTAATAATTTGTCACTAAAAAAAAAAGTTAAAGTAAAACACATTCTTAGTACTGCACATTTTTATCATGTCTGTTCTTCTACTTACATCTAGTTCATAAGTGAGTCAGTTTACTATTTATATTGCCTCTTATTTAAATGAAAGGGAATTTGACTTAACATCATTCCAAAACAGAAGATTAAACTGCGTACTGAAGCCTGCATTAGGACACTGTTTACATTTACAGCTAGAGCTGGGACTCACTTAAAAACATTAATTTATTAAAGGCTTTGTAATTAATTAATCCTAATTAATCACATTTTAAATTCACATCAACATTTATTCCAAGAACAGTGAAAATATATTTTTTGAATGGTATACAAGTGAATTAATGAATAGTGAACCCAGTGAATACAAAAGCTTAAGCAAACTAAACCTTGTTTATTTTTTTTCAAGGTGGTACTTGATCAAGACCAACAGATCATCACATTTTTTTGTTATGTAAAATCCTCTGCCACATTTTTTAGCAAAGTGTCTGTTAGAGAGGCAAGAGAGTCCTTCTGGAAACTTCTGGAGGGTTCTCCTCTCTCCACAGAGGGCCACTGAAGCTGAAAGAGTGACCATCATGCTCTTGGTCTCCTCCATGACTGAGGCCCTTCTCCCCTGATTGCTCATTTAAGATGGCGGCCAGCTGTAAAAGAGTCCTGCTGGTTCTGAACTTCTTCTTTTTACAGATGATGGAGGTCACTCGGCTCATTGGGACCTTCAAATCAGCAGAAATGTTTCTCAATCATTCAAAATTTCAAAAAATCTTTTTTCATGTAGTCATTATGGGGCATTGTGTGTAAAATTATAAGAAAAACCTTTTTTTTTTTTTTTTTTTTTTNGCATCAACTTTTCTCTTTTCTTCACCACTTCATAACTTAAATTCAGTCTTTTGTCCTCTCATGTGTTCTTTTTTTATTTTTTATTTTTTTTGAGGTGGCCTATGCACAGTCCAAATTTTTGTGAGCTGTTGCCAGATATATTTAGGGTTTTATTTTCAAGCATCTGACAGAACCTGTAAATGTACACAACTAGAACATGCTTAATTTAAGTTGCAAAATTAGTACATATTGAAATGAAAGCTGGGGGCCGCATGAAAATAGACGGTGGGCCACAATTGGCCCCCGGGCCTTAGTTTGGACATCCCTGACCTATATCATGCTGCACCCTCTTTTTATCAAATATGTTTTGGACCTGACAAACATGACTTAAAGGGGGGAAAAAAAAATTTTGCGCCTGAAGTTTATCAGGCCAGGGAGGCACAACTAATACAATTGTACACTCATCAGTCTGTTTTGTGGCAAACAAACGGTTATTTGAATCATGCCTTAGGTCACTATTTTGATTACAATCTATGAATGGTATTCAAGTAACTTCAATTTCAGTCTGTCACCCTTCTTCAAACTGTGTCCTAACCTTTTTTTCCCTGTTTTTCGGCCACAAAAAAACATAGAACTTCACGTGACAGGACAAATAGTTTAGTCTGAGTACTGTAGCTTTAGCTCATAAGCGCGTCTGCTGATGAGACATATGATGACGGGCAGTTTCTCAAACTCTTATACAGTCATTGGCTGTTTTCCCCACTCACTGTTGTAGGGGCAGATGCCTTTTGGAAAACATGGATTTCTACCCAGTGTTTTAATTCTGGGACAATGAAATCAGTCCAATTAAAATGCCAAACTGAGCTTTGACAACAGAAAGTTCCTGTTTGACAGAGAAAATTGCCTCTCGTATACATTATCTTCGAACCTCTTCTTGGAATCATGCTTCAGCTTCTCTAGTGAAACATTTCCACATAAAAACGGTTCATTTCTCGATTTCCTTTTTCCTGTCTGATGTTGCTCCGTTGCCTGGTCTCAGTGTGACCCGATGTGGTGTCTCAGCGTCTATCAGTCTTCTGCACTCCTCTCCCCCTTCCCTCTCTCTCTGAGTGCTCTGTGTTCATGAGTGTGTTTGATCAGTGTTGCTCCCACACGTTTCCTCAGTGCCAGAAATGCTGAAAGTGATGCTCTGTCTGCTCACTTGTCTTTCATTTGATCCGTCTGTGTGTGTTTAAAAAGAGACAAACATGGCATCACAGAAACCCCGCTTGTCCTTGGCAAAAGGCTGTAAAACCGTGGAGACATCTCAGCAGCCAAAGACTACACACTCACACACACACACATGCACACAAACACACAGCTGGTACAACATACATTTGGCCAACTCTTCTCTCTAATCATGTCCTCTGACACTGACACTCGAACGACTATCTGCTGATGACTTAATTAAGTCCTACCACATTTGAGACACAAGTATTTTTTTTTCTTTTCTTTTTTAGTTTATTAATATGTTTTCTTACGAAAAGCATTGGAGACAAAAAAGCAAAACCGTTTCTCTTGTTGTACTGGCCTATTAGAGAAAATACCCAAAGATACTTATGGACGACAAAGCAGCTTCATGACCTGTACATTTATTTAGATACTCCTTTTCTGTTTGAAGTGAAAAATTTCTATGATATGAATACAAAGAATGATTGGAAGCCAATTTACATCAGTAAATGATTAAATAGTAAAAAGAAAAAAAACGATTGTTATAGTTATTACTTCCACTTTCTTATCTCTAAATTTTGACTTTTAATCTTAGAATCTGAAAACCATGAAATCTCTTGTAATTGGTAGGGGTGCGAGTCAACTTCTATATTTATATATGTTTTTCTTTTCTTTTCTTTTTTTTTTTTCCAGCAGCTCAGAGAGTGGTATCCAAGGGAAAACAACACATATTTCTGCGCACTGGATTCAATAATTGGAGTGTGTACTTTCAGTGCTAATTAGCATTACATGTGTGAAATAGCTTATCCAGCTTTTGTAATTCCACATTTCAAACCCCTGACCCATCGGGTTGGCAGAGAAAACCCCTCCATTGGACAGATTAATAGGAGCTCCTCCCTCTGGAGTATTGCTGCATTCTCCAGCTTGTAGACTAATTGCTGAGCTATATTTGCTAATATTGTGAGGTTTGCTAATAATGTGTCCAAATAAAAAACAAAAGCTGATAATTGGCTCAGGATTAATTAGTTTTCTGCCCTTGTAAATAAATAAACAATGGCATGCTCAGGCCACCGTTGGGTACTAAGCAACAATAGGTGGTGTTTTAATGAGGCCAATAAATGTCTTTTGGTGCTCTGCTTGTTTCCCAAAGTAAGACTCACTGGACTGTATATATAAAGAGCATATCTGTGTCTGAGAGAAATCCTGTCCCAAAAGCACATGCACTTTAATTGTGGCCATACTTTGTGAATTAAGCACATCCTGGAGACTTTACAGAAGTTGGTTCAAATGAAATAACAACAGAGGAAGTACAGTAACTCTTTACAACAGGGTTGAAAAACTTTCTTTTGAAGAGGGACACATTTAATTTTGTGGAAATAACCAAGTGAATAGAAGAATAACCCTAAAGAAAAAAAAAACACACTGACCCTCTATTTGTTACCTACTTCTTCTAGTATTTTCTGGAAGTAATCAGTCACTTAATGGCATCAAAAATACTTCATCATAATAACAGACTTGTGGACAGTTTTCTCCATTGTTGTGTGTGCTCACATCAGCAAACTTGTGCTTAACTTTGAGGAAAATGTTTTCAATAAGGTGGTGAAATGGGGAAGATATGTTTGAATATTTTCAGGATCAGGATCTGGATTTTATCAGAAATGTTTTGTAAGGGCTTTTTTTGAGAATATTTTGACCAGCACATTTTGCACACAATATTTCATAGCTTACATTCTTGACAATTGTTTACATCATTTTTTCCTTTAAAAAAAAACAAAAAATCAGCCCTGCAAAAATCTGCGTGCATGTGTCTGTGTGTGTGTATGTCTGCATGCATGTGTGCATGTCTGAAATGAGTGAAAGAGCAGACGCGGATCTTATCCCTCTCCCCTCCATTTTATGGTTTTCCCTTCCCAAAGCAAAAATTAGCACTTTGTAGAGACATTTATATCAAGAGCTATCTGAAATTTATGTCAGGTACTCTGCTACAAATGCAGTTTCTTTATTTGGTTTCCCTCTCAAGTACTAGTAAGTTAAGCAAAGGATGACAAATCTTGGTAAAACCTATTTTTATAGAGTTCATTTGGTGTAATTGTTCAATGAATCTCCTCTTTTATATGGTTAAATACAAGCTGTGCCTGAAGCAGGACCACATAGAAAATATCTCTTTAAATCAGTTTAATAGAGGAAAATATACCTTTCTGTGCACCTAGTGTTTCACTAAGCCTTCCTCTGCCATGTGCCATTTGTGCTGTCAATCACCGTGACGGCTGTCAATCAGGAGACAGCAGAAAAAAATGTACGACAAGAAAAGTCTCTAGTGTGGACATGGGAGGGAGGTTTGTGGGAGATTTGACAACACCCAGAGGAAGTCAGTCTGCAGAAACACTTCATCTTCTTTGAGACTTCAAGGAATGATTTCATCCTCTATTAACTTTGAGAGAATTATGATGGCAGAAGCATGATGCTCTATCATGACGGCTTTAGATGAACATTGTTTCACTGACACACACACACACACACATGCACCCACATACACCTCACAGGCACGTTTAGAAAAGCTAACAACATATCAAGAGCCAAGTGCAGTGATTTATTTCAGTTGCCTTCTCAGCTCAAGGCCATTTCAGGAGCTGAAGCCTTTAGCCTGTCTGACAAATTAATTTGGAGCCGCTTTCAACACAGACCTTATGATGTCACATCTGTTGATAAAAAATGTCAAATACATATTGTCATTGGTTGTAAACATTCCCACAGAGGTCAGGCTGCTAGGACACGTGGTGCAGCAGTTTTTCTTGCATTATACCCAGAATGCCTGACATGAGGAGCAGGCTGGAAAGTTTTCACTGAGCGTTGTTGTGAATGATGTGATGGGATGTTATTAACCCTAAAAGTTCACAAACATAGGCCCTGAGTCTAGTTGACTTTTGAAAAAGTGAGACGGGCTCCCTTTTACCGCTGAACAAATCTGAACACACAATGACCCAACCATTTTTTTTTTTTTTTTTTTTTTTTTTACATCTCTTTATTTCAAGATATTACACTTACTCCTAGAGTTGGGGGCCCTGGGAAAAAATTTCACAGGGGGCCCATCAACCTTACATAATAAATAATTTGTCACTAAAAAAAATGTTAAAGTAAAACGCATTCTTAGTACTGCACATTTTTATCATGTCTGTTCTTCTACTTACATCTAGTTCATAAGTGAGTCAGTTTACTATTTATATTGCCTCTTATTTAAATGAAAGGGAATTTGGCTTAACATCATTCCAAAACAGAAGATTAAACTGTGTACTGAAGCCTGCATTAGGACACTGTTTACATTTACAGCTAGAGCTGGGACTCACTTAAAAACATTAATTAATTAAAGGCTTTGTAATTAATTAATCATAATTAATCATATTTTAAATTCACATCAATATTTAACCCAAGAACAGTGAAAATATATTTTTTGAATGGTATACAAGTGAATTAATGAATAGTGAACCCAGTGAATACAAAAGCTTAAGCAAACTAAACCTTGTTTATTTTTTTTCAAGGTGGTACTTGATCAAGACCAACAGATCATCACATTTTTTTGTTATGTAAAATCCTCTGCCACAATTTTTAGAAAAGTGTCTGTTAGTTGTCTTGAATGGTCAAAGCGAATGACTGAAGATGCCAGTGTGTGCTATCACACCTAGAGAGAGGCAAGAGAGTCCTTCTGGAAACTTCTGGAAGGTTCTCTTCTCTCCACAGAGGACCACTGAAGCTGAAAGAGTGACCATCATGCCCTTGGTCTCCTCCATGACTGAGGCCCTTCTCCCCTGATTGCTCATTTAAGATGGCGTCCAGCTGTAAAAGAGTCCTGCTGGTTCTGAACTTCTTCCTTTTACAGATGATGGTCACTCAGCTCATTGGGACCTTCAAATCAGCAGAAATTTTTCTCAATCTTTCAAAATTTCAAAAAATATTTTTTCATGTAGTCATTATGGAGCATTGTGTGTAAAATTATGAGAAGAAAAACCTTTTTCTTTTTTTCCAATTTAGAATGAGACTGTAACGTAAAAAATGTGGAAAAAAATGAAGACTATCTGTATACACTGTAATGATTTTTTGTTTGGGCCTACAGATGGCGTTATTCCCCCATGTGATATAATTTTTACTCCATAGATTTGCATGTCCACTTAAAGAAACAAAGACAACATCACAGCCTTGAAAGAATGAGACATACTTTCAATAAATCTCTCTGAAATGATAAACCAGTTCCAGCTCCTGCACAGACATAATTAGGTTAGGGATGACTTCTTTCCAAGTTATTGACTTTGAACCTCATAAGGGAAACAGTGCAGATCTTTGAACCTGACACCTGCTGTGCTGACAGGCTGCCAGCACTCCTTTCTTTTTTCACATGTTTATGATTCATCATCTAAATCATTTCCTGTGTTACAATTTCTCACTTGGAGAAGTCTGTAATCATGAAGTTTCCTGAGACAACCTCATTACTTTGGTATTACGTCATTTTACCTCAAGTTTTTTTTTCTTTTTGTTTGTTCAAAAAGTTCTTAATCAACTCCATATTCAAAAACCTATTTTCAGAATTCTCTTGCTACCTAAGAAAACTTCACCATCCTCGTACCTGAAAAATTCTACTGGAGCTCTACATGAGCTTTTGAATGCAGAGATGAATAGCCTTAAGTTAAAGTGCACTCAAGTCTGATATTTTTTCACTGAATTCAAGATGCTCAGACACTCTGTACTGTTAGCAACTGTTATCACAGTTCATGTAATAACAGCAAAAGCATTAAATGATCAAAAAAGTTCAAAGGTGAGGGTATTGAAGTGAATGAAAATAAAATTGAATTTAATATGACACCAAACTTTAGGACAAAGTGGAAAAAAGTTAGAGATGAAGCAAATATCTTAAGCCAACGATAACCGAAAAGCGTACGTGTCCATGAGGCCAATGCCAAGCTAATCCTGTTAACTACTGGGATGATAACATTATCTTTATAATGTTTCTCTTGTGAGGTAAGCAGCAGCTGAGCGCTGGGACAAGAGCAAGCCACTGCCAAGAAGCTCCAAGCAGGTGATACATGTAGTGAGTGTTAATGAGGCTCTGGCGGCCTTAAGGATGTCTGTAATTTGTGGTTAAAAGTGAAGCAATCTGTCTGCTTAAAGATATATGTGCCGTAAATTCTGGAGAACTATTAAGTTATAAATTGCCATTTAGGAGTTACTATACTTTAAAACTTAAAGGACTAAACTTGCCACTTTTTAAACCTGAGGCAGATTTTAACTTTGAACTCATGTGTGAACAAGGCCTGAGTTGCTGCTCTGTGATTGGCCAAGTAGACAGGTATATCTGATAAAGCAACCCATAAGTGTATTTCTGTGCAGTCGTGGTGATGATGATGGTCATGGAAAGGAGTTTTGATCTTCTAAACAAGCACAGTAGACATAATGCGGTTTGCCTCAGCTCTTTTCATCATATGAAGTGAAGCCAGGGATTTTCCTATTCACTTGGAAAATCTTCAAGGTACAAGGAGGTGTCAGAAACACATGTGACGTGTTTAATCATGGCACAAGTACACATCCCTCACACACACACACACACACACACACACACACACACGCACACACAGAGGTTGGTTAGAAAAGTTGTGTCTATGTTGGAGCATTGTGGGCATGTGTGGCAAACAGCACATGATACAAACTGACTGAGTACATCCATCAGGAGGAAATCATCTGTATCTTCATTTATAAGTGTTTTCTCCTTTTTTTACAACCTTCCTCCCCATCTCATGACTGATAACCTCTTACCTTTTCATTTGTAATTACTCATTTCTGGCACCTCTTCTCCATCATCTCATCTTATGAATCATTAAACCTGAGAGTCTTTCCTCTGCACTTCTTCACTCCTAGTTGTTTCCTGCTTTTGGTATCTTGTTTAGCAAAATATTTTGTTGTTTCTCTTTGCTCATATGTCACAGCAACCTGTCTTTTCTGTTTTTCTGTCATTGTCAAAGTGCATTTATTTCTGCTTTGTCTCTAGCATTCTTATTTATCTTTGTATTTATTGCTTTTTATATTCTGGAACTTTCCTTTTTTTTCAACCCACCCATGCATTCACCCAATTTCGTTCATGTCACTTTCTGGGGATTCATTTATTTTCACCTTACTTTCACCTCGTTACCCGTAACGCGGGTCCCGAAGATTTGTGTATGGGAGTGTGTCAGTGTGTCAGTGTGCATGTGTGTGTGTGTGTGTGTGTGTGTGTGTCTATATCAATATTGGCAGCAAGAGGATCAATCGATTTACGAGAATACGTGTTTTTCTTTTCTAGCGTAATGCCAGTAAAGCTAGAAGTGTACCAAACTTGTCCACCGACATCATGAAACACAAGCCCCCGGGATAATTCAGCAGCTCCTTTAGCAGCAGGTGAACCTCTCATTGCTCTTGTCTTGTTTTTAGGAGTGGATGGACCATGTCCTTTTTTTTTTTTTCTTTTCGTACATGGTGTAAGAACCACACGACGTCTTCATGATGATTCCATTTCTCTCATGCAGCGAAATTTCACAATAGATAGGAACATAAACAGTTCCAGAGTTAATTTCTCCTGATTTCCTGTGGTGCTGAGTGGTCTTTGATGGTTAATTCATGGAAGTGTTCTGAAAGAAACTTCTACTCTCTTCCAGGCCTACTTCAATAATTAACAAAAAACAAGAAAAAGTTGGCTGTTTCAGTGCATGGGGATTACAATAGTTCAATGTGAGCCAAGGGTTAAATGACTTTTTTAACATCTTGAAACTGTTGGTCAAGGACTTCTGGTTATCTTTCACATAAAGCTCACAAATCAATACAGATTCAATACAGCTTTAGCCAGCGTATCCCTTCAACTTTCCATCAGTCTGACTTAGCAGGCTGCAGTCAGCGTCCTGCAGTAAAATGATGGTGCATCTGTGCTTCCTCCTGTTGTATTACCTAAGTCATATTACTGAATCCTATTTGAAGACTTGCCTCCCTTTTGTGAAGTGAAGCCAAGTTATAGATGTTCTCTGTAGCAGAATTTGTTTCAACTTGATGGAAAATACAGAGGAACAATTTCTTTGTTGTGCACGATCGTCTTTCATACATGTCCAGGCTCTTGGTGTATTGTTGCTGTCTACATGGTTATAAAGTAGATCTTTGCAAAACAAAGTATTTATCTTTCTCTGCTGTCTTAAAAATTCTGCAGCTCATATATCTTAATGAAATCCAAAGACTTGTCCTTTTTTATGTACACATTCAGGCTCACACTCTAGTATCAAATATTGCGGAGGACATCAATCAAACTGATAGATTATTGCAAAAACACTTCCTACAGCGCTAGATCAATTCTACACACACTGAATGGACCACACACTTATATCCAGACACTTCCTGTCCTTGTCTGGAAATTTCCGACATTACCAGACAACCTCGTTTATATACACTTTGCAGATGATGATGAAGGTATTGAAATTGGCGGTCCACATGTCCATGGTCAGTTTATTGTACATCATATAACAGCTCACAGTGTGGCAGTGAATTAAATGCAGCCAGGTAGAAAGGGGAATGGATGAGAAAAGAGTGAAAGCAAAGAAAGAAGCAGAGATGGTCAAGAAAGATCAACAGAGGGATAGAAAGGACATCTGATAAATAGCATGCACCTCATCAACTTGATTATAAGTGTGTGATTGTATGTGTTTGTGAATGTGTGAAAGGATAAAAGACAGAAATCAGGGAAGTAAACCTATACTTTCTATGAAGGTTCTGAAAGTTGTACCCCTCCACCTTTTCAAGAGCACAAGAGGGAGGAAGAGGGAAAAAAAGCACCTCAGCACATAAGCAATATAATAAGCCGTCATTACAAAACTTAAAGATTTGCACATGAAGAAGGTATTGAGTTGGAGGGGTGTGTGTGTGTTATGTCTTCACGTGTGTGTATGTGTAAGCCCGCAGACTTCATCAAGCATAGAGTTCAGCAAACAAAGTAGAGCAGAAGATGTTTAGAGAACCAACAAGTAACACGTCCTGAATAAGTGACCTCACTGTAACCTCCTCTCAGGTCTGAACATCAAAGTTACTTTATGACATTCTTGTCCCTGTCTGAACCCATAATGTCCTCATCACCCTGAGAGTTAGAGTCCTGCTCAGAGCCTGAGTAAATCAAGTCTGCACTCCATTCATCACCGCCCTGCATCACTCTTGAGTCCGGCACATTTCACCGCTGACCGGGGTCTGCTGAGAGTTTTGCTCTGTTGTTTTCAAGCCTTGTACAATATCTTCTATTCTGACATTGTTTTTATTTTTGATTTGAGAAAAAAAAATCAGCTGAAAAAAATATATTTTGACTGGAACTCCTAACTCCTAACAATCCAGAGTACATATGTATTCCTTGTACTAATTTCCCTAATAAAATTTTCATACCATCTAAAAGAATAGTCACTGTTCTCGATTCTTTTGCTGTATCACTTGAAACAGATCAATCATGCTGATACAGTCATGGACGAAAGTATTGGCATCCCTGGAATTTTTCCAGAAAATACACAGTTTCTCCCAGAAATTGTTGTAATTACAAATGTTTTTGGTATGAATGTGTTTCGTTCCTTGATGTGCATTGGAAAACAATCCAAAAAAAAATGAAGAAAAAAGCCAAAACGGACACAATTTTACACAAAACACAAAAATTGGGCCGGACAAAATTGTTGGCAGCCCTTTGGAATTGTGGGTAAATCATTTAACTTCAAGCAGGTGATGCTTGTTTAAACTCAGATGTGGCAAATAACAGGTGCTGGTAATATAGAAATCACACCTGACGCCAGCTAGAATGTATAAAAGCTGACTTAGCTACTGTGACTCTAGCTAAGAAAAAAAAAAAAAACATGTTAAAAATGCACAGAGGTTCTCAGGCCAGTGAGAAACCATAACTTTGTTTATCTGTAGACAGTTTGAAATTAGCTTAACACACGAGCTTTATAAACTTTACTGATTCAGTCCTCTTTTTTATTATTTGTTTGTGTCCTTACTTTATTGTCACCTCTGCTGTGCCTAACCCTACTTATAACCCATCTTTTTACCCAACTCTCCCTCTGCTGGGAGACTGTCTCTTGTCCTCCCCCTTCCCTAACTGTCCTTGATCAGCCTGATCTCCCCTCTTTTCTGTGCTTTTCTCTCCCTGTCTCTGTCAGCTGCCCACCCTCCCCTCTTCCTCCCTTCAACGCTCTCTGCAATGCAGTATCTGTGTCAGCCATCAGTAGAAAAAAAACTGTGTGGATGTGTGTGAGTAGGACACACTCGCAGAAAAAAAAAGATAATAGCATTCATCTCTTGTATTTTCCTCCTCTCCCTGTTTTTCATGTATCCAACAATCTGACATTTTATCATATATGCAACAATTTTCACTGGTTTGATCCCTTCCTTCTCTCTCATCCTTTCTGTACTTTACTTTCATCTCATCTCTTTCTTTCATGCTATGCTCATGTGGAATTGTCACATCCTCAGTTAAATCATACATACCACTCTTGAGCAGAATAAAGAAAGTTATATAGAAGCCTTCTCACTCAAAGATGTTTAAACAATGTCATCAGTGATCTGACTGCATGAAACCAGATTATTAAGAGTATTGTCCTTTTAGACTGACACAGCTCACAGTTTGCTGAGTTCTTGATATCTCACGGCACTTTTCCTGTGCATACCAGCAGAGTCAAAAATTTTAATACAACCTGCTACAATACGTCACATAGATATGGACAGATTACCCACAAGACAAACATCCAAAAAGGAAGCTGGCCAACATTGCGGTCATTATAATCACCCCCTACAGTCGTTACTACAAAGGTTCCCACAGAATAAGACAACTGAAAATTAGTTTTCACCTGCTAAGCTCAAGGTAAACCACCAAGTAGAGCTCTAAGCTCTTGGCTTTCAGTCATCTGCGTCATAAAAGTGTTTTTGTGCATTTTTAATTATTAGCCCATTTTAAATTATTCATTGACAGCAACAAGGGAAATGTTAGTCATCTGTTTTCCTGCTCCGTCTCTCCAACATTGTTACTAATTTCATGTCTCATTATGTGCTCATTATATTCAAGTCCTGCTGTTTTTTGGCTCACTGGCTAATCCATGCAGATGCGGACCAAGCCATCAGAAACCCAGCTGGACTGAACTCAACTAATGATTGAGGTAGCAGTGTTCTTTTCCAGCCAATTTCCTTCTCCTTTACCTTCAACTCTCTGTACACTCCAACACACAGGCACATTCATACGAGTATTGATGACCAAGAAGAGTGAATAACTAAACAATGTGGGTGTTAATGGCTGTGTGACAGCAAACGGTCACATCCATTGAGACATAAAATGTCACATCTGCAGGGCCTGATGAGTGTGTGTGTGTGCGTATGTGTGTGTGGGCATTCAGGTCAGGCAAAGGACAAAGTGTGAAAATAGAAACTGCTCTGCTTCTAATTCCATAACATGACAAGGCAGACTGTGTCCATAAAATGAAAAGACCTACCACCTGCTCACATTTTCAAAATGACAGCACCGTTTAAGAGCCTGGCCTTGCTCAAGCAGAGTATAAAGTTAAATTGGTTGGGTATTAGAGTGCAAGTCCATGCAATGATGAACTGTACGGTTTAAAAGATATGGACTAAAGCTCACTGCCAGCTGCTGAAGTGATGCCTTCTCATATTTGGCTCCCCAGGCATTCCTGCAGGAATATTCTGGATCAGTGTGCAGATTCATGGTCAGTGTCTCTGTGAAAAAAAATCAAAGAGCTCTTTAATGGAAACCCAAAAGATGACTTTAAAATCTCAGTACTTACAATACAGGGTCAAAGCAAATTCAACTCTTCTTCTGCCTTTTTGAGTCATAGATTTTGATTTAAAATAAAAGAACCAGTGGATATCTTGATTTTATTCCTTAGCAAGAGAAAAACTCAAGGAAAGTGTGATATAGTAAAAATCAGAACTGTCAGCACACTCTGTACTCTTTACTCTGTACTGTATGACTGTATTTGTGACTGCAAATGAACCTGTACATAGCATCTATACACTACTCTGCTTTAGCATACCTAACAGGTTCACTAACAGGCATGGTTCACTTCATTCAAAAGCACTAGCACAGGCACGGGGCCCTTACATGATACACAACCCAACAACTCGATTGTGGTTGGTTGTGGTGAAATGATGTTGATTCCACTTCTGGGTTTATGGCCCCAGCAGAGCTCACTGGGTTATTGAGTAAGTCAGAAATCTTTCTGTCAGGGCTGCCA
This sequence comes from Thalassoma bifasciatum, assembly GCA_008086565.1. Lineage (NCBI taxonomy): Eukaryota > Metazoa > Chordata > Actinopteri > Labriformes > Labridae > Thalassoma > Thalassoma bifasciatum. Next base: position 1,023,212 of record RPOG01000080.1, read on the forward strand.
TCTGTACGTTTTGCAACAAAGGTCTTGAGAGAGCTTTTCGCTCTAACCCATCATGAGATCTGTCTTGTGTGACACCTTGATGATAAGACACCTATTTATAGAGCACCAGTGGGAGCTGAACTTGCTGATATTAATCTACTCTGACAAGGGGCAGGATTTCTTCCTAATTACTGATAGATTTCAGCTGCTGTCTTGGCTTTCTGTGCCTTTTTGCACCTTCATGTGTTCAATACTTTACCCCCATGTCATTCCACTTTAGTAGTCATAACTTCAAGTGACTGTGAAGAAGAATCTTGCGCAAACTGTTGTGATGTATTTGCTTTGAAAGTGATGTTTGTGCAAGACAACTTTTCATCAGATAAAATATAATAAGGTAATGCATTTATCAACAGTTACCTAGCTCTGTTGTTTGAAATGTGGCAGCAGACTTTGTAAGTTCGTAACGTAGACAAGTAGCCGGCCAAACAGCTTAGTTCAGGTTTAGCCTTTAGTCCATGCTCTATCACTCTCCTGCTTAGCTTTCTTCTGCTCTTCTGTCCCTTTATCTGTCAGACAGTCCAGCTCCTGTGTCCAGTATTACAACTAAATAAATCCAATAAATTGTTTTCAGCAGAGAAGAACACAGGTCTCTCTTCTCACTGCTGAACTTTTCAGTTGGAGTGGTCACAGAGACTTAAAATGCTAGAAATTAGCATTTAGAAAAGAAAAAACAAACATATTTTAGCACTGATAATCTCTTTTTAAATTGTGGATTTTGATCAGGCATATATCTATCAGAAAGTCCTCACAGAGCTTTTAATTTATGAAAAATGATGACATGTCCAACACTTACAGTATTTTACCTGTTATACATACTGGGAGTCTGACAGCAGCATTTGTTCAATTTTGTTTGACAGTTTTTTGTATGGTTTTTTGACATGCTCCCATCAGCATTTTCTGTGACCTTGAAATCATTAATGTCTTGGTTTTACTGATACGGCTATTAGTTCCTGGGCTTAGAAACCACCTGATGCCAAACTCATGTAGGCCATTGTTTTGCAGAATCTTCCCCTCAGTGTGCTCAGTTCCCCCCTATGTTCAAATTTTAAATAAAACCTAAAAACAACACAACGTGTCAGCTATTTAAGGCTTTGAGCTCTCATTTTAACAGTGATTATATTATACTGTCAATTTGATAATGCTGTGTAAATTACATGAGGAAGCTGTTGAGTTGTTAAACTATAGCTGAATTGTTCCATCTGTCACAAATAGGGCTGATGGATGACAGATAGAGGCAAGTGAGCAGTTCATTTTGGTAGAGATTAGATCAAGAAAGACAGCTTTGACTATTTGTTCTCACAATGATAGAGTTCTGCTACCTCCCATTCATCTATCAGTCTCCATCAATCACCATTCTCCTTGCTTCCTCTTCTGTTTTCAATAGTTTAACCTGGAGGCCTGTCGATATCAGCTTCATCTATGAGCCAATGCAGCTTTCTCTCATTTTTTTGCCATGTCCGTCAGTCACCGCCTTTAGGCCGACCAGAGAGGCAGCAGACAGGTACAGAGCTCCATTTATCCATCATTCATCTCTGTCAACCTTGAGCAGGGCTCAGCGACTGGTGGCTGACGGGCCAGAAGCAGCCTGGCAGCATTAATACTGGCCTGCGAGATTATTCTGTTGGTGCCTTTATTCAGTATAAATCCTCAACAGAAGTCAGTATTTAACCTGTGGCCAGGCTCATGTTCTTTACAAGTGAATAAAGGAAAGCTTCTGTGTATGACCAAGGCTGTGTGGTCTAAGAGCCCTGGCCTTATTCTTTTCACAAACCATGAGCTGGATAGAAAAGAAGAGTCTCTCCTGATTTTATCATGAAGTACAACCTGAAAAGATGAGACAAAACTTTACAATGTATATATTCCTTACATATCCCAGTGAGCAAGTAAAGGACAGTAAAAATCCAGCAAACAAGAAAACAAAGTAACAAACAAAAAAGCCCAGTTGCAACAGACTAAAGTAGAGCTCTTCTTGTGACTGTTTAGCACAAAAAGTCAGATTCCTATTACACAGATACAAGAAAAGAGTAGAGTATCAGAAAGTATGCACTAATCTGTAAAACGTATCACTTAAATGGAGTGATGCACAAAAGAAAGGTCCTTCACATATAGCTGCTCAGAAAAAAAATAAAGAATGCATCCAGTCTGACGCTATTCATTAGCTTTTCATGATGAAAGACTGTACAGCTGACATCTGAAAGAAACCTTGAATATATAAAGATTGAACTCTGCGTCCCTTTTACATGTAAGCAGTACAGAAGACCTGAAGTTGTAAAGAAAGCTGTGAATGTCACTGAGTTGTTTAAACACTTTTTCAAACAGACAGATGTATTTCAAGCATTACTACAAAGCTGAGTAATGACATGAAAAATTACCTTTTAATTTCTACATCTATACTTCGCTTACACCACAACATTGTCTGTGAGACTCTGTTTGAAAAAGGGATTTAGGTTCTGAATGATCAGTATGCAATTAAAAATGTCTGTGCAGGTCAAAGGTATTATATTCCCTTTATGATGACCTTCTCAGGCTGCTTTTTTAAACCACTCTCAAACTTAGCCTTTAGCATTGCTTTCTTTCTTTAGATCTCCCAAACATCTCTCAGGCAATTTACTTTTCTTCTGTTACGCTTGCCTCTCTCTCAACTCAATAACATGGTCCTTCTTTTCTTTCATACTTTAATTTTGCATACAAAATATACAAAAAAAGCATAGGAAATGTGCAGAATATACAGGGTGTTCATAAAGTCTCTTAAACAGTAGGTTCATAGCAGCATTCCCCTTTGCATCAATGCATTACGGTGAGACTGTGATGCATTCAAATAGAGTTTCCTTATTAAACAGAATGATGTAAAATGGCAAGCTTTTATTTGCCCATCTGACATGATTTTACTGCTTCCATCACAAGGTCAAACCTGGTGAGAGATGCCAGCTCGAGTCCCACATTGACCACAATTCCAGCTGACACAGACACCTTGTCAATGACAATGAAGCCCAGAGATACAATACAAGCTGTGTAATATCTGTTCCCTACCCAGTATAGTACAGCCATGGATTCCTAAAGCAAAGACATAAAAAGGCACCTATAAACAACCTGCTTAGTGTGTACAGCCTCTCTTTTACTTAACAAAGTCCCGAATGCTTGTGGGTTTTGCTAATGTGGTGGGGATGCTTGTACAGATATACTGCTAGTCAGACTCGAATGAACTTGTTTTATGGTCTGTGTGTGCATTCTGCTAGAGATAGTCAACATCACCAGTTTCCTCATTGATCCAATACTGAGTAAGATCCTGGTTGGTATGAGTGATACCAGCAGATGCCCCGACCCCTGGTGTCTGGCTGCAGTATAGGTCATAAGCCCCGCCTCCCCATGTATTCCAGATATGAGCCGGGAAAACTTTAAAAAACTACGATACCTGGTATAACGTTTCTCTCATCCTTACGCTAAGGTGGTATGACGGTGTAATTTGGTTGCATTGTGTTCAGGTGTTTTTTTTACTAAGAAGTTGGTTTTACATTAGTTATTGGACGTTAAAAACCGTGTTATAAGTTTCATTTTATGATAATTGACAGCAGCCGCTCGTGAGTAGTTTTTATCGGGGATATAAGAAACTTCGGGAAAGAGCGCTAAAAGGAGACTAAACCTTCCAAAGAAGAAGAAATAAATATTTTTATTTCTCTTTTTTACTCTGCTCCACCGTAAATTCTCTACAGCGCCGACTCTGGCTGCACAATGGGGGCTAGAGTTACGGGGTTATTTGGCTTCAAAAACGTAGAACGTTGACAGGCAGAGCCACGCTGACCATTCTATATACAGTCTATGGTGAAGACATTTATCAACAAACAATGTTTTTACTCTTTTTAAATCATGATGACAATAAAAACTACCAAAATGACCCTGATCAGAAGTTAACATACCCTGGTGATTTTGGCCTGATAACACGCACACAAGTAGACACAAATGGGTTTTAATGCTCTAAAAGCTCTTTGGGGTGCCCCCCTAATGTATTGGTAGGGGACACACTGTAAGTGAGACATTGTTAAGGTCACTTATAGGGTCCTCACAGTTCCTTTGACTAATGCATGTAAAACCTGCTTGCAGTTGCAACTGGCTTATTTAGTGAGCAAGAGTTTATGTCTGATTGTGTACCCTTTACCTTGGCTCCTTGTATTCCAAACCCTCTGCATCTTGTGCCTCCCTTCACACCAAAGGCTGATATAATACTCCAATATAGATTTTTTTCCCCCTACTTTGCACTAGGCGCTTTCAGCTGTCTGGATGAGGCCTGGAGAATCTAGCACAGCTCAATAATGTGTGGATAATAACCTGGTATGTTTCATGAAGCATTGACTGTAACACGGTCTGCAGGGTAAGAATCTACAGTGTAAGTTTTAGTTCTTCAGTGTCCAACTTCCATTCACACTGAGATTTAAAGTAGACAAATTGTGACACAAAGACACGGAGCAGTCAGACAACTAAGACGTGTGGGCCATCATTAATGTCCATGTTCTGTCCCCTCACTGTCACATTCAAGAGAGAAGGGTCGAAGAGCTGGTTTGGTTTCTGTGTCAATCACACACTTCTGATCCATAGCTGCAGACCCCATGCAGCTAAATCCAGTGAAGCTTGGAGAAAAAATTGTCATTAGCATTCACCTGCAGACACCATTCTGTCATATATGAACCAGAAAAGATAGAAGAGGCAGAGAAGTAGAGATTTGCTTTAGGTACAGTTGAGAATATCTGGAACCCTGCACACTTATACATGAACATAGGATGGATCCAGGCAGCTTGATGTGTCATAAAAAAATAGGAATAATGTATGACTTGGCTGAGCCAAATATCCACCAAGTATGACCCTGCATGGCTTTACCTCCTCTCCCTTTCTGATTATTATTTAAGGTAGGTTGAGGGCATATCCAGCCATACGGCTTCTTTAGGTCCCGCTCAGTCACATCGCTCCACCTTTGTTTCTCTCTGTCACTGTCTTTTACATTATTCACACACCTTGGCTTGTTAAGCGGTAATGAGCAAGTGACTGAAAGGGTCATCACTCACACCCCGTGACCTGCAGAAGAAAATCTGTGTTTCCCACGTGATGGATGTCAGAGGTTAAAGTGTCTTGCATGAATTTAACTTGAATATTTTTGAGAGTGAACGTGGAATATAAATGAGATGAAAGGGTGAGCACATTGAGAGAAAAAAAGTCACTGATCAAACACCTGCCTAACATCCAGGTGGTGTTTATTTTTGCTATACAGTTGGTGGTTTTACACACAGTAAGAAAGGGTCCTGTGTACACCAGATACAGATACATATAGCTTATTATAATTTTTTATTTTATTCTTTTATTTTTTTCTGTTTTGCCATCAGTAATTTGTAGCCTGTGCAGCAGGGTACTCCTTGACTTTGAATCCTTTAGGGTAAACTTTACTCTCATTTGGCACGTGAGGCTTCCAGCATGGCTCTCTAAAGAGCATTGAGATTATAACTTGGAATGAGTATGATCCAGCCATCTAATTGCTGCCTGCAGTCTGTTAGTGAGCACAGCCTACCTGACTGACAGGACGGAGAGCTCTTCGCTTCAGGCCGATGAGCACTCCGACAGACATGACTGCAGCTTGTCAGTCAGCTTACTCAACAGCAGGCAACCAAATAAGGAGAGCAATACCTGCATGATGAGCAGCTACTCCTGACTTACAGCTTACATATTAAAATTGTACTGCAGCTTATCACCAGAGGCATCGTCTAAAAAGGGGGCTGGGACCATCTCAGACAATAACGAATTTTCAAGAATTTTGAAGTACATCGACTGAAACAAATAAGGTGTCTAAATTTCATCATAATCCTGTAATTTTATTATTTTCTATGAACAAAACCAGCATCAGAGAACGAGGGTGAATGCATTTTTGATGTAACGTACAAGGCAAAAGTAGGACTTGTGCTGAAATGTATGTTGCATTAGCAAGCAAATTCGAGATAAAACATGAAACACTCCTCAATACCTTGGGTGAATGGGCACCGCACACCTTGCTTTCTGTCTCAGTCATTATAGTGGCTCTTTGGGTGTTATTGCCTGTGAAACTAGAGAAAGTTCACAATGGGAGTAAAATCAATATGGTTACTTCCTTTCAAGTAAAAACAGATCAAGTTCAGCCCACATAGACTTCAGTCCAATCTTTAATGAATATGATTCACATTGTTAGTGTATGGGTGGATAATGGGGGAGTAAAAAGTCTGCAGAAATAGTATGTGACATTTCCATGTCTGATTTAGCCAACATTGACACTTGGCCTCCAACTGTTCCTCATGTGCTCATCATTAAGGTTTTTATGTTAAGAGGCTCATGGTCATTTTTAAAGCTATATTTGGAGCTTTTAATGCTTATAAATGGAGAGGGAAGGGACAGCGGGAGGAACAGGAAACAGGACAAGAGTGGGGAGTGACATTTGGGAAAGGTGACTCAAGCCTGTGCCACCAAATTCAGAGCTCTCAGCACTGTGGATAACAACAGGCTCTTGTAGCTAAACTGCAGAACCTTTAATGTACACCTGAACGGCAAACACCACTCTGTGGCCAATGTAGCATACCACTTGATCAGTTACTTGTGTAGAAAGCTGGCAGGAAACTCTGCCATTGTCAGGTCCTAACCCTGTTGTATCGACTTGGTTGCATGAATAAAGCATGGACTTCATCTCAGTTCATTTGTTGGTGTTTTCCATCATTTTAAATAAAATGTAAGGGCTTTAACCAACAACCATTCACTGATGAAGTTGGAAGTGGGGTTTGAAAGTAGTGGTTGGCAGCACTGCATTGGTTCCTATGTTTGACCATTTAACATGCACTGCCCAGCCAAACAAAAAAAGTTGCCACCAAAATAAAGGTCACACACTGTAATGTTTGGTTTGATTGTTGTATTGATGATTGTGAGGTTAGTTTGTAGTCTGCTTCGATGGACTTGTTGAGTAGTATGCTTTGCTGGTCTTTGGTTTTGGAAAGTAGTATGCATCCAAAGCGCCAACTTACAGTTTAAATAAGTCAATAAGTGCTTTATATGAACTGTCATAAATTTTGTATAAGTGAACAGTTACCAGTGAGATGAGTATCACTTCTCTTGCAGAAAGAAGAGACAGGACTCTTTCATGTCACTTCTCAATTATCTAATGGACAATCCAACATTAGTGTTGTTGTATTGTAGATGTAATGCTGCTTCATACCAGTAGGTGATGGTAATGCACTTGTAACTGAATGACACCCACCATAAACAGAAAAAGACCAGCAACATCAGAGTGGGTAACAGTATATGGTGTAGACTGATCTGTTGCTAACTGAGAATTCAGGAAGGACATCTGGGAAGTTTTGGCATACTGCAGATTTTGCTCTTTCTCACATACCACATATTAAATCTTGGCCAAATCAGTGGGTACTGCTGATAAAGTTGATGGTTTGAAAAACAGTCAGTGTCTTAAATGCTTAAATGAAGGGTAACAAGACAATTCAGTTTATCTTGGATGTGTCACTAATATAGATTTCACCACGATTTTGTCTCAATGTGTAACTTACTTAATGGTCTATCCCACAGTTTTGTAGCCCCGAGGTGCAAAAATGTGCTAAAGCAGAGCATGGCAACTATTTTTAATGGAACAGCTTTATTTTAATTTAGATTAAAAATAAATATACATAATAGAAAAAATATATATCACTATTGAGAAGCCAGCATGAATGTATAAGTAGCACTTGTGAGTAAAAAAGGTCTGATTTTAACATGCTGCTACTGCTGCTGCACTGTAAAAAGCATAGATAGTTGGTGATTGGCTTTGATGTTTATACAGATCCAGGTGTAATGGCAAAGCTCCAGGCTATAATGACTGTGTGATTAATTTCTCATATTTTCTCAAATTTATGACTGGCTTTTTGGTGTGGTAAGGTAGAAGTATGGCATGCCTTTGTAACAGGCATAGTCAAACGACTGTAGATGTTATTTTGAGAACCAGGCATTTAAAGACTGCAATGCTACTAGCTGCTCCATAGGTTACCTGAGCAGGCTCTATGGGTTTGTTACTGCTGTGCAGCTTAGCTTCATTAGAGCAGCACCAGTGATGTGGATAAAGGAGTGAAAGAGATTTGATAAAAGAATCAAGGATGGAGGGAATAAGGTTTGGATTAGAAACAGAGGGAAACAATGGGCAGACAGCGTGAAAGGCAACAACAGCCTGTTTCAGCTTGATGTGAGCATTGATTTAATTAACCCCAAACTTTGTTGACTCCCTCCAACACACACACACACACACACACACACACACACACACACACACACACACACACACACACACGTATAAAGACGCGCATGTTTCCATCCCCTGACACTTTTCTTCTCATATTAATTTTTCAGCAGTGTCTTGTTTTAGGGAGGTGGTTTATTTTGCTCAGAGGAGAAATTACAATGGATTTCCAAATCCATTTTCTCCCATCAATTATTCAGATACACCCAACCTTCATTATACATGGAAATGATCTCAGCTCAGTGAATTTAGCAGAGGACGTTTCCTCGGTGCGAATAAGTGTGTGCGTATGTTTACATCCATCTACAGCTTAATGCAATCTAAGCAGCTGTGGCTGTATGAGTAATGTGTGTGTGTATGTATGAACTGTTATGAGCCTTAGCCATTATCAGGAGCATGTATTCTTCTGCCTCTCTCCTACCCAGGTGTGTGCATGGGTGTGCCTATGAGTGTGTGATGTCGCCTTTTAGGAAGGTCTAAAGGGACGTGCACCCACAGCAGGTTCGCCGTTGCAGGAGATGATATCTAAAACGTATTTTTCCCCATTTTAAGCCACACTCTAAGAACAGATAAACAAAAACAGGTCTGGTGAATGAGAGACGGAGCAAAGACTAGAGGTTGTGAGATGATGAAGGATGATGATGTGCATTGCTCTCTTTGGTCTGATGAAATTGAAAAAACATCATAGTGTGCTGGTCATTATTTTCATACCTTGTTGTTTTTGTGTGTCTTAGATTTGAGAGAAGACACTAGAGAGAATGACACATTGACTTAAAATAAATGTACTGTCAACTGGTTCCATCTAAATGTGCTATGTTGGTCAGAAACAATAATTTTAGGGTCAACTAAGTTAACCTTGACATTGTTTTTTAGAATTACTCAATATATTCACAAAATTCTTGGTTTTTGTGGATTTGAATGCAGTAACAGAAAGGATCTGAGAATGATTTCAACATATTTAATATCTTCTGTGAGTGTGAAAGCACATAACCTTGGTAGAATGGCAATAAGTCTACATACTTTCACAGATCTATAGAAGATTAGACATACAGTACATCTCCCAGACATGGAAGATGTGTGTGTGTCAGTTTTCAGGCTCCAATTAATTCTGTTATTTCACTCAAGCTCTGATTAGCACTGTTGTCATGGCAGCATTCCTGGGGTTGGACAAGAACTCCTGGGATGGATTGACAGCATGATCTTCTGTCTGACTTAAAATAGGCCAAATATGAAAGAATGTTTTACCTTACATACAACATCCGTTGAGAGGAAAAAAAAGTGAAAAATAAAAAAGTGTTATCTAATCCACAAAAAAAGGAAAGAAAAAAGGATCAAGTAAAACACCCCCTGCCTTGAGATGCAAATCCATTTCAGTGTTGTTCCTCATCAGTGATCCATCACTTAGATGTTTTATTCATTTTTTTCTGGTCAATTTTTTTATGCAACAGTTTAGTATTTTTTGCTGATCAGTCAGTGAGACCTCTGATCACCCTAACATGAATATTGAGGAACTGAAGGGTCAACATGAAAATCAAAGATACAGGCCATTTTTTGAACATTCGTAGGAATTAAAATAAATCTAATTTCATCCATCAGTCCAAAATCTTTTAGAAGGATGGCTTAGCTTTTGTCAGTTTTACATGATCCTACATGTAACCATGGTTGCATTGTTCACACACAATATCAGCTGTTAGCAGCTTGTAGCGTGTTAATGCTAACTGGCGCTAGGCCTGATGTTCCCCAAGAGCTGAGAAGAAGGCAAAGATGACGTGCTGGTGCTGGCAGTAAGAGACGACACTGACTTGTCCTTCCATCCATGGTTATGGGGACTGTAAGATCTATCTCCAACAAGATGGACAAGCTAGCTGTGCTAAGAGAGCAGAGCAGAATCACACTAATTACAGAGGCTGCCCTCTTGACTTCCTGGAACCTGTGGTCCCAAGTTCCCTTTCAGAAAACTTTTTACCTTCATGTTATGCTCAATATACATGTTTTTTTCAGGTCACTCCTACTATGTTATTCTCTTTGATATATTGTTGTTGTTAAGGTTTTTCATTGTACGCTGTCTTGCTTGCTACAATAACTCTGTAGATGTCCTTGTTGTGGGGCAAGAAAAGGCGTATCTTATCATATCTTATCTTATTTATCCTAAATAATCTTATTTTGTTGAAAGTGGTTGTGTGAGTGGTGATTCAATAAATCAGCATGTTTGTGGCATATTCTGCTTATTTTCACTATGCGAGCCTTTTCACTTAACAAGTTATCACTTAGAAAGAACTGAAGTTCCATCTTAAGTGTGCTCAGGAAAAAGTGCTGAAAATTGCACACTTTTTTTTCTCTCTGTCCCTTAAAGTCATTTGATTCAGTCAAGGATTTTAACAAGTGCTGGCTATAATTTATTCAGTAAGTTACTTTGCATTTTGATCCTCTTCTCCCCAGGGGTTTATGAGGGGCTGATGAAGGGCTGATAAAAAATTTATCAGACTTTGATTGAGGGTTTGAGTTGGCTTATGTCTTTTTTAATCAATAGGTCAGTGGAATAAATGTGTAAAAATCAGCATCCTCCTCTACAGAGTCAATCCACTTTTCCGATGCCTCTTGTCAAGAGTCTCCTGTGTCTACTAAGCAGTTATAAGCATGCTTTTAATTGTCTGCATATTTGGGCCTTGTTTTGTGTGTATGCTAACAAAAAACAAAACAAAACAAAAAAAAGTAGCCCCAAACAGCCCAATGTAAATCTTTTCAAAGTGGTTCCATGGAAATTGTCACCACATTGTGTTCTGTTCTGACTTGGTATAAAACTGTACAGTTTAGAGTTTAGTGTTTATTCAAGGACCAATTTCTTACACTTTTATAGATAGGCCCACAAAATTCAAGTATGGCCCTGAATCTTCAGATATATGAACTTTTTCTGAACATTCATTCTTGAGGATTTCATGCAAAAGCTGAGGCAGACACAGTTCCACTGGCAGAGTGTCCACTTTGACATCTCAAGATGGCATCTCAGATAGTTGCTGATGACAGTCTGTCGTCTGCTGGTGATTTCTGAAGTGCACTCCAAGAGTTTGCAGTTGATTGTGTAAGTTTTGCATCTGACAATTGGGTTGAGCTGTACCAGAGGCAGTGACCAGAACAATCAACCCTCAGACACTAACAGAAAGAGGTGAGGTCTTCAATCAGGACGACAGGCCTTACCTATAAAGAAGAGGAAGTTAAGCAACTGTGAAGGGTGTAGGTGTTGTACTGATGCTCCTTGCATCTGGTATCCCTGGCATCCAGTAAGGCCAGGCACTAGCTTGACGTAGTGTTATCAGACAACTTATCGCCTGATGAAACATCTGTCTAAAAACAGACCCGTCCACAGCTTGATTTAGAAAGCTGCTTGTAAGGGGAAGAAAAAAATCAGGCTTTTGTGATAAGAATCCAAATGTTGGAGACAAGACCAGGAGCAAATGCCAGGCAATTAAACAGATACAACCTAACAGGAAGATAAAGATAAACCCTAAAGGAATCAATACCCATGTACTGATCGAGAAAACGCCATCGCAAAGTTGCCCCCTGGCAGCTCCACTTATAAAGAGTTCTCAGCTGGACCAAGACATCCCACAAGAAATGTAAAACTCTGATCTGTCATTTGGGTTACAGAATCTGTGATAACGGTCAGAAAAGTAATGCAGAAAGGAAATTTGACTTTTACTATCTTGTAATGATGTGATCTGAACCACGTAACTCCTGACATGGATTTTGTACTTGAGTTCTTTTTATTTTTGTCATTTTCCAATACCAATATCTCTCTTTTTCTTTTTTATTTCCCGAAAATAACAGAGAAAAGAGTTGATATTGGTTTAGTTGTAAAATAAATAGCTCTTAGAGTGGGGAAACTTGTGTCAGCTCAACTTTTTAAGGGCCTTCAAGTACACTGGTATAATATCATACCATTGTTGCTGTCAAGATGGAATAACATTGACCATGATGAACAGATCAGCGTCACGCACCGCTGCACTGGTTCAATCCAGTTATTAGGGCCAGTATAAGACTTTTAACAAATGGCTGCATTCCTAGTGGGGATAGAGAAAGTGATAAGATGATGTATTGTGGGGGTGTATCACTGGGAGGTCAATGCAAAGCTGACTGGTAGATGCCTGGAGTGAATATTATTGATGTTTGACAATAATGCTCAAATGGAATTTGGAATTTGGAATTTGGAAGTAAATTTTGCAAACCTGAAGCTTTTCTTTATTTCTGTGTATTGAGCAAAGTCTTTATCTTTTAAGGTGTTTTGGGAGACTTCTTTATCCTAATTATTGTAATTGTGTTTTGCATTATAAGTTATTGTCCATGTTTTTTTGTGTCTCATGTCTTGAATTGTATTACTGGTGTTCTCACGTGTGTATTCTGTTGTTATTTCCTGGTTTATTTTTACCACCTGCTCATGTGTATTTGTCCTGTTTGATTAGTTTCACCTGTGTGAGTTTACCCTCTGTCCTTTGTATCTGTATTTTCGCTCTCATTTCTCAATTCACCTCGTGTCATCAGACCTCTGGGTACCTGTGATTTTTCCTTTGTGGCTCTGATCTTGGAAAGTGGAAAGTGGAGTATTCAGTTTTTAACTGATACATTACTTTTATTTTATTTTTTTATCTTTCTTTGGTCAACACACTGGTTCTAAGAACTACACAAAGGATGTAAAAATATAACACTTATCCAACCTCAATCCAGTCCACTCATAAGTTCAACATAAGAAACTCCGGAAAGTGACAATAAAGAATTGTCAAATGAAATCAAGTTAATTTAACTTATGGAGAAAAGTACAAGGCAAATGAAGCATTGAGTATCTGATCAACAAGTCAGGTTAGAGTTTTAGGACAGAGACAAGTTTACCAAACACAGAGGACCAATGAAGAGGACTGTGAGAAACAGTCAATACCATGGGAAACCAGTGATTTCAAACCCCATTCTCAACCCAAAAACAGAAAGTAACAAAGAGACAGACATGAAGCCACGACTGAAGTAGAACCAGTTAGTAGTGTGACCAGGACTATAGCCCTTAAACTTAGGGTGCACACTAGGGATGTACAGATTGATACTGAGATATCAATACCACCAATACCAGATCTTGATGCTCTGAAAGTGATTCTCAAATTAAAAAAATCAATACTTTTCATACTTTGTTCATCTTAAGTACCATTAACAGGGACAAGCCGGAAGTAGCTAAACTGTTGAGATCTTGTTAAAATGGTAATGATAGGAAGAATGAGATTGCAGATGTAATAGGTGAAACGAGTGTCCAAACAGGGTCAGGGGCTGGGAGAGCTGAAAGTAGAGCCTTGGCACTGAAAGAAGTCGGTCAAGGTGATACAGACGTTTGATTGAAAGGGTATACCCAGAGCTTACTGGGAGGATTGGAGATATATCCAATCTGGCCTTGGAACTCCTCAGGACCCCCAGGACAATCTGGTGAGCAGTGCTGAGAAGATGGGTGTCTGGGTCGACCTGTTAAGACTGCTGCCCCTATGACCCCATCCGGATGATAAATGAGAGAAGGATGAATTGTACTGGTTGCAAATGCACTTATACTCTGCACTGCAAACTTCTTAAATCGCAAGTTCAACCCTCATGATCTGTATGTCTGTATCAACAAAATTCCTTGTATTTTCCTTCATGTGATAATGACTTGTTTTGCTCCTGCAGCTAAAACTTGAAGTATTTTCCTGTCTCAGTGCATCAGCTTTACAGTACAGAAAGTACCGTTTTAGCTCCATGATGCAATCGCAAGTCAAGTCAATTTCTATCTGTGTGGCCTGCAACCCCAAAACACATCTTGCTTTAGAGAGGCTCTCAAATTTTAAAGCACTTTGAGTGTGTTTTGTTTCTGTCAGAAACCTTCAGTAGAGTGGGTACTAGGAATGGGAATTCATAAGGCTTATATTGATACCAATGTACTTAGCGATTCCACTCAGAGATCTGATTCTTTATGCATTCATTTATAATTTCCCCCTGTGAATTTTCTACATGCAAATAAACAGGCTTTGCAGGTTTTCTGTCGACAGCATGAATCTGCATATCTCTGGACATAAATAAAAAAGAGTAAATATCGCACGTCACATGATGTCAGTGTATTGTTTTGTTATGTTATTGACTGAAGTTGACCACCTAGTGTCTGGAGGTAGTCATAGCAATGCTTTGAGCTGTTTGGAACCTTGGACTTGCTGTAGTTATGCTTTAGTCAGCCATGAGCCTGCACATACCTTTTTTTCATCTCCCTGTCTGAAAAACATGGGCCTGTTAGTGTTTCAGTCCCTCCTGGACTTTGCCATGCTGCGATCACAACAATAACACAAATTCAACTAATCCTTATATATTCTGAGTGACCTTGCAATTTTGTCCAATCACAGCAACCTTATTTGCAAATTTGACCAATCGTAGTTGTTTCCCCTGCCCCCTCGAGTTTCACCAATCACAGCAGCCAGTCCACCTGAAAACTCACTCCCATGTTTAATTGGGAGTGAAAGTGCAGACATGTCAGACAAAAACGCCTGTAAGCATGAAGGTTAATGGTGTCGATGGATTGAATCCTAGTCGGGATCATGGTCCAGATCTGGCCTGTTGGAATCATTAATCTTACTCACACTGACTGTATCAAGCTCATATACATAAAAACATGGGTAAAGTAATGCACTAATGAAGATGAAGATTGTCCAAGTTACTTGTTCTGACAGCAGATCCCAAACAGCCACCTTCCCTTACATGCTCACTCACAAAGTTGGCTGGACTAAAGAATAGTACGTTATTATTACTGAACTATGATAAATGAACGGCATGCATAACATGCTCTCCAACCTAGAAAATAATGCACTGCCAGCAAGTCAGTGTATTTCCTGATGAGAGAAGTTTATTATATCCATTTGCTCTGGCTCTTTAAATTACCACAACAAGTAAGCATAAGTCCAAATATCTGAGAGGTTTATTCAATTTTTCAGTCATACTCATTGATGGTGATAATGATAATATCTATTAAGGTAAAATACAATTCATAATCATTTTTTAAAAATTGTTGAAAATAAGGTAACGCAATCCTTTGGCAAACCAGCATTTGATGAAAAAAAAAAAGGAAATTTGATACCATTTAAAAGATGAATTCGCCCAAACTAAAAAAGTAGCAATCCTGGTGAACTCAAGGGAAAAATAAAAACATTGATTAGTAGTTATTAACTGATATGCACTGACAGAGAGAAAATAGTGTTTTGCTTTGTAATTGAACATTTATCCTCATGTCTAAGAGACAAACTCAAAATCTTTCTTCCTGTTTTTCTTTTATTGTATGCCTTTGTACCGTGTGTGAGAGGCTGGCTTGGAATATTTATTTAAGTGTGTTAGTCAGGGAGGAAAAAAGCAGAAAGAGGGAATGAAGAAAAGAGCTACATTCAGATGAATGAGTTTCAGTTTGTTTGTACAAGTAGCAGCTTTGGAAAAATCCATATTGATGCTGGAGAGAGCTGTAGATCCTGTGTTCTGACCAAAAACATTTTAATTGTAGGTATTTTTCAATTATTTAGTCTCATTTTTTGTTCTTGTGTGACTCCAAGCACAGAATTTTAACCACGAGTTACCAGTGTTTTGTTTCAATTTTGTCACATACTGGGCTCCAACATGCCTGAAGGTACGTCTAGTTATACATCAATATATGTACTTTTAATACCCTGCATGCTGAGATAGCGAGATTGTCCCCCAACTGGAACGACCTTTGGCTCGACAAATAATCAAATCGCATTTGTGTAAAAGATCTTTAGAATTGAATCCATCCAGTCTGATGAAGAGCAAGTCTGTGCTCAAAAATCACTGAATTCCTACAGTAGCTCACAATCATTCTTGGGTTTCAGCTCATTTGAAGCTCTTGAGACAACACAAGAGAAGTTTTCTTTAGCTTACAGCATCTTCAAACATGCTTTTTTTTTTTTTTTTTTTTTGCAGTACAGCTTCATAATCTATTCTGTCTTTTCAGGCCAAGGCATAGCTGTCCTATACCCCAGAGAGGGAGAAGAGATGATGTAGCTTCAGACGAGCTGAGCAGAGTGAGCTTGCTGATAGAAGTAAAACAAAACTTTTCATTCAGTATTTGAAGATTTACCTTACTTATCCACTTGAGGGCATTTGGTGTAGAGAAGACACACAAGTGAATAGTCTGCAGTCCTATTTAAAAAAAAACATGTCCTTCATGATTGAACTTGTTTTTGTGCTTGTGAACATATAATTAGTCATTCTACATCTGTGGAAGATGGTGGACTTTTTAATATTCATCAGTGTCCTTCATCTTCACTTCTTTGACTCCCTTACCCTAAAGCTGGCCCACATCTCCACAAGGGAAGATATTTCAGGTGTGAAACAACTGTATCTATTTTTATTCTTCCCTCTATCACTCTACCCATCTCTGTCTTCTGCCACTTTTGCTCCTTGTTAAGATTCCCTGCAGGAACTAGTGAGGCTTCAGGAACCGAGAAGTCTCACAAGGAACAGATTGTTAATTTCCCTCCCCTGAGAAAGTCTGCACAGAAGTCCAACCCTGTTTGGAGACATGACAAAATGCTGTCACTTCATTAGCGTCTTGACCGCCTCAATCTGTCAGCCTATCTGTCTCTATACTGTCCTTTCATCTCTGACTCCTTGCTTTCCACTTTGACACACTGTCCGCCCCCTCTGTCCTTCTCCCTCGCACTTTTTTTCTCTCACTCTAACTCCCTACTGAAGAAAAAGTAAGCTAAAAATAAAGCATGACACATTGTTTATTAATAATGTATTGAATATGAATTACATAGGAGAGATGAGTCAAGCTGTGCAGGAGGAATTTTTTTATGCAGACGAGGAAGTTGCTGATTAAGAGTTAATAAAAGCTGACTGTCCCAGACCAGCAGGAGAACTGATGCACTGCATACACAATTTTATCTAAGCCATGCTGTTACTTTAGGGCCATCAGAGCAGTGTTGGGCAGAGACAGTGGTAAGTTAGTTGCTATAAACATTTTTCTGTGGATTGGTAGTTATGTTACTGTTTTCAGAATCAAATAACCTTTATGGAGTTTTGCTGTTTTGTATCAATGCAGTGTGTTTTTGCTGCTTAAATCAAAGTATTGGTGATCAGTCAGTGACACCAGCCGAAATGTGAACGTCTATTTGCAGCAAACACTGTCAAACATACATAAATCTTACATGAGCAGGAAGCATCTCAGCAGCTGGCGATTATGCAAGCATGAGCTCACCTGATAGACAGACATGCACATGATTCTTAAATAAGCCACATAACCAATCCCCAATGAGCCAGGTTAGTCTTACCACAATATAGTAAATACTTATCAGTCCACACAATACATTTGCGGTCCATTAGAGGTAACCGATACACGACAAGTTGAAACTTTGAAGAATGAGATATGAAAGTACATATTTCAGGTTTTTTTTTTCAGTATACCCAAAGGGGGCATGTATCGCCATCACATAATAACTGAAGTGTTCAGTATAGACCAGTGAGAAGAAAGGTATTCATCTGATATATTTTATTACACATTAAGCATAGTCCAAAGTTAGTTTTGCAGCTGCACAAAGGTCACAAAGTTATGTTTCAAGAGTTTTCAAGAGTTAAAGAAAAAGAACAACAAGCACTTTGTCTCCAAGCTTTTCTTGGTCTTCCGTCTGTAAAAGCTTAAAGTCTTTGCTTTGATCGTTCTGCAAATTGAAGAATTGAACGGATATCCAGGAGGAAAGGCAGAACTGAGAGACAAAAGGCCAATTACAAATCTGTCTGTTGACACTGCCATAGATTTATCAATACACAGCTGAGTTAAGCTTTTCAGAGCTATAGTTGGGGCCATAGATTTTTCCCTCTTTTTTACTTGTACAACTCAGTCACATAAAGGATCAATGGACCAGGCTGGACTACAAATACCCCTTTGCCTTTTCTCTTTCTGCTGCCAGGGAAGAAGGTTCTTTCCGAACCCTCATGACCTAAAACAGTAACGGCCTCAAAGATAGGATTATTTTTAATCTTATTTTTTGCATTTTTTTCCATTCCATGCTTAAAGATCTATGGCAAATGGCAGAATAAAACATAACACAATGAGTTGGGGGGAAAAAACAACAACACAGTGCTAAAAAAAAAGCACTGAAGCACTTTGTATTTGATTCTTAGATTCCCTTGATGGAGCAACATCTTCCCAGAAAACGTGTTCCAAATGTTAAATCAATACAGTATAGCATAAGTATGTAACTAATAAATAACTGTGAAGACCATGTGAGCCATGTAACTTTCATTCTCATCACACCAACAGTGACCTTGTGCTCTGTACTTGGATGGGATTTTGACATCCTAAAGAAACTTTTTTGTGCCACTTATTGCCGTAATCTTTTTGTTAGTTAATAGTCTAACAATGCGCTGTCATAGTGTCAAACTTTTTGCTCAAATCTTCCCATATTTTCACTGCAAATGTCAAACAGCTTATTCTTATACCTGACATGCAGAACACTTTGAGACGAGTAAGACAGCAGGATTCCCAACCACCACCTATATTTATAATGTTTTCTGTCTTAAATTTCATTCAGGGTGACATTAAATAAGGTTTTTTGAAGAGATCTAAATTGACTTCCTAAAACCTGCAATACCCTGCCATCCCACAAATGCATATTACTTATATCTCTGGCACCATTTAAGGAAATATCCTGTTTATTTCTCTTTCCAATAATATGAAGATTCATTGACATAGGTAGAAGTATTGTTACACCAAAGAAATAATCCACCAAGCACAAATTGCTTGACTTTTTGTGTTGTGTTTACTCAGACAAACAATCTCAAGCTGAGGGGCAAAAAAAAACCAAAAAAAAAAAAAAAAAACCTGAATCTACAAAATGGAATTTCACTGAAACAAATTTCATTGTCATCCTATTATTTTTCTATCTATGAGATAACAAAAGCAATAAGTTAGAGGGGCTTTAAATTGAATTGCAGCAAACTTCCTCTCTGCAATGACACTGGGGAAAGTTGAGGTAGATTTTAAAAATAAATGCCATCTAGTTAATGTGTTTGCAATACTTAGTAGCTCTGGTGAGACTCTTCAGAGCTTAGACCCAGACAATAAGTCTAACAACACGATGTAAACTTGCTCTATACCCTTACAAAATTGTCCCCTTGCACATTTATGGAAACATCTCTGCTTTTTGCCATTGTATCAAAATAGAAGTCAATCACATCAGAGCCAGCAAATTAAAAAAGCACCAGCTGACCACTGCAATATTCTGCAGGTCAGAGTTCCTTTTTGCTGGGATTTGATTAAGATTGATGTCCAAGTGTCAGGCAGCAACCCCCCCCTTGCACACACACTCTCACAGGAAGGACTCAAAGCTTGCATGCTCTTGGACACACTCAGAGTAAATTCCCACCTGCGTGATAACCCAACAGCCCATAAACTTTATCACTTGCATGCTCACACAGATATAAACACTCACGCAGAATGAGGCTGTGAAACTACATGTTCAGCTGCGAAACACGATCACTCTCTCACACAAACAGGTATCAACAACACCTGCTCGAAATACTGCACGTCATTGGTCGATCTCAGCCACTTCTGCTAAGACCCTTGCCCCACACCCACACACATTTTTTCCATGTCGCCCCAGTCTCTATATGTGTCACCAGTGGATTTTTACCCCCTTAAGTTAAGTCCAACAGCTCAGGCTTTGGGCTGATAGGCCAATTATCGAGTGTTAAATCCTGGATTGTCGACCACCCAGTTGGATTAGCGAGACTGTCAATCACCTTTGGCACTAATCCAGATAACAGTCACATGGGACTGAGAGCGACAGAGGTCGAAGTAGACCTTTGGCGAACTAGATGACCTGCCAAGCTCTTCCATCATCTTTCCTCTTATTGCCTTTTTGGTTTCCTCTCAACCCTTTCTTCGGTGATTCATCTGTTGCTTCTACCTCCTCAGTTGCTTTTATGTGTATTTTTTTTTTCAGTACAACTTTCAAGCTTCTTAAATTGAGGTTTCTACAGTGTCACAGGGCTCCAGAAAATATCACACACAACACATTTCTCAATTTTACCTTGATTTTTTTTCCC
This sequence comes from Thalassoma bifasciatum, assembly GCA_008086565.1. Taxonomy (NCBI): domain Eukaryota; kingdom Metazoa; phylum Chordata; class Actinopteri; order Labriformes; family Labridae; genus Thalassoma; species Thalassoma bifasciatum. The sequence goes on from RPOG01000080.1 coordinate 1,043,631, forward strand.
TCCTCCTCCTTGGGAGCTTCCTCTTTTTCATTTTAGAAAGCAGAAGCTACATCTGTGCTGACAACAACTGTACCAGCTGTGATGTTAGGTCAACCTTCATGCTTGGTTTTCCTCTCTTGCTATTTAAAGAATGGCTCCCCATGGCGACGACAATTCAGGGCAAACATATGGTACAACACACACTGATTAAACTTCTGTCCAATCCAACAAAGTATTCCTGAAGTTTCTGGTACATCAGTAGGTTCAGTGTATGTGTTTATGTGCGTGATCCCTTGCCACTCGGTTCTTTTTCATTGTTAATAAGGGAGTAGTAAAGCAGGCCAGTACAGAGGAACCTTATCAGGGGTGATCATTGTCAAAAAATCCATAAAGAGGAGCCCCTATACAGCCTCTTGGAGATATTGAAAAAAATATCCAGAGATACTCAAAGATAACGGAGTAGCTTCATAAACCAAACACTTATTCAGAATATAATTTTTCTGTCTTAAGTGGAAATTTTCTGTAATGAAAACACAAACACCTTTACAAGTCCATATCTGTCAGTTAAGAATTAAAAGATGAAATGTTTGCTTTTTTGAGATTTTTTTTCCAATATAAAGTCAAATTTATGAGTTTACAGTCAAATTTATAAGATAAAGAGTTAAAATTTTAACTTTTTAACTCAAAATTTTGATTATTTTTCCTTATGATTTTGACTTTTTACAAAAAAAAAAAAGAAAAAAGATTTTAGTATCTTGTAATTTGACATTTTATCTCTAATTTGGATTTTTCACTACAAAATTTGACTTTTCATCTCAGACTTTACGTGGGCCACACCTCACATGGACTCGGCATCTTGACAGGTTGGTGTATCAGAATAATGCCAGTAGCCCAGTGCAGCACTTTATTCTCAATATTAATGGTTTGTAGAACAAGCTGATAGAAACCTGAACCTTTTGGGGAATTTCATAAAATCGCCTCAACATAATTTTATGACCAAAAAGAAGGACATGTTCAGGCAAAAAAGGATGTTTGGTCACCTTGCCTTATCTGAAAACATTTTAATCAAACCCTTGAACAGGATAGTTTTGAGTATGCACCTGTTAACATTTACACGCAAATAAAATAAATACTGATGACTAAACTGGCATTTTAAAAAAGAGTTAAAAAAAAGCCCAGGAAGAATATTCAGGCTTGGATTGGATTGGAACTGGCCTTCATTTATTTTAAACACATCATTTATGTTCTTCAAACACCTCCACAGAGCCTGTGATGAAGGACGTTGTCATTTGTGGTCGATGGACTGGAATACTGGAGCCATCTTTTCCTTTCACCTGTCTCCACTTCTTTCCTTTAACATATCTTACATAATCAGAACTCAGAGGCAATACAGTACATTCCATAATGCTGCTTTCAGAGAAGATTGTCGCCCTGTGTTACTCACTTTACTTGCTCTCTTCTTATTTCTCCTCTTCCTCCAGAAACACCATGTACTTTGTTTACTTGTGCAGAGATCACATCTCTTTCTCAAGCCTTTTGTTCCCGTTTCTCTCTGTTCTCACAAAGAACTATACTATGTTCAGTTTTGTCACTGTCCCCTCTATTCTTCTTTTGCTCAGGGACAACGATCAAGAAAGAACTCACGCTTGTGTTTGTTCCTTACCTCTGAAATGTGAAGCCAAACCTTCTCTGCTGCATGTGATTTGAACTGAGCGCAGTCCTTGAAAACTGGATTTGACGTCACTTGCGCGTCAAGGTGAGCGTGACTGGAGTACCATTGTGTTGCTCGGCACATTCAACCTTGTGGAAATGTGTCATGGTTATTACATTTATTTTCACTTTTTGAAAAGGTCAAGTTAAAAAATGTATATTTGTTAAACACAGATTGGAAATCCAAAGAAATATTGAATTCTGTTTCAGCCCATCTGTCATGTCTCATCTGCTGTGTTGAGTTTTTATTCTTTACCTCAGTCTTGTCTTTCACGTTTTTCATGGCTGGTTGAATTTTATAGTAGAAAGTCTGTGTCTCCTTGTGTCTTGGGTAATCATCGTGTCCTGTCACTTATTCAGGTGTCATCTTCCTCTACCCTCTCTGCCTACCAAGACTTGTGCTGAGTTTGTGATACAAAAACCTATAGCAGCACTAGAGAAAGATGCACATAGTCAGCTGGGTTGGTACATCAAAGTGTTCCCCAAGGAAGAGTTGTTCAGCCTTATTATCTTTCTCATTGGTCATTAAACCTGCACTGCAAAAACGGAAATCTAAGCAAGTCAGTATGTCTTATTTGTAGTAAAAACTGTCGTATTGTTCTTAATTTGAGCCACATTCACCAGACCAGGTCATAAAAATGTCTTATTTCAAGTTTTTTAAAGACAAAAATGAGGTGTAAATTGCTGGTATCAAGTCAAAAAAATCTGCCAATGGGATAAGACGAATTCAAACGGGAAGTTTCTTGAAATTAGAAAGATGTCTTAAAACAAGAATCTTTTATCTTATCCCATTGGCAGATTTTTTTTACTTGTTACAAGCAATTGATGCCTCATTTTTGTCTTAAAAAACTTGAAATGTGACATTTTTATGACCTTGTCTAGTAAATGTGGCTCAAATCAAGAAAAATAAGATAAATGTTACTAAAAATAAGACATAATGACTTGCTTGGATTTCAGTTTTTGCAGTGTGTCCCTCCTTTTTACTGGTTCCCAGGACTGTAGCAGGTCTTGATCTAGGCCCTCCTTTCCTCTGCTTCTATCTTAATAGTAAAACTCTTGGCGCCATCTTGAGACACATACCACCTACTTGATAAGATTAACAATATAATCTTATAATATTGTTGAATGATGTTTATTAGCTATTATGGTGTATTTGCATTGCCCTCCACTGTAGCATCCTTTAGTGCCAGCAAACAAAGAAGAATTGAAAGGAGTAAACAAAAACTGGTAAACATCATTCAATCAAAATAAGAGCCAATACACATCACTGGAAACTATGACACTGATGTGAATCAGCGGTATTTATTTGATTTTAGTAGATAAAGTTAGCTGCTATCTATGGTAAGAAAAAGAAATAGACTTCACTTCATCGCTGCTCTCTGATGCTCTGCTTCTTACGCTGCACTAGTCAAAGCTGTAACTGCAACGTTTCATGGTTTCATCATTTGAGTTCATCTTTGATAATAAATCGTATCTCCAAATCACAAATTATAAATTAAAGGTTGTAGATTATTAATTTTCAGAAATTTAATAATTGGTGTGCAGGAATCTGTCATTGATTTGAGGGCACTAATTAGTCACTGTAATAACAAATTTAGCTCCATAATTTAAATTAAGGTGAATAATTAGGTGGGTGCAGGGAAGATAAATTGGTAGATTAGTGTCAGGCGGTGGCTCATAAGTTGGTTTTTGTTGCAGTCTTGAATGTACAATGTCTAACCAGAAGAGACACCTTTGGGTCAGACAGTGGTTGTGTGTGTCCTCCAGACTGTCTGAAGTCCATTGAATAAGAGGGAACAGACATCAGGGATAAATAATAATAATAATAATAATAATAATAATAATAATAATAATAATAATAATAATAAATAGTGGGGATTGCTATTTCTCCAACACTTTACTGAAGTTGGGCTGTAAAAGCCATGACTCTGGAGCCTAAAAGGGGTTGGGGTTCTCATTTTTTGGTTTATTGCCTCATGAGAGCAAAATTACAATGGAGGGTTAGGGCAAGGGTAAAGAAAAAAAGTAAAAAAAAGATTAGTGTTTTATTAGAAGATTAGAAGAACAAAGTAAACTTAAGAGATCAAAGTCATACATTTTTGAGAATAAGATTGCAATTTTACAACTAAAATTTATAAGATCTCTCTGGACTGTGAGTTGTCGCTCGGTCACGTGACTTAATAGTCTGCTGTGCTTGCTGCATGGAGACAGAGAGGATTACTTTTTTTTTTTTTTTACAGCTGAATACCTAAATACTTCAAACACAAGCATCTGGGTTATGAAAGAAGTCAAGAAAGAATTCTCCTTAGACACCAGGTTGGAACAACATAACACTGCATTTTCCTTCATTTATATGGGCTCCCTAAAAAAGCCTTGCCCACCCTCTAGTCAGCCCTTGTATAAAAGTTTAGCTCTGCCTCTGATACCATGGGAGGCAAAGAAATAGGAATAAATAAATCAGATAAACACTTTTGACCTTCAAGTCTGTAGAATGACTGATGACGCCAATTATGCACTTTTACAAAGACATATAAAATAAGTCACTGGGTAAAATGGTTTTATCATGGCACAGCTGACAGTCACTTACTGAACTTCCTTTGGTCTGCAGAGAAAGAAACATTTAGGTTATGGTGACTTCCTGTTCCTCAAAGGAACAGATGACAGGATGATGAAGGGGTTTGTCCTGGCCTCCATCAGCTCAGGCCAGAGGAAAGTTTGCTGGAATGAAAGTCCTGAGCTGTGAGTGTGTGAAAGATGAAAATCCAGTTTTAGTTCATAAACTCCGGTCTCTCCTCATAGATTGGAATGAAACACAGACAGAAAACCACAATAAAGCAAAAGCACTGTTGGTTAGATACAGTTTGTTTGGAGGCATTCATTCAACACTGCTGTTATTTAGTGGTTGTCAAAATACAGTATATCCCCTGTTAAAATTATCTTTCTTCCACTCCCAAAAGTTAAATCCTACAAGGACTTAGTTATTAATTTGCGTGTGCATTTTTGAGGATTTCCCTCTCTCTGACAGTTATTTCTCCAAGCTTCAGAAGCCATATTTCCCCTCTGGTGAAAAGAAAAATGGAAGGAAACATACCAAGAAAACCCTCCTGAGCTGAGCAATCAATCTATCAGACAATGTAATTTAATACCTTTGACAACTTTCTAATGCATTCAGCTGAAAAATTATTTTGTAGCTCTTTCTGTGAAAGTAGAGCAAAGTTGGAAGGAAGTCATTTTTACATTTAATATTTCATTTCCAGTCTGTGACTGAGCAAATGAGACATAAGAAGGTGGATTACACCTGCTATATATTTGCGAAAAGAAATGAAAGGCAGTCAGGGAAGCAAAAATTGAGGAGGGTAAAGTCTAGTTAATACTACTACATCTAGACTGCTCTGTATTCTGAAACTTACCACCCTGTAACAACATTTAGAAATAGAGGAAAAGAGCAAAAGAATAACATAGAATTGTTGTTCACTAGAAGTTATTTCATTATTTGTGGTTCAAGTAGAAAGAAAGGCAGAATTTGTGTAAGCGGTGATTTAGGTTCCTCAGCCATAATATTGTATTCGGAACAAGTCTGTGGTGCAGTCTGCCTCGTTCTTACCTCTGGTCATAGCGATCATCTGGGAAATCTTCTTGTTTGTGTTAAAAACATATTTTAAAACTAAGTGGACCAATTAAAAAGGCTTTAAATATGGCCACAAAATATAGTCTATTAATCGTCATTTGCAAAACTGTCCCATAAATTAATACCACCTGTGAGGTTAGCTAATGCACAGCTGTGCTCTGGGATAAATGCATGTTGTGGTGCTAATATTCCTATGTTGGCGGTGCAGATTTTTTTTTTCAATACCAGAAACAAAATACAGCTGAAGCTTATAGAGTTACTAGTTTAGCAAGTATTTCAGCTGAATGCAAGGAATTTAGCACTTTTATTTGCTTTTTCTGTCGAGTCATTTATACTTCAATGCTAGAGATTAATACAGACAATATTTTCCTGTGTATTATTAATTTAACAAAACTAAATAATCTGTTGTGGACTCTGTAGGCTTTTTAAAGATTTTTGATCAAAGTAACAAATTGAATATTAAAAAAGGAACTGCTGGCATTAAGATGCCAAACAGCCCAAATTGTTTATTTTTACACCAGTACTGCAACTGACAGAGCTTGACAGCCAACCATGGGTGGCCAGTCAGACAAATTGGGCAATTTAGCCTGGTGGAAATGTGGAACGGCTCAAGAAAAACGAGACCCAAAGTTTACTGAAATGTGTAAGAGTCTGGAATTTCTCTACAGTCAGTCTGAAATATTTTGCCACAAACATACATCCAAGTCAAGAAACATCAATAAAACATATCCTTTCATATTTCAAGAGGGGGAAATGTACTCAAGGGAGAATGAAATAAATGGAAATATTTGGGAGAGTAAGAATAGCAAGTAAAAAATAAGAAAAAATGTGTCCAAGGTGAACCAGGGTGCAAACAAAAGCACAGACTGAAAGATGCATCAAGCTCAGAAGCAAATCTTTTCCAGCTTACTCCAACAACTGCTCAACAATACCATCAAAAGCTTCATCACACAGATCATATTTACCCAACACACTCTAATCGCTGTGTTTTAGTGTCAAGCCGATGGTACATTTACATGTAAATTTGGTTTTTCAGGCTTCCACTTCAGATTACAGCTGCAAACAGCGCCATGCATTTATGTCCTTGAGGCACAGAAGCACTTCCAAACACTCAGCTCTCTCTATTTTTTTTCTGTGCGTATTTCAGGATGCCTGTCAACTCCCAGCAGGTTGGCTGTTGTTAGCCATAAGGGGATAAAGTGACGAGCAGATGGGACGGAGACAGATGTAGAAATGACTAAAGTAGGACAAAACTGGCAGAGGGAGACAGAGTGAAAGATTTTTACAGAGAGCAGACACAGACTATTTCATGCTTTAGCAAAAGCATCTGAAATGAATTAGAAAAAAAAGAAAAAAGAAACACACTCTTTCATCCTCAGGTTTGAATTTCATGCGGATATGAGCAGAATTATTACAACTACACAAGCTTTTTCTCTGGTCAAGGTAAAGACCAAAGGCAGCTTCTGTTAACCAGAATCCTTTTAATGGAACGGCCAGATGTTAAAGCATTTTCTTTTCTAGTGAGTCAAATAAATGATTCAAGTAAGTTTACATATTTGTGATGTATTGTTGTTTAATTCCAGTGAAGCTCTAACCCAATTATCATATTCATAATGATTGATTGTCTTTAATTAATGAATTAATTTCAACAGAGAATCCTGTGTAATGTATTGGTGTTTGTTTTCTGGAATGTTTTGCTTTTTGTTGTTTGTCGTGTTGTGGTCAAGCCTGCCTGCTTTTTGTTATTGTTCGCCTGATTAAGCAAAGTTACTCTTTTTATACACTAGCTGGCCGGAAAAAAAAAAAAAGGTCTCACTCCTAATATTTGGTTGGACCGCATTTAGCTTTAATTGCAGCACACATTCACTGTGGCATTGTTTCATTAAGTTTCTGCAATGTGACAAGATTTATTTCCATCCAGTGTTACATCAATTTTCCACCAAGATCTTGTATTGATGATCGTAGAGTCTGACCACTGCACAGTCTTCTTCAGCACATCCCAAAGATTCTCAATGGAGTTAAAGTCTGGACTCTGTGGTGGCCAATCCATGTGGGAAAAAGATATCTCATGCTCCCTGAACCACTCTTTCACAATCTGAGCGCCTTGAATCCTGGCACTGTCATCTTGGAGTATGTTCATGCCATTAGGGAAGAAAAAGTCCATTGAAAAAATAACCATTCAGTATATTCAGGAAGTCAGCTGACCTCATTTTTCGGGCACATAATGTTGTTGAACAGAGACATGAGCAAACTGCTTGTGTTGTTGCATCGTAGTTGAAATTTGACAAATGAAAAATTGTCAAGAATGACAAATTCTTGAGAGATTTTGAAAATTTGATTTATCCTGAAAAAAAGAAAGTGCAAAAGAATTCACATAAAAGACTTTTTGAAGCACTGACACAAAAGAGAAAAGGGACCAGGCTGAGTAGTATCATACATGTCGAAGAGAGAGTAGCTACAACAGTTTCAGACAGAGGCTGAAAAAAGGTTCCTAAAAACACGTGAGGAAAAAAAAAGAGTTATTTTTTTTCCCATAAGAGATATTTATTGCCACTAAAAGTGTTGAAGCAAAGTTTGGAGGGGTTATTGCAAGAAGTTGTCAATAAGTGTTTCTTTAAAACAGCATTGGTGTTTTGCTTGTGCCAAATTGAAAGATGTAATGATGGTTATTTTGCTGAATATTATGAAAAGTTAAGTGTTTTATAGCTGCATGCGTTGCGTAGTCAATAAGTATAGATGTCCTTTTTGTTCCGGCTGATTATTTTCACAGATCAATGAAAACAGTGTACATCCTGAGCCTTGCACACATGTCACTGCTGTCAAAGTCAGAGACCAGTCATCACACCCCTTCTTTCCAACTAAAGGAAAATTTGCACATTTGTCAGCCAAAAGAAGAAGGTGGTAAAACCTCCTGCGTGAGTTCAGGCACCGACAGAACACTCCATAAATGTGAAAGTAGGCTGTTATATGAAATGTCAAGAGATGCAGAAAACATATGCTGATATTGCCAGATCAGTGAAACAGAACAAGGACAAGAGGAGGTGAAAAAGGGGAGGAGGAGAATTTGGCGAGTGCTGTGGGCCGTGGAAGGTGTGAAAAATAGATCAGAGAGCCTGAAGTGAAAGGTCTGGACTCAACAAGACATGAGGATGTTAGTGTCCAAAGCTGCATATCAGCCTACTCTGGCCCTGACATAAACATACAGAAGCACAAAAACACATACACACACACACACCAACACACACTTTCTCTCTGAAGCTGATTTGTTATCTCTGCTTCTCCAGGGTCACTGCTCGCATTTGATTGGCTGCCACACTGTAATTTAGAGGAAGTGGAACGTTGCTCTGCCAATACTAGTCAAGGCCGGAGAATGAAGGGTGGAAAAAAAAGAGTGATGTGTGAAGAATATTGATTTTCATGGTGTAACATTTGGCCCAGCGTTGCTTTCTGATGAAGCTGACAGTGGTGAAGTTCTAAGGATTGTATTAAGTAAATGTCTCGTGCATTGAAAAGCAGACTGTCAACATGTGAGGAGAGGGGGCTCATGTCAGGGCGACAGCGTGCACTGGATTTTAACACACATGCTCGACTGACGGGCACTTGTGCAGCACTGCTATCAGGATAGATTTATAGTTTCTGTTCAACACATATCTTTTATGATCATGCAAGATGCTTGTGTACTTTCTGCTTTGTGTGTAAAGCATCACAGCAGAGAGTGGATCACAAAAGTGACAATGCAGCTGGTGAGCCAAGAGCTGGCACTTTGTAATGCATGACCAAAATAAGCCAGTGGCTAGTGTGCATTGCTGTCTTATACATTGTTCTTGGAATTGTATATGATCTAATTTAAAGGTGGCCTTCTTCCTGCTCTTATCATCAAGCAAAGCCTTGTTGGCTCAACCGCGAATGTGACGAAGAAGTTAAAAACAAATGCTGTACCTCGGCTGTTAACTTTTATGAATAAAGAGTGCAAATAACATTTTTTTACCCTAAGAAGTTTAGGGTTAGGGTTTCTCTGCTCTACATTCATATACTCATCATGTTTTGTTTTGTTAAATTACTTTATACATTCACTTCAGTCACCTTGAACAGCCACATTTAGGGTAAATCTTATTTGCCCTTATGTATCAATCTTGCGAGGGATTTACAACTTGGAAAAAAAAGGGGACGTCTCTGTGCTGGAGATTGACACCACAGCAATGGAGGTAGTGAAAAATGAAGCTGTGTTGTTTGGTAGCCAAAAGAAAAACTGGCAAAGAGAGTCAGAAAAACATGTTTCAAAGGAAATCACTGCAGGTGTCCTTATCAACCTAATATGTGGATTTCTAATATATTTTTGCGTGAATTAGAAATATGTTTGTTTTAATTCTTGAATTTTTTATTGTATAGAACGATGTATATTTATGTGTTTGTTGAAGTACATTTGTGAATCAGTCTATGTTTTTATTTGTATTGGGTCTGATCTGACTCCACATCCATGTTTCTCTTCCTTCACCTGAACAACTCTCTCTAGATGACCGTGGAGCTCACACACTTGTCAATGTGTCATCCAAGTGCGTGAGCTAATCTATCATCACCTTGTTGTTTCTGACCAAATGTTTTCGATTGCAGTAAATAAAATGTCTGTCCTGTATATCTGCTTTGCAGCAAGTTCACAAATTGTGCTATTTAGGCAGAATCTAGAAATGTGACAAATAGAGCAGTCAGAGGGCTTAACGGATTAAAATAAGGGATTACAGTAATGCTGATTATTATGAGGATTATGAAGAAAAGTACCTGCATTCAATATGAAATCATACAAACAAAAATGAAGAACTAATGAGTTAGAGATGTATTTACGTGCTTTAATTGCAGAGGAAATAGGTTCCTTTGTGCCAAATAATATGAACTTCACCACTAATATAGGTATAAATACATTTAAAAGAAGCAGTTATAAGGTGTTTCTGTCCATCTTGTTATAGATGCTGATGATGAATTGCACTATATGTAGTAAATGAAGATGTCTGCTATGTGGAAAAATAAATCAATCGAAAAAAACCCCAATATTCTAATTATATGTATTATATGTAACTATGTAATTTCAATATTTCAAAGTATTGTTGTACCTTCTTGATGTAATATAAAAAAAATCACACGTTGATTTTTTTACATTCCATCAAGAAGGTGCAGAAAATTGTTTTTTTCTCAAGCAAAGAAAGACAAACAGAGATAAGAAAGACAGCAAACACAGTTTAAGCGGACCAAGGGAACTGAAAACAACAAACACGTGAAAAACGAGATTAGAACTGGATTTAAGCAACACTTAAATCCAAATTGTCTGCTGTGTTTTGAATAAGAAATGAATAGCTCTAAATAACTTCCAGAGACCAGATAAGCAGACGACCACACATATGCATGAACACACAGACAACACATTAAGACAAACACAAACACTGGGTTTAACGTTGTTTCTCTTGGAAACTCAGCTGTGTTCGGCGAGTATTAGAGGCGCTCTCTCAGCCAGAGAGGGATTTTTCTTTCGTCTGCTTTCTTCTCCTGTGTGTGCTCGCATCCATCCAGACTCCATCTTTCTCTGTTTGTTTGCCAACAGCAATAATTACATCACTGTCACTGTGCTCATGCAAAGGCAATCACACACAAACACACAAATGAGGCGCACAGCTGTAAAATAGATGACCTGGTTTATAGCATTATACTGGTACTTTTTTTTTTCATACTGCTAATAAAGCCTGAGAAGAGTCTGCAGCCTCCTCAGTTTAAACTTCAAAGCTCCTTCAGCTGTCTGCTGCTGCAGGATTTACTTACACAGGCGTTAAGGCCCCTATTATTTTCTTAAATACCAGACACAACTAAAACACACTGCTTCTATTACAACTGTTTTACTTTTACACTGTTGTAAACATAAAAGTGAGCAGTGGCCATTTTAACTGAGGTAACAATCCTATTGATTTGAAGTCAAGGTTTGCTTGTAAAATGGATGATAATTGTATTTTATTCTTTTCTTTTGGTTTGTCCCTTCTCCTGGATCAATTTCCATTGCTATAATTGCCATGAATAATCATTTATGAAGGTCCAATGTATGGTGCTCTTCCAAAAACATCCATGGAACTGAAGCAGTGGGAAAACAAAGTAAAACAAAACCCTAAAAGTTGTGTAGTGATACAAGAATTCTCGATAGAGCTCAAGTGATTGTTTTAACCAGTGAATTAGTCTTTTGTGATTTCTTGCAGTGAGTATACTCACCCCTCCCAGAGCAACATGTCTCAGAACAACATCCACCTTGGAGCAACACCCCAGAGTCACCATCATCTCCTTGTGCCTCCTAAGGTGTTGACAGCGTAACCAGTCTTTAAGAATGCATTAGTGAATGGGTTTCAGATTCAGAAGTTTTTTTATTGGTTATGCTATCAACATGTTAGGAGGCAGCACCACACACAAGGACACAAGGAGACTGGACGTATTAGTGAGGAGAGTGGGCTCTGTGATTGGAGCCAGGTTGGACACACTGGGGGAGTTGGTGGAAGTATACGGATATGTTATGTTAATGACCACACACACACGCGCACACACACACACACACACACACACACACACACACACACACACACACACACACACAGAAAGTATCCAAGTTATCTCTCTATACTTTTAGATATTGTATTACCATACATAGCTCTATATTATTCCTGCTGTTGGTGAACGCAACACGCAGGGGCTGAGAAGCCTGCCAGTCATTGGTGTTTCCAAGACAATGGGTTGTTTAGCAAAGAGACATAGTGTGAACTCTGGATGTTTGTTTTATTATGGTATGGTATTATATTATTATGGTTGGTATTATAAGTTTATACTACAATAGATTTAATACACCAATAATCCTTTGCTATGCTAGTTCACTTACACAGTGGCGTTAAGGTAGCGATGGGCTCCTTCCCCCAGACAACAGCCTCAGCAGCTGAGCACTCAGCTTGATCATCATCTTCTGGCTGCAGCTCGTGTTTTCTTTCTCCCAGTTCCCATCTCGTGAGTGGTGTCACCCGAAGTGACTGTGAGTGCAGCGGTGGCACGCTTTGGTAAGCACTGAAAAAGTGTTGTCTTCCATTGTTTGCACTTCATGTCAACCTGTAATCAACTTTCTACCATTGACGCAGAGGAATTTCTTCCCCCAGATCAAACCTGTTGCTGTCCATCGCAGGAAGCAGAAGCCTCAAAGGTTCAAAACTTAGGTGAACGCAGAGTTGATTTAATGAAGTAACCCATGTGTGAAAGACATCACAAAATTACCTTTTCAAAACATTCTTTTTTTTTTTAAAATAATGTATCTTTGCACATCAAGAGGGTCTGTGGAAATCATAAACATTGTCTAGTGAGTACAGGGTGTATACCTGTGTATCACGTAGACTGCACAACTGGTTTTAACTAGTTGTTTATTAACTGATTCTAATGAAATACAAACGTCTCAGCAGTTAAAAAAGTTTTCACCATGTACTTCTCGACCCTTAGTTACCTAGCTGTCCACTGGTCTGGCTGTGTGCTGCATCCTAAAATTCAGTCAGTGTGTGTCCACAGGGAAAGGAGCACAGCACCAAATGGCAATAGAAAAGAGACAGAGGGGTCAAGGATGTGGTGTGAGTCAGGTCTTAGTCCTCAGTTTGTGCCGTGAAAGGGTGGCTCATGGAGTGTAAAATTGTTAAAGTTGTGATAAATCCTCCAACAGCTTTTACACAAGTCGAGTCACTTTTTAACAACCATGTAAAAAAGTATGTATGTTGGTTTTAGAACCAGACATTTGAGAATATGACTTCAAAGTTGTCTTTGTTCATGAGAATCATTAGAAATTCAATGTTGATATAACTGCTCTCATGTCTTATTTGATGTTATACTGATATACGGACATCATAATGCCAAGATGATCACTGTAAGCAGTAAAAGAGGTTTGCTGGATTAACACACACACAGACACACACATAGACACACACACACACACACACACACACCATCACTTACAAAGCAGTAACATACATATACATTTGAACACCATGAACTGCCCTGCTTTGATCGTGTAAATTTTCTCGCCCTCTACTTTTCCCTCATGTCTTGTACCAGGAAATATTGGACGGATAAAACAAACAGCTAACTCAAGACACACTTTGATCTTTGCAGCTACCCTGGTTCATTTCTCCTCTTACTTTCTCCCCCTCTGAACCATTCCAATCTCTTTTCTTTCCCTCTTATCCTCTTGCTATTTCTATCTCACTAACACCCAGTTTTATATCTGTTCTCCCAGCACACTTTTTTCCCCTTTTATATTTTCTTTCCCTGTCTGTCAGAGTGTACTTTTCTAGTCTTTTGCACCTTTGTTCTTCACCAAAGAGAAGATTTATTAGAGTGTATGGACTTCGGCTGGTGATGGTTTTTGACTGAACTTGCTCAGCTGGAATGGCGGGACATATGAGTGAAACAAAAAAAACAAAACAAAACAAAAAAAAGAGTAAGCAATTAATCATCAGCTGATCAAAAGTTTAAAACCACAGCCACATTCCTCTAGAAGAAGAAGAAGTCCTTTGTCAGACAGCCATTGTAAACTGCAGCGTTGTCCTGTTAAATTCCAGTCATTAGCACACAGACCAGAGCCCTCAGTCATGAAGGACGCCCCCTTCAACATCTCCACATACCCAGCCTCCGTTTGACACACCTGCCACAATCGTCAGCTCCATTTTTCCAATGAAGAAAAAAGCAGATCATGATGGCGCCCCCTCCACTGTGCCGCGGAGAAAACATCTCAGTAGGATCTCCTTGTCTTGACTGTAACATTGGACGCCATCAGGACAGTCAAGGTTCAATTTTCCTTAGAGAATCAAACCCTCTTTCACCTTTCAATATCCCATGATGCTCTCTGTCAAAGTCCAAACGGGTAATTTAGTGGAAGAGGACAAGCCTTCGAAGAGGTTTTCGTTCTTAAAGCTCTTCTCTCCCTCAATTTGGAGGATTGTCCTTTATCTTGACATACAGCCAATCAGATCCTCTGGCACTGTTGAAATGTTTTTGGTTCTACCCCGTGACTTTTTGTTCCATAATCCTCAGGATCTTTGGATACATTTAAAATGGCTGTCTTACTGTGTCCAACAGTAGTGATATTTTAATCATGTTTTACATTGATCAACCCACCACTAAGTCACGCTATTGGGTTTGAGAGATCAGTAACATGGGGATGCATGTCTCATTCTTTGTTGCCTTGAACTTTGTCTAACCGTAACAACTTACAGTTGCACAAACCTAGATGCAGGATTTATTTCCAGCATTAGTGGAGGAGGTTTGATTTAGGAGTTGCTTGTTATAGACCACTCATTCAGGAAGCACACATTGCTATTGAAGAACTTTAAGTCAATGTGGGGCTGAAAATGTCTGGTCACTGAATGGTACTCACATCTTCCCAAGACCTCCCAAGGCCAATTTTGTCCCTTTTTTGTGCCACTGCTCCTCTCCTTCTCTTCACTACTCATGCTGAGTGCCAACTAGGTTTTAAAAAAACATGTATTCCTCCTTTTCTACCTCCAAACAGCCTCCCTCCTCAACACTCCCCTCTACTTAAAACACATGCATTCATGCATCTCTTTCACCCTGCTCTCTCTTCCTGTCAATGTACAATTTTTATCCACTCTCCCTTCTCTGGGTCCTCTCTCTATTTAAACACCTCTTCAACTTACAATTCATCCATCTGCAGAGAGGGGTTGAGGGCATGGGCTCATAGCAGAGCATTGTAAATCGGCGAACACAGCCTGCACTAGTGGGTAGCAGGGAATTGTTAAAGAGATGGACCATGAGGAGAAGAAAGGACGTTAGAGTAGAGGGAGGAGATTTTGGAGTGGACGGAGAGATGCTGCCTGTGTTTCTCCTCTCCAGGATTTTTACTCCCCCTTAGTCTCACTTGCATTGATTTTCCTCCATGTTTCATGGAATATTCAGTCGAAGGATCAATGTGAATTCATGCTCACTTCTCCCAAGTCATCCTCCCTTCATCCTTTATCCATCAACTTTACTCATCCCCTGACTCCCTGGAGAGGCCTGAATACAAATTTTACAAAACCATGACTATCCTACAGTTTCTTGAGAAATTCTCTCTTAATCTATTGCTGCTTGTTTTGCTGTGCTGTAGCTTGACTGTAACACAGGTTCTCACTCAAAACAACATTAGAAAATAATTAATGTCGACCAAATGTATTTTTCCTCACAGTTTCACCTTCATCTTAGGCCTAAACATTCACAATAAAGGAGAAGTCCACAAGACGCCTCAGTCTAGGGCTCATGAGTCTGGGGCAGATATCACCACTCCTGCCAATGGCAGCTGAAAACAAATATCTGAGACATTTGTCTGCACCAGTGTTTGGCCAAGAAGAAGGAGTTCATAGATCCAGTTCTGGGAATTGTTAACATTCAGCCAAAATCGAACTGACCAACATGGCATAAGGTTTGGCAAGAGTGGCACAAAGACAGACAGGCCCTGGTTTTAGGGCCTCTTTATGTTACATGATGCTGTCTTATATGCTGTCTGCTGGAAAAAATATAAAGTTTCCATATTAAGCCTTAAACCTATTGAAAACAAGTGTGAAAGAGCAAGTGGGTCTCCTGTAGGACTCCTTTAGGATTAGTTTCATTCCCTTAAGAGGACACTTCTTTCTAAATCACCATTGTAAAAAGAAAACTGAAATTTTGAACACTTTTTCTCAAATATCCAAGGCTGCTCAGGTCATTTGACACTCTACCTCAATGCACCTTCAGAAGCACTTGAACCCTCAGAGAACACTGTCACTGACACAGACCACTATTGACCATCAAAGTTTACTGAAATCTTCGGATTTTGCCTTTAACGCAGCACATTGGACACCATGTCTAGACGTCAACTGTTTTTTACAGTTATCTTGTCTCTTACTGTCTCATCTCTTTGCTTCCCTGTAATCAATATGTTTGTATTCCAGGAACTTGCATGTCTACTCAGCAGAAGTAATGTGACCCTTTGAAAAAGTATTGATCCTACTCTTTGAGCTGAAGTGTATGACAGTCTACCAGAAACATGAAGAGATATTCCACAAGCAGAGGACCAGCACTAAAATGTTATGATGTCAAATTACAGTACTGTAACTAGTGCTGCTGTGAAAATATCCATTACGTAGACTGATAATGTGTATGAAAATAAATAATGCAATCCTAACACTTGAGGCTAAGTAGCTTAATGAGCTGCATGAGGAATATTCTAAAGAAATTAAAGACAAAACAAAAGACAAAAACAGACAAAAAAAATTCTTCTGCTGTTACCATAACTGGTAACCTCTCAGCTAATGTTACTGTCTGCTTTTGAAAAGACAAAATGAATAAACTTGCCATGAACTCAACTTCTGGATGTATCGTGATTTTGGAACTTTACACCAGTTTTACAGATCAACATGTTTTCACCAGTGAGCTGATTTAATAGTATTCTAATGTTGCATTGGGTTGAAGACATGTTTACCGTGAAGGTGTTTATACCTCAGCAGCCGTGTCATCCAACTTCTTCTTAACTGTCCATTGCCCTGGTTTATAAATTTCAATTTAAGCTTCCAAACTTCTCCCCTCCCTTTCCCATTTACCATTCCCACTTATCCATGCCTCCCTCCCGCCTTCTCTGCCCCTCCCTCGCCATCTCCCTCTTTGAAAAGAAAAATGGAACCGAAGTATATAAAAATCAGACAGCGTGGCGTATTCAAATGGTCCCCGGGGAAGTGCTGCAGAAGAGTGTTCACTTTCGCTGCTTCAGGAGGGGTGGAGAAATGCATGAAAGAGAGGCAGAGGGTTGTGTGAGCACCTCCCTTGTCCTTTCATCCATTCGTTAAGCTCCCTCACCCTCAAAGCCTCTGAGGTGTATTTGGCACAGAGCTCTAACTCTGTTTTTTTTAACAGTTCATGTGGCATGAGCAAGCTAGACATCCTCCGCACAGCATGGGGTTGTTTGTTCTCTCATTTCACCCATTTATACTCTGTTTACAGCGTGAGCTGTGTGACTAATTGGTTAGAAAGTTATATTCAATAGGTAAGAGCAACTCTTGGAAACAGTGTATATTTTGTTTTGAGGGACACAGCAGAACAGCTTCAAGAGAACAGAATCTGCAGCTGAGCCAGTCCCTCCTTTATACTGTCATCCTGTTGTTGGATACGGTGAGACAACACAACACAAAGCTTGTTATAGGACTGCAAAGGAGTTTGAGCGGAAGTTTGGTGCTAGTTACAGCCAGGGAAATGAAAAAGCTCTAAAAATATCTTTCTGTTAGATTGTTTACAGAGTGAGTTCATCATCACTGTTTTCCTATTGAGCAAAATGATGTCAAGATGTAAATTCTATCTTGGTACTTCTTAGCTGGTATCAAGTAAAAGTCTATAATCCTCCCTTCAGCTTACATCACAACCATTTACTAAAAAAGTAAGTACATTTTTTTTTGCAGAACACTATTGAGACTAAATAAGCTGTTGTATCAAATACAAAGAAAACTGAGATGCATTGTGTTCTATTCAAGAGCTTTAACCATCGTACATTGTTGCCAAACACAGTTCAAGTGGCTGTTCATTGCAGCAGCCCCCTCTTCCTTGTCCTTTTTTCATCCCTTTTATTAGTTTTCTTTGTATTTGGATCCTGTCCTTACTTCTTATGTCTCATTTGTTGGCCATGGTCACAAAATGGGCTTCACCAGATTCCTAGGTAACACGCATCTGCACCGTGTCCATTCAGATATGAAAAGTACTCATCCCTAATCATTGTAGATGTAAAATATGCTTGGAGTGTTTAAAGGAAAGCCCTGAGTGAATTAAATCTTGAAGTTGGTGAAGCCAAGTGTTCTTCAATAGGCCTCCATAACATTTGTCTGGGGATTGAGCCAATTGGACAGGTCACAGCATGTTTGATCAAAAGAAAAATTTAAAATTACGGCTGAATTCTGCGAGCTCCTGTAGAGGCAATAAGCAGCTTTAGTGCTTGATATACACGGAAGTGACTGAAGCACCTGAATTCAATGATTTGGAGGGGTGTCCGTATACTTTTAGCAGTGTAGTATATATTGTTAGTTTGAGGCATTTCAACTAATTCTGAAGGTGAAGTGTTGATAGCTAAAGCCATCACCACTGGTTTTATAATGCATTGATTAGGAATGTCATAACACTTTGGTGACTGCATAAACAAGAAAAGAAGAATCTAATCGTACATTCAAAGCAAATGTCTATTAATACTCATTCCTGTTACTTTGCTTCCAAAGTAAAGCTTCCATGTTCGAAGTCTTTTGTACATGACAGTCTGTCCTTGTTTCTACAGTGAATGTTAAATGGATTGAATTGTGAGAGCCAGCTCAGTAAACTCTCTCCATTCACAGGTGACTCAGCAAGCAGTTCAAACATAGCCTTGAGAATCATCACGTAATGAATATGAAACCACCCATGTAAGAAGATGACATTCAGGGTGGATTTAAATGGACTGAATAATCAAATCCCAATGATCCCAAGTAGCAAATGAGAAACTCTGCCTCTGAAAAACACCATAACCTCTTTGTGTACAATGAGCTGCATCTTTTGTGTGATTCAATTTCC